>JAUMHF010000024.1:13169462-13205095 GCA_032359275.1 Microctenopoma steveboyesi
CATCTGGAGGGGTTTGATGGTAACTGCAGAAGCTCCGGCCAGGAGAGAGTTGCAATAGTCAAGTTTAGAGATGACCACTGATATGTATTACACTCTATGTTCACACACTCACGTTTTATTGAAAAGTCTTTTTTTATTTAGGGAGCAGTATGTTCTTACACTTTGTATAAGCAGTGCAATGAAGGCATGATTTGAGTTTGTATTTGCACTCACCTGTCGGGGGGTGGGGGGGGTGTATTGCCAGTGTGGTCACATGGCCCTGCCCCAGTGCAATATGGGAAAGCTCAGCATGCTGACAGAAGGACATAGGTCACCCACTGACTTTGACCTTGATGTCGCTGCTGCTACTGTGATTGTGCATCCTTTCCTCTCACTTTTAGACGTTCCCCTTTGCTTTCTCTCTGCCCCTGATGGAGGCATTAAGAATACATCCTGATTTCGTTTCATGGTCTCTAACTCTGTCACCTTAAATCAAAGGCTAAGCCGGTGTCTGTCCTGTTGCCTTCAGGCTTGAGCATGTTGTACTTGAATTAGCAATGTACTCTCACCTGGACAGAAAGCAAGAGCTACATCTCAGTTCTCTGTCTGTGTGTTAACACATGACAAAACACATGAAGTTCGCTCCGCTGGGATCCCTCAGTGCGGACTCTCTCCAGTCCCTTTCACTTCTCCTCTTTCGTCTTGCTGGCAGCTTTGCCATCTGTTGTTCTGGCCTTGGCTGAGGTTTGGCACCAGCCAACACTTGAGTGAAAACATGAGTTTGACAGTTGTCATAAACATGCCTTGAGTAACAGCCTCACCATGAAACCATTTAATGACACTGGCGCGGTGTGAACGCCCGAGATGGAAAACACATTTTCATCAAGGTTTTTCAAGTCATGAGGGATGGGGTGGCGTTGCGGTGGGAAATACTCCTGCGACATTGTGTTTGTCTCCCCTCAGCCCTCGGGGAGTGAAGGCCAGACGGGCGATGAGCATGAGGAGAGAGAAAGGCTGCGACGAGTGCTCAAACAGATGGGACGAATCAAGTGTCCTAGTGAGGTATGTGCTCCTTCTCTCTTGCTGTATCTCTTCTGCGTTCTCTTGTTCTTTACTACTCTTTGCGTTCCTGTGACCACTGTCTGTATTGTTCAACTTCTCTGTCCTTCATGTCACATTTTATTCACTCCTCATCTGCCAGTTTCCATTTTGTTTCTCCCTTTTCCTCAGGCTCCTCTTTTTGTGTCTGCTTCGTTTTACTTTGCTCCCTACTTTTTCCTTTACTATAAGCCTTGTTCTTGAAATGTTGCCCAAAACCACATCAACACTCTGCTTCCTATTACTCACTCAAGAGTGCAAAAAGCAGAGAGAGAAAGAGAAAGCGCTGTGAAAAAAAACTCAGTGTACAGTGATGTCTTCACACTGAAAAATGAGCAGTGTCCTGCTGGTTCCTCCTGTTTTTATTAGTAACCACAGAATATGAATCAGTGCCCACTTTTCTGTGTAATGTGTGTTTTAATTCTGTCTCATTTTTGTCACTGGCCCTATACAATCACATAAACATTATGTGCTAACACATACATACGTACAGGGCTGCTCAGCCCACTTTTCCAGTCTGATGGGCTACCAGTATCACCAGAAGCGTTGTGGCGGAGAGTTTTCTGACGATGAGAAGCCTGTGTTTCTATGCCAGCATTGTGGAAAAACCTACCGCTCCAAGGCTGGCAGAGATTACCATGTGCGTACCGAACACTCTCCGGCTATTACAACGACCATGGCAGCCACAACCACCACCTATAACAGGGACAATATCACTGACACCAACAACAATACTGGCAAAGAGAGGGTAAGAAAACAGAGATTATTGTAGGAGACGGCTGTTGTGTTTAGAATAGTAGTCAGTACAAAATGTTTGTTCGCATTGTCCTCTCAGAGATGTGTCTCACTTCTCCTCCAGGTGGTATCTGAGGAGTCAGGAGGCAAGAAGGAGCAAAACCAGTTTGAGAAGAAGGATTGGCACGAGAAAGTTCTGTCCATTCAGTTTAAGGACAAGGAAAGGGATGTCCAGGAGAAAGAGAGGAAAAAAGACAAGGAGAGGGAGCGAGACATGGGCAAAACGGCACAGAATGAGAAGCCAGGCGAAGATTTTGAACGGACCCCCAGTGGCAGAGTGAGGCGTCGGTCAGCACAGGTGGCAGTGTTCCACCTGCAGGAAATAGCGGAGGACGAGCTGGCCAAAGACTGGGGCACCAAGCGCCGCATCAAGGACGACCTAGTACCTGACAGTAAGAGGGTAAGGACACACATAATCTGCATTCCTAGCAGACTTAGACCTGAGCACAGTACACGTGTACACATGAGTGGGACATGTGGTGTGTTGTCTGTTTTTTTGCTCTGCATATATACAGTAAAGACTTACATGTGCTGTATATAGACTGACACTTCATTTAGAATTTAAAAACACATCCACACTTTCTCGCCTACCGGCTTGTATGCTCTGTTGTGATGTTCAGTCAGCTTTGTTCCTGCTTGTGTGCGTGTCAGTGTGCTTCTTGCTTGTTATCAGCCCGTATGAGCGGAGCAGTGAGAATTTTTCACTCGTCGCTGTCGGAGGTTTTCCTCCCCGCTCCGCTCAAGCTACACCAAGCTGCTCCACTCATTATCACTCAGCATTCAACTCAGTCACAGTGTAGTGCAAGAGCACATATCTATCAGTACACACTCATATACACAGACATAAAACAGGATTACTCAGTGACGTGCATTTAACCAACCGTTCCATGACAATACTGGATTCAAGTGGTAAAAGGTGAAATCAGGAGATACAAAAATATAAAAAGATGTCGCCCAGTCAAACCTTTTTTATTCATATTTCAAATGCCAAAATTCAGTGAATGCTGCTATAAATGTTCTCTTTTGTGTAGTTAAACTACACCCGTCCTGGCCTACCCAACTTCAGCCCAGAGGTACTAGAGACTTGGAAGAACCAAGTGAAGGAGAAGGGCTTCATCTGCTGCACCAACGAAGTACGAGAAACGTCTAATGTGTCACAATATGCAAAAATATATTCCCAGTATTTGAATTCATCAGAAGATTGGTTCAGATATCCGTCCCACTTATAGCACTATATTTCTCTTTTGTGTCAGAACTGTGAAGCTGTATATTCCAGTGTGTCGGGACTAAAGGCCCACCTTGCCAACTGCAGCCAGGTACAAACACCCACCTGCAGCAAAGTCAACAGCCTCATTACGTTTGTCTCTATAGACACTAAAGCAAAAACATGCGCGCGCACACACAAAGAATTCTCACATAACTATAACCCAGATTTGAAGTGTAGTTAATAGCCAGCTCAGGACTGGTTATGCCCTCATCATAACTTTTTTTGTGTAATTAGGCTTTGTGATTTGTGAGGTACTGTGTTTCCTCGGAGCTCGTATCACAAGAGGAAACAACTCAGTACAATATAGCAACATGATAAACAAAATACACATCATATATATCATAATATGTGGTGGTTAAATCACTGTTTTTGATTGGATCGTAATGGATAAACGGTGTACTGCATTGGTGTGTATGTCCTTTGCAGGGTGGTAGAGAACTGGGGAAGTACACCTGTCTGATCTGTCAGAAAGAGTTTAGCTCAGAGAGTGGGGTGAAGTACCACATCAGTAAGACACACTCACAGGTGGGTCAATTCACCGATAGTCTATGAATAGATTACTGTGTTAGTGTCTCTGTCTTTCTTATTTTTTTCTGTAAAAACAAGGTAAAAGTCATTAACCTCTGGGAGTAATTGTGTAAAGAGCCAATGTGTTTAATATGCATATTTGATTACTATAAAAAGATATAACCATAGTATAATACCGTATCTTGTTCCCACAAGATTAACTTTCAAAACAATTACACGTTTTGTAAAAGATGGTACATTCACACATACAGATACAAAGAGTCGCCGATTCACTGTCAGTGGGAAGCTGTCTGCTGCAGTGCACCACCTGCAGAGCACTACAGATACAACAGGAGTCCAGCTACATGACAAGAAAGGGCCTTAATTTAGGCTTAAAATTGTGTTAATATGCTCTGATAGAGTTCAATTACAGCCAGGAAAGAGCCAGGTGAGAGGATTTCAAATGGAAACAGAAAGTTGTAAGAACTACCAACATTGTTGGTGTGTAGGGGGGGTGGATAGGTGTAAATAACCTGCTCAACACAACACGCCCCCAAAACTATAGCTTTACCAGAGCTCCGCTGCAGCCAAATACTTTGTATGGGTATGTGTGAACACTCCCTTAAAGGGCTCAATAGTATTTGGATTCCCCTTCTAATTACACTAAAACATGTTTTTTACAGGTATATACACACTGCTGTTTCCTCCTGAAAGTAATTACTAAATTACTGCTCTGTTTTATTGCCTTAGAACTGGTTTCGAGCAGCAGCCAGTGGTGGTCAAGTGGTCTCCAGTAGCAAGAGCAAACCACCAGAGAACAATGGGATCAAAGCCGAGGTGAGAAATGGTGCCACCACTGGTAAGAAGAGGGGCCGCAAGCCCAAAGAGCGGCCTGCAGTGGTCGCGCCCCTTCAAACAAAAACTGAAGCACTTGCCGCTACGCAAAACTCAACCGCTTCCGTGATTCCTTCCTCGGGCCCGACACAATCCCCAACCCTGATCCCCGACCCAACGGACAGTGCTAAGTCAGTCCAAAACAGACGAAGCAAACCCAAGAGGTTGTCATTGTCAGAGTAGCTCTGACTTACTTGACCCAGGAGCCAGCGAGGATGCGTACTGTAAATGTTAAACCAGGAAGCTAAAAGACCTTTCTAACTCCACAAGGACTTGGCACTGAGAGAAAAGTGAAACCAACCATTAAGAAGTAAAACATTTAGTACAGACTTCAAATCTTGCTTTAAAAACCCCACAGTTATCGTGTCTACTGTTATAAACAATACTCATGCAACAGTAGGGTTTTATTTCGCCATTCCACTTTTGTCTCATTTTAAAAGCACACATTGTATTCACAGCAAGGATGTCATTAGAAATCAAAGAGAAAATTCAGACGTCTACATCGACGGCGTTGAGTGAACAGAGGTAGTATTCCAAACAAATCAAGTAATTCTCTCTATAAGATTCATGTTGTGTTTGAGAGGTTTTTAAAAAGGATATTCTATTAGCATGGTGAAGTCATTTAATGATACCTAGTGTTTTCACATTTTTTCACAGATATACTGTACTGTGTACATAAACAATATCTATATCTATATATCTATATACTCAAAGCAGTGATGCCATCTGCCATTTTCAAGCCTGACACATCCAATTGGATCATGAGCAATCAGAATATTTGCAGTGTGTGCTATAGTGAAATGTTGTTTTGACTTTTTTTTTCTTCATGGTTTTAAATTTAATGTTTTCACATTTCATGTTTCAATTAAGCAATTGTCATTTCCTGTAAGCTAAAATGATAGTCTGTCATGTTCCACATGTTTTTCTGACAGCTGTGTGGCTGTCACTCCAGTGATGTTTGTTTTTATTTTATTTGTGTAACACGATGATGGAAGGTATCTGCTTTGACAACCATAATAAGGGGTTAAAAGATTTGTTTGATGCTGAAGTCAATAAGCAGGATTCACCTGTAAGGTGTAAGTTAGTTAGTTAGAGCGATACTTAATATGGCATTATGTAATTGAGTTTAAACATACAAACTTGAAGTGTTCTGTCTAAAATAGGACTGGCGAAGGTATATGTTGGACAGAAGGAGGAATATTGCGTGAAGCTTGTTGCACCATTGCAGCACAATCAAATGATGTGACACCGTTTCAATGGAGGCTGTATTTGGCTACTGCTTTAGCTTGAGGAGAGATTAAAATATTATCTTTTTTAGAGAGGTTGAGGTAAAAATCTTTTATTAAACAAAAAAAATGCAAATGAAGATTCACATATAATAATGTTTATGAAAAAATTCCTGGATGTTCAAAGCTATTGCCTTGCACTTTAAACCTTAACCCTTCTTGCCCTCTCAACCCCTTGTATTTTTGCACTCCAGGAGTATTCAACCTAACCAAGTGGCTGTCAGGCACAGAAGTAGGAATATTTTATCCTGATGAAAAATGTAATTATGGAAAATCTAAATTTGTCTTTACATGGATACTGAGCAGCATGGTTAACTTTCTTGTTAATATCACAAATTCAACATGGCCGCATAATTATGACTCACCGCACAAAGCCATAACTGGTCTGTTGAATTTTAAAATGATGCTAGTTTATCTTCAGATAAAATAATCCATTATATAATTACTTTTCAATTCTAAAATGTGTGCAATCAGAGAATATTTTCACTTTAACACTTTTAAAGTTAATACTTGAATCTACAGTTATATTAGCAATTTGAGCAGATAAAAATTCAGAAATGTTTGATTTATATTTGCAGTCTATGTCCATAAAAAAATGACTTGCTTACTCAGAAAAATAGTATCACAAATCTATTTTATATTCTCTTGTGTGTGTTACCTAGATAGCAATCTGATAGCTTTGGATAAAGTTGTGATGTGAGCTTAATCTGGAGAGTTAATAAGGGTGCTTTTCTTGCCACTCTACCTTAAGGACCTGATACAACTCAGTTAAGTCCACCAATCCATCCTGCCATTTTCTCCCTACTGGCAAGTCCTCTAAATTTTGCACCAACATATGTCAATTTCATCATTAAAAACGCACTGATGTCAGCAGAACATTTTCAGAACAAACATTGAATTTGAAATGTATATTTGTGTCCCAGGTGGTGTCATCCCCAGGCCGTGAATTTTTATATTGTAAATTAAATATTTGAGCTGAATTCCTCCATTATTAATCAACTGATGGAGTTAATTCAGGTGGGGGTGACCATGCATGTGTCTGTCTCTGTTAGCAGGCTGGACATTTGTCTTCTATCCAGGTTCAACTGGCGGAGATGATAAGACAAGCACTGAATGGTCCTTTGACCTTTTCGATATAAGTTGTCAAGACCTTATGTATGTGTGTGTGTGGGAGTAGGTGTGCATCTGTGTGTGTGTGTGTGTGTATTAAACAGTTAGCACCTTTGTAATGACTGGATGTCAGACATGATAACACTCTTGTCAAGTGTTACGCTGTGGCACAGAATCGGTTCATCAATTGCTTGTTACTCATTTCATTAGTAACATCACATTGACTGTGTTTACCTGACGAGCTTTGGTGTTGCAATATGATAGTTTAGCACTGCTTTTAACAGTGGGTATTTTATATTTTATCACACCCTTTACTATCTGTCTTCCTATGATGTGGAAAACACATATCTATCCCGCAGTGTGAGCTAACTGCAACATGTTTAGAGAATACAGCAATACACCATATTTAGCTGGTTTTGTTGGCTTGCTGATATTTTAATATTGATGTGTCTTCTCAAATTGTATGGCTTTTTCACTCCCCTACTTTTATTTGTTTGCTTTGAAAATGCTTTTTACATATTATGAAATATAAAAAAAAGGTTGAAAACATTTGTAGACCACACAAAGAACATTGCAGGCCTGTGGGGCAGCATACACTGTTATTTTATCCATTTTGATGATGATCATAAATTAAGCTTTTTCAGTACACATTGACAAACACATTGAGAAAGTCCTTTATTATTATCTATTCAATATGGGACAAAAAGGCGTATGTATGTGTGTTTGTTTCTGTATTTAGTGCACTTACTATACCATGAAATAGGCTTGAACTAGGAGTGTTGTTGGAGCTTTCTAGTTACCTGGACTGTGTGTGGTGTGACTTTTGTACCTGGAGAATCAGCAGGCTCAAGTGTCTTCCCTTTGTCAGCAATGTTATTTCCACAACCAATGTTAATCCTTATAAATCCCCTTATACAGCTAGAGAACTGTATCCTTTTATTGGACAGCAGTGGTTCATTTTATATGCTACCTACTTTAAAAGCAGGAAATGGCATCAGCCTCTGTTTTTCAGGGCCATTGTGGAGATACTGTTGAGTTTTAAGAAATGATGTTGTAGCTCATAACTGGTTATGATATATAGGTAACAGGTTAAATGAGACTAATGATGTATTAAAGATTTCCATATCTGAAATTAAGCTGTATAGTATATAACATAAGAGGCATAAAGACCTCTTTTGAGTCTGAACTGTTACAATTTTTCTCCCAAACTTGTTGTATTACCTGTGCATTAGTATCCCTCAACTAATTAATAAAGGTTTGTTGACTAAAATTTGTATGGGTGTGAACATTTTCAATTGGTGCAGTCGTTATAATGTAATCTTATTAGCCTTTTCTCACAATAGATTTCTTGAGTTGTGGTGATTATGAGATCAGGGCACTATTCGGGTCATGATTGCTGTTTTAACTGAAGATGAGATGTATATGTTTGCGCTCAAAATTTGATTTTTGGGTGATCACATAATAAGTTCTGTAATATATTTAATATATATCATTTTTCATTATACTTTACAAATAAACACAAACAGTATGTGCATGTTTGTAATAAGTAAAATTAGAGTATTCACATAACACCAGTAAACACGTGGCTTTTGAACCTCACCCACTGCTAGTTTTGGGAAAGGCCGATTATGGTACTGTACATGCTGCCTCTACATTATAATTTCGGCAGAGCTGCTTTCTGGGTTTGAAGTCTATTTCAGGGCCGATGCTGATGAACGCTCCTGACAGCGGAACGCGATTCGCCTACAACTCCCGTGATGCAACAGTGCTTACTGTATTTACATGATTGTCAACAGTTACGTTAGCAATGTCTGCCGTTAGCAGGAAGGAAAGACACGTAAAGATGGACATGGAAGATAAAACGTCTGCTGTAACAAAGAGGTAAATTCTTGGTTTTTATTTGGAAACTACTGAAATGCCAAAAATGATTCTGAGCGAATTGAAAAGAGTATTGACACCACTGGCATTTAGGTGGACGTGTGAGCAGTCATCGTAACGGTGGCATTAAGTCACTATAGTGATATCCAGAAGTTAAATCTCAACAGTATCTATTACACATTATAATTATATTTACTATATGTTTTAATCCGGCGCTTGACCACTCCGTTATTTGGCCGTAACTGTTGTCGTATTTTACACGAGGTGTCCTCTTAACAAAATTGTCACCTTCACAAACCAGGACAACATATCAACATATATTTAAGAAACGTGGACTGCGCTAGCATACGTCAACGTGTGGTGAGTAAAACTACAGAAAGTGAACATGCTATAAATGGCAGAGCAATAGAAGTAATAGTTAGCCTTAGCGTTAGCTAGCAGCTCAGAGAAGCGTGGCAGGGTTTTTCGCGTAGCCCGGATGAGTAAATATTTCGTTTCTGACTAACATTTCCCATCTTCTCAGGGCAAATATAACGCTACAGGAAAAAATGTCGGGTTACGTGACTAATACTGAACATATACACCCACGCCACGCTGTCATTTTAGCTCAGTTGATCGTCCGTGTTTCCAGCTAAGGTCCAGCCTACAGTATGTGTACATGTATCTTACTGTGCCACAAGAGGGTGCTGCTGCATAGAGTGTCTGCTCCAGGGTGGTAAAACTTGCACCCACATACAATGATAATTAACACGGAAAAGCCTCGTTGGCAAATATGTGTTTCTTCACTGCAAGATGAAAACAATGAGTTATAACTCGAGAAGAGAGCTCTGGCATTCAGTGGCATGTGGGGGTGTAGGCAGATTCTTAAAAGTAATGTGGTCATGTGAAATAGAAAGAAGAAAACTCACAGACCTTCAGGGGACGTATGTTAGAGCTGGGCGGTGTGACCAAAATGCATGGTATGGTATGCTATTTTTTTTTACAATTATGGCAGAGAGAGTGCGAAATATATGGCATAAACCACCTGAAAACCTGCCTTGTGTCCAGGGTGGTGTACAAAATCAGTGAATTTGTCATGAAATCAATAGAAGCACTAGCAAATATGTCTAAAAGTGACTAATCACTGCAAAAAGTAAAACTTTTTTAGTTTTGCCTCACTATGTAGAGGATGTCATGTAATGTGTATGATGTAATCCAAGATAAAAGCACAAACTTTCATAAGTCCTCTGGTGAAGGTAAGGTCAACATGCAAGACTGAGTTGATGGCTAAAAATATGTTATTGTGTCTTTGAAATGTGACTTCCCTTTTCAGACATCTTTTTCAGTTATTAACTTACTTAACTTTAAATGAATAATAAGACAAAATAGACAGAGTTGTGAGATTTGTTATATCTTCTAGGCTCTACTGTGCTTCCTAAATAAGTGTACCATTCATCTCACTCGACTTACAATATTAGTTTTAGTGTAGTGTTACTTCAGCTCAGGCATATAACCCTCCTGTGCGTCTCTGTAGCCATGGAGAGATTGCTGAATGTTTGGCATAGCAACCAGTGCAGGCTTCTTGTTTCCATGTGGCTTTCTTGCTTTGCAGCTGTCTTCTGGCTGCAGTGAAAAGTAGCAGTGGCAGTCTTAATAGTGCAGGGAAGCTGAGTTCCCCTGAGTCTTTCTGTGGTTGTGAGAAGGAAGCATACAGAATTTAAGTCTTGTTAAGTTCTCGCCTCAAGTATTTGTAACCCCTTCCAGTGTTAGTTTTAATAGCAACCTACTGGTAGCTACTCTGAGCAGCGTACTGTCAGTGGCGCACAGAGTTCTTGGGCTTGTATTTGTTGCACTGGAAAACAAGCCTGTCTCCTTTGATCTCTGAGAATAACGATTTGTTTGTCTTCACATGTTGCGGTCGTGCCTGCTTGTGTGCATGTGTGTTTGTTTGTTACATGTGTGCCCAGAGCTGTTCCTCAGCCTGTCAGCTGATAGAGCAGCAGAGGAGTGCTAGGTTTCATCATGCTGTTTATTCCCTGTGAGTGAAGTTAGTCAGGGCACAGCCCTTTGTGTGCATTTGTTGTCGTGCTCGCGTCTCCAGACTCTGGCGAAAGCTACACAGAGACTACCCAGTCCCTGCAGGGGAAAAAGCGCATCTCCTCCCCTCTGTCATCCTCTCTGTCGCTTTACCTCCCCAACATAGCCTGAAGCATTTTGATTGTGAACACGGTCAACACTGTCGGCATCAGAGGAGAATAATAGCTGTGTGTTTGCTTTTCCCACTGTTTTTTTTCTCAGTTTTCCTGCCACATATTGCGACACTGAGTGTCAAAGACAGATGACTTGAAGTTGGCATGCGTACATGTTTATATATGTGTGTGTGTGTGTACCAGAAGTGGGAAGGTCTAGTCCTAGACCTGATGCTATTAATACCACCTAATGAACATAATCTAGAGGGTAGGTTATCCTCTTACATTTGTGGGCTGGGACGAGTGGAGAGCCAGTGAAAGAGGAGGGAAAAGCTATGCTGTAGTTGAGCGTGCTCTCTCTCGAACAAGCTGCAGTGCCTTTTCTCTCCCTCTGTTGCTCCACTGAAGAAATAGAAAGCTAAACAGACGTTTAAAGTTTCGTTTCTCATCCACGCTGATTACCCTCAACAGTGCCCACCCTCTGTCTTTTTCTCTCCCTAGCTGTGTTATATTAGAGAGCAGTGCTGTTAAGTGCTTTGTTGTGATTGAGTGTATAACATATATATTATATAGCGTCAGAATTATAAGGTTAAGACACAACTTGCAGAGTACATAAATTGGAAGCTGCAATTATAGTCTTCAGGTATGAACTCACTACCGGGTTATTCGGGAGCTAGAATATCTGGCTGTTGGACTCTGAGATCTGATGGCAGGTAAGTGCATTTCATGTATTTATATTAATTCTGATATTCTCAGGAGAGCTATATATTTAAGTGTTTTTTGCTCTGTAATGATTTAATGTGTAGTTTCTATTGTCAATATGTGGGTAAGCGTGCGAGTGACAACTCCAACAATATAACCTTACGAGTTTTGCTAACATACTTTGTGAGAGTTTGGACCCGTCAGTTTCAGCAGAGCGATCGGATTTGTTCATATCATTATGATAATAGTTAATGATTGATTGATGATTGATGATGATACATATGTGTGTGTGTGTGTGTGTGTGTATGTGCGCACACCACTATGTGAAGATATTCTAAACACTGTAATTAGTCAGTTGATATAAACTCTATTTCCCACCCTTATAGGAAACTGAGCAAACCTGTATCGGTCATTCGTAGATTTAAGGTTGGGTTGTTTAAATGTAGAGTGATCGTGTATTTACCTAAAGAAGGTTTTCAAAAAAGGAAACAAGAACTAACCCATACAAGATACTGTACAACTCTGTCTTATTTACTGCTGTCATTATCCTTGACCACTGTTGATTTAGATGTTTGCTCCATACCAGTCTTCTTACTGTACTGTCTCAGGTACACTGAACTGTAGCTCTGCACATCAGTGTGTAGAAGAATTGTTGACTGTTGACTGAACAAGGGTATGATTCAGCATTACTAACTAGGCTAATCTTTTATTGCACCCTGGTTTAGTTTTAACAGATAATCGAGCTGCACTATGCTATGTCCCATACATGTACCTGTGCTTTCTCAGTCTCAGCCCGCTCCCTGGCTCCAGCAAAACTCAGGTGACTCGGGTGCGATAAGATAAATCTTTGTTCTCTCCTGTGTGTGCTTCAACTTTGACCTCTTGTTACTCCACCTGGGGAACTGTATGGCCCATATAAAATGCGAGGTCTGTTGGTGACTGGGTAATGGATAAATGGACAGGGGAAGACGTGCTTGCTTACACTGCATACAATAGCTATGGCATCTGGCTTTTTACAGTCCTCGATGGGTGATGTGTGGCTGTCTCGACTACTGCAGTAAGTGTTGCTAGCAACAGTTACCTGGTCTTATCACAGAAAGAAAAGAAACTTGTGTTTCTATAACAACTAAAGCAACATTTGCTCAAACTTTATTATTTTTGGGATTTTACGTGCTTACTACTTAGTATCAGTAACTCGAAAGCATTTGTGTCAAATAGGTACTGGGATGACACGGGTCTTGGTACCGCTCTAAGTCTTAAGTTTTCGTTGTTGTGCTGGATGTAGTTCACATAGTCTATGCAGACTGACAGTGTTCCTGACTCCCTGAAGCGCCTTAAACCTGTTTTGAATGGGCTTGTTGGGATTTGGTTATGAGGCTCATTACAATGATCTGAGTCACTCGCAGCCACATCAACATATTGCATGCAGCTGTACAGTAGCTTACATGACTGAACACAGTGTTTAGTAGCTTTATTATGAGCAGAAGTTACTGGTAAAGACTGGACAAAGCTCATCTGTTCGAAAAGTTAAAAACTAAACATTAACTAATGGCAGCAGGTGGCACAGGACTAGCTCAGTCTTGTTCGCTATCCTGTTAACTGGGTCATATTTCTTTCAAGTTCATCTGCATTTGCATTTCACGTCCACCCAAACTGACATCTGTGTGCGGCTGTTTGGCAAGCATGAATCCGCAGAAATGAGCTTTCATGAGCTTTCATTTGCAGGGCCTCTATGCCTGTTTAACACAGCTGTTAAATGTCAGTTCTTGATACGGATATAAATTAATAGCGAGTTGTATCTAAAAGCTGTTTTTATTTCTTTATAGTTCAAGTAATGAGGGATCACTGGACCGACTTCTCCCATCAGTAAGCACAGGCCTTTCACCCAGGAAAAGGACCACCAGCCAGTGTAAGTCTGAACCTCCTCTCCTACGCACCTCCAAACGAACCATCTACACCGCGGGGCGGCCGCCCTGGTACAACGAACATGGAACACAGTCCAAAGAGGCCTTCGTCATTGGTAAGACAACTGAGGGATGAACAACAGAATGTCTCGATCAGCGTACGTCCCCTTTTAAATCTTTGATGTCAGACATCAAAATACAAATAAGCAAAACAATTGGAATACCAAGACATCTTTTTCAGAGTGACTCCTCCTCTAAATCTAAATGGTTGTTTATAAACAGGGATATTTATCTGGTTGAGACAAGTGATACCTGTAAAAGCAGATACAATAAGACATCATGTTTACATGTTCACCATGTTTACTGCTAATGGGACAAACTCATTTGATGTCATTATTGGCATTCAACTGAGTTAGAGGTTGCTCTGCCATACTGCCAAAATTTTTTAGGCTTAGAGAAGTGTTTGTGCTATTGAATGAGAAATCACCTATTAATCGTGATGTTAATCACAAGAAGAGCCATGAAGCATGGTGTCCTTATGCTGTGTCCTGCTGCCCTGTCCAGTTTGGGCTAGTACATTCAACCCAAGTAGAACTATTTAATTGCACGTTTATAACTGAATTAGGAGGAAAAAAATGACTTAATAACTTTGTAAATATTCTTTCAGGGCTGTGCGGTGGAAGCGCTTCAGGAAAGACAACAGTAGCCAGAAAAATCATTGAAGCTCTAGATGTTCCATGGGTTGTACTTCTCTCAATGGACTCGTTTTACAAGGTACACATATGTGTGCAGTTATTTGTTCCTGCTCCTGCAAGACTTTTATTTAAAATATACATATTTTTGCATTGATCTTTACACCAATGTAAGTGCTTTTAGTTTTAAGAGAATAGAAAAACTGACATCAGATAATGCCAAGAAAGAAATCACACATTACTTCTATTATTTCTCTATCTCTGTCTTATATGGCCGCTAACCCCCAGCAGCCTGAAGGAAGGTTAGGAAAAAGTGAGACATAGCAAAAGAGAGATAATAGAATTCCTTTTGGATCCCAGGGAGAAAATAAGGATAAGAGCGACTTAGGGTGACAAGAGAGAAAAGAGACAAAAAAGACAAAATAATAGAAAGCGAATTACTTTAGAAAAGACACATGTTGTGAAGCATGTTGGGGAGAAAAACGGTAGAGAGCAGTCACGCAGCATCATCTGTGACGCCTACCCCACCCCCCACCAAAACAAAAAACCCTCCTCCCACTCGTTCGTTATGTAATCACGTAACAATCTGACAGCAGCGGTTTAGACTGTTGAGGGTGGAGGGATTTACCAGTGACCAGTCTCAATGTAACCCCTCAGCAAGTGCCAGCTTGCACACAGCATTAACAGAGGCCGACACCCAGAGCATTTTCTCTCCAATGTTGTCGTTAAATTCACTTTTCTTTTAAAAATGGGTGCTTCTTGTTTGCTCATAGCTCCCTCAGACCCTGTAAACACCAGTTCACTATGTTATGTGTGTAATCAGTTCATTTGAGAAGAGGGTGTTGCTAAATTCTAGTTCTGGGGGTTTTAATGTTTGACAAGCATAAGAGCAACACACACACGCACACACACAAACACACACCACCTGGTACGGACGTCACAGTGGCACATGATGTTCTCCTAAATTTAGTTCCCCTAACTTCAACGACTCTTGTACAGTGATCTGTGTGTACGTGGTTTTGCACAAGCTTATGTAAATTATTTGAGCATGTATCTCTTATTAAGTTTTACTGAAACACATTTGTGCAATGTTTCTTGCACAAATAGGAAACCGTACTTTTGCAAGTATTTTGCTTGGGAAATGGTTTTACAACATACTTGTGATGGTTGTCCTCAGGTCCTGTCTCAAGAACAGCAGATTCGAGCTGCCAGTAACGACTATAACTTTGACCACCCTGATGCCTTTGACTTTGACTTGCTGACGCATACCTTGCGCAAACTCAAACAGGGAAAGAGCGTAAAAATCCCCGTGTATGACTTCACAACTCATGGGAGACAGAAAGACTGGGTAAGGGTAATAATGCACTTTTTATCTGAATGAATAACAGAATAATCAGAGCTACTGTGTAAATCTCAGCGTCTCGAAGCTCAGAGGGCTTTAATCTCTCTCTCTCACCAGAGGTTCAAATCTGCTGCTCCAGATGGTTACTGACCAACTAATGGGAATCCTGTCTACTTTCATCAGTGTCGCTATTTGTCTGTTGCAAAATGCTCATTCGTGTATGTCTGCATTTGTTTGTTTGGATGTTTTACTGTAATTCTCTGTGCACTTTTGTCCACCCCAGAAAACCGTATATGGAGCCAGTGTTATCATTTTTGAGGGAATCATGTCCTTTGCAGATAAAGAGCTCTTGAAGGTAGGGCCTGATTATTGTCTTCTAACCGGTTGAGCTGGTTTTTACCTGTGCAAGTGGTTAAACATGTTTTACTGTGGCAGAGGTTGGATTTTATATTTTAATTTACTTACACCCAGGACTGAATATGGAAAACAAACTCAGGAAGTATTTTAAATATACAGTCTCGGATTTCAATGTAAACAAATTTAAAAGTGCAAAACACACGCTAGCAGTTCCAATGTAATCGTAAAAGAAAATGCATTTGAACTGAATTACGTCCTTAGCAGGGCTTCATTTGTGCATTCATTTTCTTACTCATCACCCTAAAAATGTAGCTGACTCTGTCTGATCTCCATTTCATGTTGTGCTGTTCAGTTGCTGGACATGAAGATATTTGTGGACACAGACTCTGACATTCGGCTTGTGCGTCGGCTTAGGAGGGACATTTCAGAACGGGGCCGAGACATTGAGGGTGTCATCAAACAGTACAACAAGTTTGTCAAGCCAGCGTTTGAGCAGTACATTGAGCCCACCATGCGCCTGGCTGACATTGTGGTGCCACGCGGTGAGTACACATATATTTATCTGCTGCTGTAATTGCTGCTGTCTGACTCGGTTATTCATGAAGGTCTCCATATAGATCCAGCGATTCCAGTCTTGCCTTCATGACACATGATTTTTCATCCTGTCAGGTGGTGGCAACATGGTGGCCATTGATTTGATTGTGCAGCATGTCCACAGTCAGCTGGAGGAGGTAAGAGATGTCACATTTGTGGATCTTCAGACTTACACTAACTGATGTAGGAAATGTGTGATGCCAATGTAATATAACAATTACATGTTAGCGGAGCATTATCGCTCCTTATTGTTCCTTTCTATTGTTGCTTCTTTACTTGGTTTCTAGCTTATTTCAGCTAGAGCTGATGAGCTGATTATGCCCTTATTTCTTTTCGTTACCTGAAAGCTCTACTGCTTCCTCTAGTGGACAAACACTGCACATGTTCAGAAGATGCTCTGGTCTTGTTCCGCGAGCGTTATTGGAAAATGATAATCATGTCCGTGATTACCAGATGCAAACATGGGATGAAAATGTCCTATTTGCATTCAAGAAATTACCTTTTTGGAAGCATTTATTCAGTGTGCGTGTGCTCTCTTTTCTTGAGATTAACTATTGGTTCTAATCACCAATTATCTTGGTGTTTATTTGTTGCACTTGAAAGAAGGAATGTTATAATCTACCACATGAGTTATACCTGACTGTAGCTGCAGCCAATATCAAGTTTAATCATTATATTTTCACGTTTGGAAAAAGACTTTTGAGCAAATATTTTTCTTTCATTTTTTTTTTGTCATCGATTAAATTTTCTAAAATCTAGCCCTTCTGAGGGTTGTCTGCTACTTTACAACCCTCTTTTTTTCATCTACAGCTAAAGAAAGGGCAGTTGTTACATTAAATGGATGATAATTCCAGCTCTTTGATAATAACCTACACATATCTTTGTAGTTAGCGGTTAGTGAGTACATACCTGCTATACCTGGTTGAAAAGTCAAATTAAAAGGGTTCAGGTAGAGTTTTCACATTTATAGCTTCAGTTTAATCATTTATTTGACAAAGTATGAAATGAAATGATCAAATTAACCTTGCTACATCTGGTCAAGGTTCATCTGACAATGTTAGCTCCTAATAGAAATTATAAATCCATGGATCCATGTTGTGCAACATGTAATAATTGGCACCAAAGGCACTTCTTCGCCATCAGCACTGCACTTTGCTTTGTTTCTTACCCACTATATACAGACTCCTCTCTTATTCTCCCCCCCATCCCACCCCACCCCGCCCCACCCCCAAATCCCTCCACGGCTCACAGCGTGAACTCAGCGTCAGGTAGAGTGGCCTTTATCCTGTCTGTCATCCTCTCTTTGCCGTCTGCCCAACAGCTCCAGCTTCTTACTGGGAGGGAGAAAACAAGAGGCCTGTAAAACCAACGTCTACCTTCTATTGATCTACCGGCTGCCACGGCACATCATAAGGCGGCACTCTTGTACTGTACCTGAGAAATGCTAATTAGGGACAAATTGTAAGAATATGAGACTGTGCCAAAACATTGTCAAGACTTGGATCACACCAGCATGGAAAAAAAATATAAACCACATGAGAACTGCTGTCAGCAGTTTGAAAGTGAAGCTAACATCAAAAGTTTGGAAGTGATGTGGTGTGATGTGGCAGCCAGTATTTAATGTAAAGATGTTGGTTTTCCCTCTCTCTCTCTCTCTCTCGCGCTACCTTTTTAGAGAAATGACAACTCACACTCTTCCTGCCTTCTGTGTCTAAAAATATTACCAGTGAGTCAAGTCACTGACCCCTCCTTTCAGCAGCAACAAGAATAAGAGAGAGAGTGACTATAGCACAAAGTGAGAGAGAGGAAGTTTTTGCTACAGCTTTTGTTGACTATCACATACCTCAGCCACAGAGAAAGTTTCCAATACCCTACTACAAAGCGCTGAGTTTTTCCATTGAATGTTGGCCACAGTATCTGAGACAGAGAGCGAGAGGAAGTGAGCTTGGTGTCTGTCTTTAGACACAGGATGTGCTGGGGCCTGTGAGCTGAAATACCAGTCTCTACTGTTCTACACGGTGAAAGAGTGACAGCCGCACGATAGCTCGTGCACCTCCCACGCGTACACACAATGGATGCACGTGTATAGATATCAAAATCTAATCCAAAACTCACCCTTTTCGCACAGTTGCGCTCTCTTTAAGTCAAGCGTCTGTAAGAAACATTTCAAAGCAATGGTTACATCATTTTTTTTTATAAAAGTGTCACAAAGTCATAACCTGAAACTATGATTTTACCTAAAATGTCAGTTTTCATTTTTGGTAAGCACATCTCCAAGACCTTTGACATTCTCAAGTCTCAGCTGTCACACTTTTAACTGTGTGCGATAATCCCTTCATTCACCTGATGTTGTCTTTTCTCATTTTTTTTCCTCCTCTCATTTGTTGTGTTTTTGTGTTGTGTCTCCTCTGTCATCACTGTTTTTGTGTTTCGTCGAAAATCTCTCCCCATAGAGGAAACTTCGCTGGGATATGTGAGCTGATTTGCTATGATTTCTCTTTCCTTTGCATCTGGCTAATATTTATCTCAGTGATACTGTAGTTTCAGTATGACTCCATCATAGAGTACTTAGAGCCCAAGGTAGACGTTAGCTAACTAGATATTGAAGCCTAATTTTACCGGTGTGGAAAACTGGGTTATAATTACAAGTAGCAGAGACCTGTCATGGAAAATAACAATCATGCATTTGATTTACAATATGTGTGTCAAGCAGTAAAACGTGTTTTCATTTCAACATAAACAAATTTATATAATACACAAATTTAAACAGATGTTGATCTTCTTACCATGTCATGGTCTCTGTGCTGCTGTGATTTTCAACTGGAATAATCAGCACTGGCACTGTGTGCGTTTTCTGCGCCTGCCTTTTCCCAAACAGTTGTATTACTGTTTCACAGTACTCTTTTCAACTTTGCTTTAAGTACTACTGAACAATGATTTGTGCATGTACTTACTCGTCTGTGTGTGTGTGTGTGTGTGTGTTTGTTTTCTAAATGTGCAAACAATATGTGCTTATGCTCTTGTGTGAACTTGCCCATACTGTGAAAATGCGTGCAGAAAAATGTTACTCGCACTCATACTCATGTCTCTGTCCATCTTCCCTCTTTCCACTCCTCTCACCCTGCGCTGCTCCCTCTCTTCTTTTCGTTGCCGTGGTTACAGGGCAGCCCTGGCTTCTGCACACCAGGCCCAACCCCTACCACAGACCCTCAGCGTTCTGGAGAGCACGCCCCAGGTCATGGGCATGCACACCATCATCAGGTGAAGGCTAAAGACAGATTTGTTGCATAAACAATAAACGTATGTTTACATAAGAATACAACTCTGCAGCTTATATTTTTCTTTTCCTAATCACTGCTTTAGAAATAAGGAAACGAGCCGCGATGAGTTCATCTTCTACTCCAAGAGGCTGATGCGTCTGTTGATCGAGCGAGCTCTCTCCTTCCTCCCGTCACAGGTGCCGAACACTGAAATACACGAAATCCTAGCACTGAACAAAGGTTCTGTAATCCTCTGTGTTAAGTAGGACACTGAGTGTGAAGCATTACATACCTGGAGGAAGATAATAGAGGCTGGTAGAGGGGAATGGCATGAGACAGCTGTCTTTGGCAGACACTTGAAAGACAGAGCGAGAGTGACATGCAGTACAGTATGTGGTCTGACATGGGGACATTTAGAAAAATAAAGAATAATGGAAAAAGAGCAAGTGGTTGTAATTGCTAAAAGGAGGCTCAAACAGATATACATGCTGTGCTGTGGAGGCATGTGCAAGTTATTACCACAGTGGAAAGTTTCTATACCTTCACCATAAGATACACAAGTCTGAAAGTTTGTAATTTAGTGTAGCTTATCACAAATTATTTTCTCACTCCTATAGTGCGGTTCAGCATTCAGCGCATACTATTATGATTTTTATTATTATCTCAGGTCCACGTAGTCCAGACCCCCCAAGGACAGGATTATGAAGGCAGGACTTTCCACGGGAAGAGGGTGAGTGAACTCCATTTACTTCCTACTGTGTCCTCAACTGTTTTTCATTTTAAAGATCATTAGGAAGAATTTTGTCTCCACTAAAACTGATGCAATTAACCTGTGTTTAATTTTTTCAGATTACAGGCGTGTCTATCCTGCGAGCAGGGGAGACCATGGAGCCAGCACTGAGGGCCGTCTGCAAAGACGTCCGAATTGGCAAGATCCTCATTCAGACCAATCAGGATACAGGAGAACCAGAGGTGCGTATTAAAAATGTGGATACAGGCTAAAACATTCTGCTGCCATGATTGTATAGACAACTTATAATATCTAAAAGATGGCATCCTTCCTAAACAAATATGTTTTAAATGTCAAGACATATGTGACCTTTCTAGATAATTGGGGCTGGGGGATTTCTGCATAATCCCACCCACGTTATGCAGGATATAGGTACTGGTCATGTTGGTACTAACCCACATCCTGTTTCTGAACATATCTAGCTTCATTATCTACGTCTACCAAAAGACATCAGTGAAGATCACGTAATTCTGATGGACTGTACCGTGTCCACTGGAGCTGCTGCCATGATGGCTGTGCGAGTCCTGCTGGTGGGTGTCCCTCATTGTTTGAAAAAACAGAACAGCAATGCCTGCAGTGAATTACATTCCTAATGTTTTTGTGGGCATATGTTCATTTTCAGGACCATGATGTTCAGGAAGACAAGATCCTCCTGGTGTCTTTGCTGATGGCTGAAATGGGGGTCCATTCAGTGGCGTACGCATTCCCACAGGTCAAAATCATCACTACTGCTGTGGACAAGAAGGTCAATGACCTCTTCCACATCATACCTGGCATAGGTGAGTTGTGGTGGGAAAAAGAGAAGGAGTGTGTAAATTCTACTGTCATAGATTCAGGTAACTTTGAATAGATTTAACTTATGTCGCATTTGTTTTTCTTTTATAGGAAACTTTGGAGATCGATACTTTGGAACTGATGCACCCCCGGACTGGAGTGACGAAGACATGGACGAGCCCAGTTACTGATTAAAAGATTAGCCATGCACTAAATCACTGGGTGATTCAGGGCTGTGCCTATCTGAGGACAATATAAAGACACAGGATGCATAATGTGCGTCCAGGAAAATAAACGTTAAACAAGAGAAAAGATTTTTAATGTAATGTACAGTTGGCGTGTTAAACTTTTAAATTATATCATCTGATCTCATGTTGTGCAAAGTTGTGTTATGAAGTCTGAAATATTTTTATATGTACAGTGTGTTATGGAGTCAAAATATTTTATTTTAGTTATTAAATTGTGACAATCTCTTTTGAGAAATGCAGATATGGTGTTTTGGAAAGAGTAGAAGTAGCCTTAAGCCGTGCACTGTGGGTGACACAACTGAATGTGAATTTGCACATGCTGTAAAAAAAAACAAAAGATTTGAAGTTTATTTTTACCACATACCTTTTTACAGCTTTCTCAAAAGTAAAATCGGAACACAAACTTATGTTGCTCAACTTCCCTCGCCATGAGCACTTTCTGAAGGACCATTCAATCGGAAAATGTGTAGGTGTATCAGGTTTTTTTTTGTTCGTTCTTTTTTTTAGCTCGATGGTTCACCCTTTTCTTCTGTGCGTGCTGACCTAACCAGCCGAAAGACGGTTTTCATTATACAGCTAAAAGTATGCCCTTACATAGCCTTGATTTTTATATTGCTACTATGGATATACCTGACCAGTGAGCAGGCAAGTCATGCATATTTCTGCATTTAACAAACACAGATTTGGTTCATTTCAATCTCGCACATTCTGCTTTATGCCTGTTTTTCCATGCAGCAGCTGAAATTGTAAAAGTGACCTGCTTATGCCTGAGCTTTTCAATTTCTATCTGTATTGACATGCTTGTTAAAGTTGGTGCCTATTTATTATGGCCTTGTACTTTTTAGGATAATTTTGACATTTTTCGTCAACATGGTTATGTGATGCATCGAGACATCAGGAGGAAGGAAATGTTGCATTTTAATGGTCATCATCATATTATTTAATGTTCCTTAGAAATCCAGAGCTCATCTGGATTGTTGTGTATACGCTTACACGTTGGTGTAAATCAGTGGTACTCTGGTTAGTCATGTGCTGCTCTACTCTGTGCGCTTACTGCTGCTGAGTACAGCTGTTATCATGTCATTCTGTACTGAAAATCCGTTGATTGTGTGTTTGCAGCTCCAGCAGTTTTGCATTCAGCTCTTCTGCAGCATGTTTTTTTTAATACACACATATATATATATTTAATAAAAGTGCAATAGATCTTTTGAACGTGTCATACTGCTCTACATTTATACATCCATATGATCTAGTGTTCCACCCCGCTCTAGTTGAATAGAGGTCTTACTACTGTCATTTGAAAATTCAGTGAGGGTTATTTGCACACCTCAAAGACCTCTTAGAATACCCTGCATATTTCTGCCTCTATCAAACATTTCAACACAGAATGACACGTTACCTACATTTTAACAATGAGCAGGAAGGATATTGTGGTTGTCCTCTTCTCATGGAAAGTAACCTTGATATCTTCCATCACTTTCCATAATTATCACTCTGACAGCTGTCAAGACGTCAGCTGCGGTAAAGTATGATTGACACACATTTGATAAGGCTGATGGACAATTACAAACCAGCAGCCCATTAGGCAGATATTGACCCCCAAGAGGCGTCTTTTTCTGAGAGAGGAGGCGTGAGAAGGACAGTCAAAAGACGTGCAAGAGCTAAGAATATCAGGAAGCAGCAGCAGCATTTATATTCTTGTCCTGCTCTAGTTTACCTAGTGTTTCAGCTGTCAGAGGTTTGAAAGCTTTTTATTTTTCTGCAGGACTTAATAAGGTTTTAGTTTGCCTTGTTCCATTCAGTCACAGAATTTTGGATTACTCTTCCACCCACGCACACAAAGGCGCAAGTGCAGTCTTAGATTGCACGGTGACATTTGCCTAAATAGAATTTACAAATTCAGTTCAGATGTGTTATATTTTTTGATGACAAAATGCACAAACGTCTCAATGGTACCGTGAATGAAGATGTCAGTGGAAAGTTTACCACCAGCACTGACAAACAGGAAGGTGGTGTGTGAATGTGTGCGCGGGTGTGTGAGTTGCATCCCCATTGGTAGTACAGAGCACGATGAGGTCACAGCCTGGTAAAGACAGCAGGAGTGGCCGTTATAACTCAGCGACCTGTGTTTCTTTTTCATCCTCCTGTCACCAGCTTTGCTCCATGTTGCTCTGTGCGCTGTCTCTTGGTCCTGACTTAACATGATGGAAGCTGTCCCGAGACTGGAGTCAGAGCGTCTGCCATGTGGGTAAGGAGTAAGCCGAGGAGTCTTTTAGAACTTGTATACAGCAAGAGCCAAAGAAAAGTTGGCACAATCTTCCATTATTATAGAATCTATGGAGGAAACATGGGAGGTAAATATGTTTTTGTGGTAGTTATTTGTTTGGTAAACGTGCTATCTGGTAGCAAGTGTGTCTGTACTGTAAATGATGGTGAGTAGCAGCACAGTGCTTAATGCAGATAGTTCAGGATGAATAATTCAGGCGCAGAAGCATTTCTGAATCATGTGAAGAGGGTTTGAACTAGTCTGCTGAAGAGGGTAAAGTGTTGTCTTGGCCTTTCTCTTTCTTCTTCTATCTCGTGTTTTTCTGTGAGTATGTGTATGTGTGTGCATCTGTGTGTGTGTTTGTGCGCTCTCTACATCTGCATAGATTATCTTCTTCAGAGGAAAAAAACAGGCCAGACTAGCTTCGACAAGTCAGACTGGGGTTATTAGGGTGTTTTTAGTACAAGAAGCAGGTAACGCATTGGGGTCCGCCATTGCTGTCTAAGTGCTTCAGTGTGCGACAGCAAGAAACCAGAAGTCAGGTGTGGTGCTTACCTTCCTATATTTTGCTAAAATGTGCCTATATACATTAGATGTATTTATTTGTGACTGTTGGGGTTTGTCACTAAAACTTTAACTTTACTCAAATGAAATGTTTTACGATGAGCGAAGTAAACAGAAGAAAGTAAAAACGATATCCCCAGAATTAATTAACGGCATTGTTACTTTAATCAAAGGCATTGAAAAAAACTGTATTGTCACAATTTAATCTCTGCAGATTTATGACTTCTGGTGCTGGCGCCAAAATCCCAACCTCTGTCATTGTGTGTGCAGCAGCCATTCTAAATGATTTCCAATTTGGACTCTGCTGTTATAGTTTGTATTACAAAAATGAATAACTTAACAACGCATTAACAAAAACAGTCCAAAACCTACAATAAATGCTTTTATTGAACAGCAAAAAAAAACCTACTTGATTTGGTAATTATTATCAATTTTGTACTTCCATAAGGTCATAAAATTGATTTTGTGCATCTGAATTTTTTAATATGTTTAAAATAATTAAGCTCATACAATTATTCAGACTCTGCACACATTCCAAACGTGTAAACATATTTTAGCCACAGTTCTTCTAAGACAAATGTTCTTATTTCTTTTTAAAGCACCGCCCGCTGAAGCTCATCGAGCGGCCTAAACAGGACGCCCAGTCCTGTTTTAACTCTTGAGTAGTTCTTTCTAGGACTGTCCAACCTGAGAATGGTGAATATTCGGCTCAATCTCAGGTTCGTCAGCCCATGAAACGCTAACTCGCTTCCGAACACGAGGAAACCCTAAAACCTGCATTGGATTGGTGATTAGAATATACTCAAACGTCAAGGTTTTCAATTATCAAGTAACCACAGAGAAAACTATTTTCATTAACACTATTAAACATTTTTTTAGATTAATATTTAATATAAAATCTTATACTAGACTAGGATTAACGCCTAAATACACATTTATACACGTACCATTTTTTCTACAATATACTGGAACAAGTAGATTATTTCAGGACAAAACTATGGGAAAAAAAAGGTATTTTCAACCTATTTACCAGTAGAGGGAGCAATGTGCACATCAACTGGAGAAGAGAGACCATTGCTACTTGTGTGAAGTACTTTGACAATTTGGATTTTGATGAAAAAATAACCATTCAACAATTCTGTTTTAATGCGTTTGAGAATTTGCTATTTTATTCTAGGTAATTGTAGAAAATAATCTGCGAAGATCCGCTTGTATGCTGCTCTTACATTGTATGAACGGGCACACATCTGCCTCGGCCATGATGTAAAATATAAATTATTATAAAATTATACAAAGCACTCAGCGATGTACCTCTGTCTGGTGTTTGTCAGTTCTTATTTGACATGCAGAACATAGAATGACTGCTGGTTATTTTATTACGAATAGAAACATGGCACACACTGAATGTTTGAAAGGTGCAGCGTAAAAAAATATTACTTTTTTCTGTTTCTTTTTTTGTGTGTATTAATCACATAAAATTAAGCAGGGAATATATATTTTAATTGATGAATTACTTTTTGCCAGTTTGCAAACATTTTTGGGATCACGGCGTATTTTCAAATGTAAATTCAGTAATGCATGTAAATGTAATTTAATAAAAACGACATACAATAAACTTCATTTATAAGCTAGGCATTTTTATTTCTAAAATGGTCCAGGAAAATTGCCTGCATCATGGCACTTTCTATCTTCTATCTTGTCTAATACAGATACAACACTTTAGTTTCCTTTTACTCTCTGAAAGGCAGTTACTAGATTGTTCTGGTCACTCAGTCTGGAAGATTTATCGCTCATCAGTTTTGTTCCTTTGTTCTCTGAACTCTTTAATAAATCATAAAGTCAGTGAAAATTATTTTTACAAAGAAATTGAACTGTAGGCATTCACCTCCAGAATGGACATTTTTCAAAATTTGCTTTTAAAAAGTCATTTCTGGTGACTTCTGTAACAGTGGCAAGCATATAACTCTTTTCAGGGGAGAAAATGCAATATCTTTTTACATTCTGACCTCTTACTGAGATTAATATGTTATTCAATCTAAAAATCACAGTTATAAAATGAAGTGCAAAGTGAAATGGAAGAACCTTGATCTCTCCAAACTTTTACATTTGATACAATAGTCTCCATTTCCCACTAATTACACCAGCAACTTTTTCTACACTAATGATACAGATATGTTGCTCTGAAAGTGTGTGTGGCCCATGTTCAGACATAGCAAAATCATATTTCCATACATGACTGGATTAGAGAGCTGTAAACATTAATGTCTGTTGTTGCAGACTTGTCCAACACATGCTTCTGATTTGATTGTGATAATTAGATGTCCTATACCGCTTATTCTGCCTTCAACTGGATTCCTGACTGTGTTAGTGTTAGCCACCACGCTTCACAAAGGCTTTTTCACTCTGAAAAGCAATAGAGGCAGCAGGTGCACCCGATCACACCCCCGTCAATATTTAAAGGATAAGTGAGAGTTTTTATTATTTGTGTGCCTCTATCACCAACTCCTCACAAATGTCTTTAGTCTGCTGTGGAGTATTCGGGGGAACTTTGCTATAATTAAACATATTCACTTCAGCCTTCTGTTACCCGCTAAAACTGATTTTCCGAACACCCTTTCAGAGGAAAATAGGCGTGTAGAAAATGGAGTGGAGGAGTGTGTGACCTCTGTGACCTTTCTTTCATCAGGGTTAGGGGTCAGATTGGGACCCAGCTCTCTGTGGAGAGATTAAACCCGGTCACCAAGGCAACATTACGTGCGATCGGAATGACCAGGGTCACATCGATGAACACTGACTCAATATTATATTACTCACTGGCTTTTATGGCTGGAGAAGAGAATTTGCTTGTTTTTGTGATGTGTCTTTTAACAATGTGTCGATTAATAATAAAAATCTAAACAAAACATATTCACAGTTATTGCAATGAATTCGGCACCAGGTGTGTGTGCACGATGTGTGTGTGTACAGTATGGTTATGTGTGAATGTGTGTGTGCTTTCCCGCTAGCTGTCTTTAATTTGGGTTATTTCAGCTGACTGAGAGATTTAAGCAATTTGCATTTGGCCTGGAATAAATGTATTGAATAAATGAGTGTGGCCACAAAAAAACAGATCATAGTGGCCGAGTGTGAATCTTAGCGGCTGACACAGAGAGTGTGTGAAGCTCAGCGACAAAGTTAAGGTCAACGAAGACATGGAAAAGTGCTTGACTTCGTGTGTGTGTAATGGCAGGTGCAAATTCATCACATTTCTGTAAAACTGTTGCATGTCATCAGGTCTGTTTCTTCTAAATTCCTGTCAGTTCTCTCTCAGTTTACACGTTGCTCAAATTTACACATTTATGTTGAGTCTTTGTTAATGTTGGGTGGTGCTGCAGAATATTATTAAATCCTTATGGACTTGAATCTGAGCAGGACTTTAAAGGACTTTTTTGGGGGTACTAACACCTCATATCACTAAACACACCTGCAAAGTGTTTCTCTTTCTTTCATCTACTCCAAGTGTAATAACAAGTAACAGCAACAAATATTCACTATGAAGAATTACCTGCCAGAACTTTTTTAATATTATTTCTGCAGCCTGGGAATGTTTATTATATATTTCTGCTTTTTCATTGTGAGTTTTGTAGCAACAGGAATAAAACCTGATACGTCCTCAGTTCAGGTCTTGTTCTACTGTACTTTGGCGACGCTGAGTGTTCTGTTACAGCTCTATTATGGTTAAATCATGTGCAGTCACAGCATCTAGGACAGCATGCGGATAAATAGGTGCATAATGATTGGCTTGCAAATAGGCAATCACTGTTTACGTGCGCAAATGACTTTGCATCATCCATCTAGCTTGTGTGTACATATTTAGGTTTGTGTGTTTGAGGGTTAAAAGGTGTGGTGGTGAGCTGAGGTCAGTTAGTTCCAGCCCTGAGGAGAGTGCTGCCATGGCCTTGGAACAATGTGGGGGTGGTTCACTTCCCCTTTCCCTGCCTCACGGCTTCCTGTGAGCACTATAACCGTTAACCACACCCTCCTCCCCTGGCTTACACCCCCACGCACCACCACCACACAGCAAACCCTAGAAAGCACTTCGCTCACGCAACCAACTCTCCACTCTTTCTTCTTTATTCCCTGGCCAATGCACACACGCACACTTTCCAACAATAGTTCTCTTCCTTCATACTGTAGCAGTCACACCTCTGCCTCCTCTGTTCCTTCCCCTGCCATGGTGACCATCCCTCGTGCCAGCTAATTCTAAAAACGACAGAAGTGTGTGTAGGTATGTTTCTGCTTGAGCGACTGTTACTACGCAGGTGAGGTTCACGGCATTCCTACCAGTGCTAGTTTTTCATCATATCATTGACCATGTGCATCTCATTGAAAGACAGTCTGTCTGTGCTTAGCAACAGCTGAGTCACCACTACAAGATGTCGATGAGCAGATACTCATCCGCATTTCCCCTTGTCAAAAAGAGAGAGGATAATCAATTTTTAAGGATTAAAACAACAAAAATACAGCGCGCGAACGTCAAGAGCAACCACGCTCTGATCTGATTATTGGCCGCGGCTCACAGCGTCATTTATCACAGCTACAATACCAGTGTTCCTACTATATTCCCATCAGACAATGTGCTGCAGAAGAGGAGAATTCTGAACGAGATCTTCTGTATCAGTGTGTATGTGAGTGGGCGTATATACGCCTGTGGTCTGTGGAGGGACAGTGGAGATGTGTTGAAGAGCCTGTGTGGGGAGGAGCGTGAATGTTTGTGTGAGCACAGTGGTAGTGCTGTTTTTTTTTTGTTTGTTTTTTTATTTTATTTTATTTTTTTGAGGGGGGGGGTCTATTCCTCTAAAGGGAGTGCTGTTCCTGTAGGGGAGAGGAGGAGTGGGGTGGAGTGCATGGAGTGAGTGTATGTGGGGGAGTGAGTGTGGGGGCAGCTAGGCCATCTGGACTGTGAGGAGGCTGAAGAAAGGGAGAGTGTGTGTGTGTGTGTGTGTGTGTGTGTGTGTGTGAGAGAGAGAGAAAAAGAGAGAGAGACACACAGAGTACAAGAAGAAGAGAGTAGTGAGGGTAGGAAGGAGGGAGAGGGAGTTGAAAATTGAGGGTGTGGGAGAGAAGATGGAGGTATGTGAAGAGAAACAGAGGGAGGAATGTCGCTTGTGGTCATTGCACATACATACATACACTGTATTACTCAACATCCTGCAATATGTATTGATTTTACTTGATAGAGACACAATAAGTGGGTGAAGGCGCATGTGAACATAGGCAACGGAAAATAAGTTTCAAAGCCTCCACAGTCACAAAGTATTTTCTTTATGGAAAACGATGCTAGAGATTATTGTGTATAAGTGATATTGACCTGCTAAATCCCACAACTTTTACTGCGCTCACTGTTGTGCCACAGGCATGTGAAGTCAAAGACGTACTAATACGCTCCCAGACTCGCAGCGAGTAGAATGTGAGCAGTGTTACTTCATTATTTATCATCACAGACGAGAAATGTGCCGTTTAGTAAACGCACATAATGGTGGGGAATATTTTAGCGTCTTAACATCGAGGTGAAACCACCGCTCGATGTTTACCTTTGATTTGAATGCAGAGCTACAGAGGTTTTCCTGCCCGTGTAGAGCTGTGTTTTTTTTTTCCTTGAGCCCAAATAAATGTAAGTTAACCTGGAACAGACTAGTTGTCACAGTAAGCCAGGAACCCCGAGGCTGCAGGAGTTTTTTCTAGTGCCCCAGGGCAGCTGTCTGCGTTTCCTGGCTGGTAATCCAGCTTTAACAGTGATTGTTGGCACTCGATTAATGACTACTAATCTTCTAATTACTCACTACATATTATGTGGCATTGTGGGATAATTTCACTCTCACTAGACAATCAGAAATTACTGTCAAACTGCAGATAGTTCTCTTCAAATGGTATTTGGTGTAGAGGGCTCTCAGTGGAAAACCAGCAGCAGCTGTAACGTTACCCAGCCAAATATGTGACGAGCACAAGATGCTAGGTGACATTTAGCCTTCAGAACGACTTGTGTAAAAGGACAAACATGTGCAAGACAGATGTGAGTATCATGTTAGATTTAATTTGATGGCTAACAGTGATAGATCACATGTTCTCGGGTTTGGGTGAGAGAAAAAAGATCCACCTGTGCTCTCACTGCATGGTCAGCAGACCATCCAACCCCTTTGGCCTCCCATCTGCATCGCCACAGAAATATCACTGCCCACCTCCTCAAACTCTCCCCAGGTCCCTAACGTGCTCGCTTCCTATGCTCTGAGCTGAGGCCCTCCTAACTTAAGGAGTCAGGAGGGCTCAAGAGCTCCTGTCTCCACTCTTTTCTCTCTCTCTCTCTCTCTTTCTCCATCTCCATCTCTTCATCCAGCCATCTTTGAAACTTCCGTTCATTTGATTATTTGACCCACTTTTCCTCTTTCCATCCATCTCACTCCCTCTTCCAGTTTATCTGCTCCATCGCTCGCTCAAACTGTTGTCGGATGGCATATTGATTGGAGTTTATATTCACCTTCACTCACGTTCTCTTTCTCTCTTAGTCGCTCTCTTTCTCTTCCTTTTGTTCCCCAGTGTACTGTAATGCTCCTCTTTGATCTGTGTGTTTGTGTCTATCTACTGCATTTCTAAATGTCTCCATTTACTGTAAGCTCTACCACCACTTGTTTTCTCTCTGTCTCTCTGTCTGACACACACACACACACACACGCACACACACACACACACACACACACACACACTGTCAGGTTGAAACAAATACCTCAGAAGTCTGACTTGCGGCTCAAATGTAACACATATATCTGGTCTCCTAGTTCTTTTGTCATTACTCTGTTTGTGAGTGTATGTGTTTCCAACACACAATATTAAGCCCGGTTCTGTGACATGACACTAAAGGCCATCAATGTTAAATCATCATTTTGAAGAAGGAGTGTTCAGCTGAAATCCTTGGGTAGTTTAGGGGATTTACATATGTAAAAGTGGGTGTATACACACACGCACACACACACACACACTTAGAGCAAATACAAACACAGCCAAAGGGAGGAGGGGCTGTACTTTACCCCCACATAGCTGAAGGGAGAGGAGATGAGGTACAAAAAAAAAAATTAGAAACCAAATTAGAGGAACTGGTCAGGCGAGGAAGAGAGGCAGAGAGGAGTTGGAGGGGATGGGGGATGGAGGGGAGGAGAGGGTAGAAGGAAAGGAGGGCTAGGACAAACAGAGCCAGTGACCTGAGGAGGGAGAGTCTGAGAACCTACCCAGCATGCATCAACAAGAAGGCTGCTGAGAGGACAGAAATACCACTTAAAACCGTGAGAGCGGTTCACGGGGAGACAGAGAGAATCCACAATGTCAAACTTGCAGGTTACTGAAAGTGATCTTTGTCCAGGCGTCACCCTCTGACCCGTCTCCAGTGTGTGCGCCTGTTCTTACATTATGAGAAATGATCCTAACAAAAGGCTTTCTCGTGTCCACTCTTATCACTCGCTGCTCCCGCGCTTCATCATCGTCACCTCTCACACTTCAGTCAGACACGAGCAAACAGGCCTAAACACACGCTGGAAAACACACAGGGACCTCTCCCTCCTGATGAGACTATCTTTTGACTGGTGCATCCCACGCCTTCCCAGTCAACTTCTTCTTTTCAGAGAGTGTAAGAATTTGGGAATCTTTATTAATTCTGATTGTGGGAGCGTCAGCCGGGTGGAGATTGATAACAACACCTAACACGTTATCATCCTGATGACTCTGCCCATTCTTGTTTGTCTTTGTTAATATACGTGACACTCAAACTGCGCAGGCATGAGTGATGAATTTCCCCCCCAAATAACACAACCGTTTCTCAACGTGAAGACAGTCGAACTGGCACATTTACAGCCTCCTACAACCGTGACCTCCGCCCCCATCCTCTTCTAACTCTCTCCCATTCTACCTCTCTCATCCTCTCTGCAGCTCCTTCTCCCTTTCTGTCTCCCTGTCTTGTATTGCCTCATCTCTTTCTCTTCCTGGTGTAAGTAAGCAGCTTAAACACCTACAGGGTGTGACATCGGGGCCCCACGCGCCTCCGAAAGCAGTCAGTGCGGGCGGGAGAAGGCAGCGCTGAAAAGGAGAGCGTTTCATCCGTCTATTCTCTCCTCCCTGCTCTGCTTGGCATCGATGGCGCAAGTGTGGTTAAGGCAAAGCCAAGGCTGTCCCCTCACATTAGCCGGGGCTGAGCCAGACAAGCCGTCACCCCCCCACACACACACACACACCCGCAAGACTGTCCTCCACTGCTCATCTCCACAACGCCTCCCCCCTTTCACTCTCACTCTCTCTCATGCTTTTTACTCCTCTCCTCCACTCAGCTCTGTTCTGCCATGGGCACCGGTCCCCAATCTCCAAGGTGATTATGACAAAAACGAACGACCCCCGAGAGACGGGGCCAACAGAGATAAGAGAGAAAGAAGAGGATGGCAAAGGGAGAGAATGAGGAGGAGGGGGAAGGGATTACAGAAGGATGATGTAACAGGGAATTTTGGCTGTGCATTACGATTTGGGTTGAGACTTTCAGAACCAGCAGTATATATGAGTCCATATCATATTAATATCTCTACCTCTTGATTATTTTCTAATTATTATTTCTATTATTATAATAAGATAATAGCAGTAGGCAGGCAGCAGTTTGCCATTAACAAGTAACACCCAATACAACAATAATAATCATTATAGCCCAGTATGACACGGACAGGGAGCATTCTGTTTAATTAGTATTTATTTTTGATGCTTCGAATGCACTTTGTTGTATAATATGTATGCACTATGGTAAATGTTTGAATGTCCGCCTTAGTGTGGAGGATGCACAGTATAGATACATAGATACATAGATACATAGATACATAGATACATAGATACATAGATACATAGATACATACATAGATAGATAAATAGATAGACAGATAAATAGATGATAGATAGATAGATAGATAGATAGATAGATAGATAGATAGATAGATAGATAGATAGGTAGGTAGATAGATAGATAGATAGATAGACAGACAGACAGATAGATAGGTAGATAGATAGATAGATAGATAGATAGATAGATAGATAGATAGATAGATAGATAGATAGATAGATTTTACTGTGTTTTGTACATATTTTACATAGATTAATGGTGAGTAACACAAATAACACCCTTGCCCTTCCATAAAGATCAAACGTAATTTGTTGTGGTGTGGAATGAGGTCGTGACCCCCCACAGTCAGTGGGGTCAAATCAAGCAGCAGCACAAGAAGGTCCTTAAAGAGACAAAGAGGCCAGAATATGGGGGGGGTGCTGAACAGAAGATGCTGTTAACCCCTTCCCCTGCCTCCCTGCAGAAATAAGACGAGGCATTGAGAAAGGAAATGTAGTGGAGGAGAAGAGACGAGAGGTCATATTATTGTAGCATAGCAACCCAGGTTTCAGTGTGGGTTGAGGCAAGCAATAATATATAATATTGCTGAGAGGTTAGACAGCTTAGAAGAACCTTTCAGGATGGATGTGGAAAGAGAGGTGCACTTTCTGTGTAGACGATGGGGAGGGAAGGTAAGAGAGGGTAAAAGAGGGGGTGGGGGTGAACAGAGTCGGTAGAAAAAATAGCTCAGTCCTCCCATCTCACCCCCCCACACTTATGTCTTCTTCTCTGTTAGTCTCCCTCTCTCTCTCTTTCTTTCCCTCCCTCTCCCTCCGCTCTGTGCATCATTAAAACAAGCAGAGTGGTGTTCAGAGCGTGGGGCTGCACTGAGACGGTGACCTCCACAATAAGAAGATGTTCTTGCTTCGGGGAAGAGAAGGTCGTTTTGTACTCCTCTCTCTCTCTCTTCCTCTCTCTCTCATTTTTTCTTACTACTTCCAATAGAATAAATGAGATTTGGAGGGGGTAGGATAGTGGAGGAAGGGATCAAAAGGGTAGACATGCAGCAGGAGAGATGGAGATAGCGAGATGCAACGGGAGAGAGGGCAGGATTCATAACACAGAGAGCTGAGATATGATAAACAGGAAAGATCTGAGTTCCCCTAAAGTAAAGTGCCTACGAGGGTTAGAACGAGGCAGACAGGGGCTCAAACCTCTGAAATCCAGGGCATGAGAAGGCTGAGCGAGTCTGCCCATTTTTCATTTTGTAGGAAGATTATTCATGTGCTAAACGGGGGGAAAAATAAAACCGTGTTTTCTCCACACATGCAGATGGACTCAGCGAGGTCAGCCAGAAGTCGTTCTTATCAAAGAGCGCCACGACTTCAGGGGTGACGAGCGTGCTATCAACAGCCCTGTCCAGAGGCATCTTTCCATCATATACATACAATAGACACAAAGGCCGGCTGCTGTAGGGAGGACAGGAGGTCCTATGGGTGACACAAGGACAGGCAGTGGTGTGAACAGCACCAGCACCCCTCCTGCGTGTCGCCTTCACACAGGAACAAAATGTGTGGGCAGCAGGCACAAACACATTCTCTGTATCCTCCAGATGATTATACATCCTTTAAATCCAATAACCTTGATTCATTCTGCTTCTCTGGTGTCATTCTTCATTGTAATTCATTCATTTACACTTTGTTTGAGAAACCTGCTCATTCTTTGGTTGGCTTTCCTCCTCTATTAATGCTATCTTTCCTTCCTTTCCTCTTGCCCCTTAATCCTTTCCGTCCTCTTCTCCTTCCCAACATGAATGGACTTGGTTCCCGCACTCTTAATTTGCTCTTTCTCTCTGAGGGAGGACTCTTTATAAATGCCTTGTCGTTTCCCAATACTGATTCGAGTATCACTAAGCTGCACCTTCACACATATTGTAGTCTCACACCTTGTGCCAAATATTCCTTTGTAAAGCCTTCCCCCATCCCCTGCCTGCACCTGGTAGAGATAGTGTTCTTTTAGCCGCAGGCTCTGCTTTCTATACAAGCAGGGCTAGGATGGCACAAGCACCACACAGCTGTTCCCCTTGGTAAATTGATAGTGAAGGGTAGTGGATGGGTCTTTGAAAGCGCCTTGTGCTATTTTTATGACAGTTGTAGATTTTTTTGCTGTTTAATTTGATGTGGCCAATTACTCTGCTGTGTTCCCCAGCAGGGGGGGGGGGGGGGGTGGGGGGCAGGCACGCAGGAAGAGAAAGAAAAAAGTGCTTCACTTCAAAAAGTT
>JAUMHF010000024.1:13205195-13215430 GCA_032359275.1 Microctenopoma steveboyesi
CCCCCCCCCCCCCCCCCCCCCCCCCCCCCCCCCCCCCCCCCCCCCCCCCCCCCCCCCCCCCCCCCCCCCCCCCCCGGCACGCTGGAAGAGAAAGAAATAAGTGCTTCACTTCAAAAAGTTTTCCTAAAGTGCATTTATGCTGCTCGTCCCTTTGTCGCACACGCAAGGCGTCACGGAAGGACCTGGTCTCGATTTTTCTTCTCTGTGTCTGTTTTGATGCCTTCTCTCTGACCCATTGAAGAGAAAACAACACGGTTACTTCTGTCTGGTAAAAAGTCAAACTTTGGTGGGAAAAGCAGAATGCAGTTAAAAGAGTGTCCCTTTGGGTGAGCAACAACTCAGCCTGACACGGTGACCCCGTTCCCTAATGTAAGTCTGCAGCACACTCATCTCCTTATGTTTTCAAGGACTTTTTCTGAATGTAAGTAACCAATCCACCCGTACACACACACACACACACACGGAGGCACACACACCCAGAAACCTGCTTTTACCTCACACCTCAACCCTCCTCTCTGAGTGGATTGCTGTGATGAGTGTTCCTAGCAGTGAATACACGTGTAAGTGGCCTAATGATGCCTAAACCCATCCATGAGCAGACAGAGGAGGAGCGGGGGGGTGGGGGGTCAGAGAGTGGAAGGATGGGACTGAGAATGAGAGTGAAGAGGGCGACCGGGGGCATGCTTGTCGTGTCAGGCGAGCTGGAAGGCCGTGTTGGCGCGAGGGAGCCCAGCTTTGAGTAAAGCAGCTTGTTTCAGGCAGGGATTGTGTTGGTAGACCCTACTTGGAAAGAGTGAGAGTCAGTGTTTGTGTGTGTGCATGTGTGGGTGAAAGAGAGAGAGAGAGAGAGAGAGAGAGCGAGAGCTGTGCCTGGGCATTACAGACCTTCAGCCTTAATCCACATGCCCTGACATTCTCTGTTATCCGGTTCTCAGCAGCCAACTACCCAGACTGATGGAGGCGCGGCTCAACTCCCTTCTATGTCATGCCACACTGTCTTTGCACTCACACACACACACACACACACACACACACACGCATACTGTACTACACGTTTTGCTGTGCCACACGCTCTCTTCCCCATAAACTTCTCACACTTCCTCAAACCTACAACGATTCCTGAACACAGCCTGTATACGGCTATTTCCTAAGAAACAAGCGCATCCACAGTTCCTCATTACTGCAGACATTCACACACAACGGGCGACTACATAAACTGACAGTGACACACACACTTTTACCAAACACAGACACATTGTGTACGATAATAATGTATGTTTGATTTCAGCTCATTTTCCATAAACGTATTGATAACGGACACATTTAAATAAATTACTTGTGTGTTTGCAGTTTGCCACTTTGTGCTACTATATTCTCCTGCTCCACCGTATTTCAGAGGCAAATAGAACTTCTGGCAGCCATAGTTCAATTTATACAAGTTATACACATAAGAAACGCTCAACAAGCTCACAAGATTTAAATAAAGATTATTCTAAGAGATCCCTGACACACGTTGACCCTTAATGAAACATAAGAATTTTAGCTGAGACCTGTTGCCGCATTAGTTTTACCTGAGACATTTTCCTCTGAACTTCTCAACCCGCAAAAGTCAAATGATATATTTCACAGGATCTGGGAGACGCTGGATGTAACTATATTTGAATAGATACAAATATAAAGTAAGACCTCAACCAGCTGATGCATTAGTATTAAACTCACAGACTGATTTACCCGTCTATCAACCCTCATTAGTAGCAGCAACGTAGAACAATCATTTTCCCTCGGAGTGTGTGAACATATCTTATCTCAACAATCCCATAAGTCTTATGTAGTAAAATGTCACTGCAGTGCTTTTGGTCCTTTAAATCCAATTTGCTGATAACACTGCTGTATAATTATGTATGTGTGATTATGTCTTTTTTTAAATGTATGACATTTAAATAGTTTTATTGGTACTTTTACAGGCAGTACAGGAACGTGATCTGTGTATTTTCCACTCCTGGTACCTGGTCAAGTTAAGCTGAGTCTAACTCTAAACCTGCAGGTGAAGTCCTGTGTTGCTGTACGTTGAATCCTGGAAGTACACAAAGTAATACGTGTAGTATTGTTGTCTGTTTAGCAAAGCACTTCCCACATCTGTCTCCCTCTGTTCTATCTGATAAGTGTTAAACATTTGCCTCACCATAATTTCCCCTTATCACCTAAAATACAGAAAAATCCACCACGTGTGAAAGGGAGAGGTCAGGCTGACGCGGAATTACCCCAGACTTTCTGCTGCCCTGTGTGTGTGTGTGCTTCACATCACAAGGCCCTCGAAGGTATTTTCCAGTCGAACCGTGTCAAACTGTAAATGCCAGCCGTCTTTCTTATAATCTTTTCATGATTGGTCGGCGTTTCGTGCTGCTGCCACAAGAGGGGGTAAAGTTCCAGTAAGCCCCCTGTCATCCCTGAGCTCTGTACAAACCAGAAGACCCTACGAACCGCACATGATCGCGACAGTCCCGCTGCTCACATCGCAACACTTTATTCTCCTCACAGTTATTTTTTATGGTGACATCCAATGTCCACGTCTGCAGGAGCGTGTGTGACTAGTCTGAGATGTAATGGACATATACGCGGAGTGTGCGCTCACGTTGTCTCATTTCCTGACACTGCCCAGAGAGAGAGAGACAGAGAGAGAGAGAGAGAGAGAGGAGATACGGGGACACGGAGAGAGAGAGAGAGAGTGTGTGGGGGGAGTGAGATAGAGAGAGACGGGGAGAGAGAGACATAGACATGCACAGAGGAGGAGGCTCCTGATACCAAGACACGGAAAAGCAGGGGAGGGAAAGAGAGAAAGAAAAAGGGGCTGGTGGACGAAGAGGACTGGGGAGTGGGAGAAAACAGGGGGAATAACACTTGAAGAAAGCACACGGAAGAGAGAAAGGACAGTATCTAGCGTGGTGGACATCCTCTCCTTTCTTCTCCCAGGCTGTCACACCAGATTTGGACTCCGAAGGAGCGACACCGCGTCCACCCCAGACCCCATGGGGTAACAGGTACGTGTGACTTCCTCGTCTTAGAAGCAGCCCTTCCTATTCTGGTTGGAGGTCTCACCCAGCATCGCAGGAGATTTCTACGCTTTCTACAATTAGTTTGGTGCCTCGCGGCGACGTCGCGTCCACAAGTGATAGTTGGTGGCGCGCAGGTTGCGATCGTGGCACTTAACAGTTGGTCATCGGGAAGCTCCCGCATCGGGGCCTGTGTGGTTGTGCCTTCTTTTTTTTAAATTCCAGTCCGCTGGCATCGCGGTGGCCACGGCATGAGTGTATTTTGACAGCCTGGAAGTCCGCCTACCTGTTCCATACGTGACGGCCAGCTGCCTGTCGCGCGTGTTGATATTTGGAGAAGCTGTCATTCGCTGACCGGATTCGCACATTTCACATTTTCCACGTTGTGTAAACGACTGTGGAGCGCTGTCAGTCAGTCAGTTCACTTTGTATTGTGCTCTGACATGGAAATAATCAGACTGGAAAATACTTTTTAATGCCGATAACAGCGCGCAGGAGGCAAATACGTTGTGTTTTTATGAATGCCGCACACCTGCATGGACGTGTCTCCTGCAGGTTGTTCTTTAATACAGCTCTCCTCATATGCTCGGCTTTATTATCCTTATTGTGTTGCACTTGCACGCGCGTTATTATTCACTGCGCTTCATCTCAGCCGCTCGAGTTGGATGAAGCCGGCGGATTCTGGCGATATTTGCAAAGTTTGAACAACATGACAGCCTATTGCCACATCGGCTGCTGGGGGCGGGGGGGGGGGGGGGGTTGTCATGCACACGCATATCGTGCCACGGTGAGGCGGGGGTGACGCTCCGAGCAGCCGTCTGGAGGGGACTCGCTGCCTAGAAGACGAGGGCTTAAACCCTCCTCCCTCTCCCCTCGATTAACCTCCAAAAGTGGGATTTCTCCAGCTGGAAATTTCTGCTGCGTCAACACCCAACCCCACAGTGCCAGACAAGACAAGGGAACCGGGGTGGTGGTGGTGGTGGCGGCGGGGTTGTGTGCAGATGGTGCTTCTGCTTATTGCTGAGGATCATCATCTGATCCGTATAAGTTGAGAAGTGTGGCGTCCAGTGCTTTGTGTTTATTGGCTGACAGCGCCTTCCCGTCGCTGCTCCTCTGTCTGTCTGTCTGTCTGTGTGTCTGCCGAGCTGTGTGCATGTCTGCTGTCTGCCCTCTCAAACCGGTCAGTTCCGTCTTCCTCCATTTTCTGCCATGCTCCGGCGCGTGAGCGGGGGAACGACCCCACTCCCCTCGCGCGCGGTGTGTCCGCAGCGTGCGTCTCCAGTAGAGGCTGCAGCCAGGCGAGTCCTCAGCTAACGTGGGGCTTTCACACACAGCCGTCACCTGTGTAGCGGGGAGTCCAAACTTTTTAGTAGCCACTCAAACTTAGGACCGGCAGATGTTAATAATTCCTCTCTGATTGATTAGAGATGGTGATGAGTTGAGGGACAGCAACTGTAAACTGACACTAACCTAAGTAAACGTTGATTTGGATCCTCCTGTATAATAAAAAACTACTTTGTAGGTATTTGGTTGTGTGGTTTAAGAAACGTTCCTCCTGGTTTAAAGTGAACCCGCTGAGCAGCCTGTTAGGTCTAAACACTTCCCTCAGTTTGACATCCACTAACTGGATTTTGGGGATTAACAGAGCAAGTAGCGGTTCTTTCAAATTGTCTTAGGCCTCACTGAACTTGTCTGGTTGTTTTGTCCTTCTGACTTCAGAGTTAAGGGTCGCCCCTTGATATGATAAACCCTCCAAAGTCTGTTATTAAGTAATTCAATTAGTGTAAGGTTGTGTGCATTCGTTACCACGCATGCCTGTCAATCCATGCACATTTAATCCTCATGAGCAGGAGAAAGCTCCACCATCTGATTTAATGCTGACAGTTCTCGGCTAACATGGAATTAAAACAAAGTCATCGTGCCATGGACTGTCTCCCAGAATGCTTTGTGTCTTCGGGTTTGACACCTGCTGCCCCGCTGTTGCTGTCGCTGCTTCCCCGAAATGGGCCTGTGTAGCTTCACCCTTACAAGAACAGTGGACATCAGTGGTGTGTGTGTGTGTGTGTGTGTGTGTGCGTCTGCACCTTCTCCATCTGTGTTCCATGGGGAAAAAAAGAATACAGACCAAGACAACAGCTACAGGGATGAGTGGAGGAGGAGTGTAGGCGAGATCGGCTGAAAGATGGAAAAAATATTAGCTGTGCGTGCGCGTGTGGATTTGCAAAGGAGGATTTTGAGCGTTTTCTGACTTGCGTGTTATGTCTCATGAATGAACCTTTAGTTGATTAAACAAGATAAGTGAGTTACATTTACCTCTGTGCTTTTCTTGGGTAAAGTTGAGCGCTTGTGAGGTGTTTGTCAAAGGCGTGTGCAGTGTTTGGAGATTTGTGGGGAAACAGGGAAGGTGGGGCAGGGTGTGAAATACAGTGAGGGGGGTAAGAAAAGGAGTGAGGAGAGCTTGGTTTGGAGATCAGGACACTTTGCCTCTTAGCTTTGTGTTTGTGTGTTTGTGTGTAAGCCTGCTGGTGTGTAGGTGGTGCTCAGTGCTCTCAGGCAGGTCGTGGGCTGAGCTGTGTGGTAGCAGGTTAGTCGGCTGCAGCTACGCAAACCCTGGGGATGTATTGTACCAACCCCCTCACAGGCTCGTGCGTGTGTGTGTGTATTTATTCAGACGACATGGTACTAAACTGAACAGTAAGTTTACATCTTCCAGAAACCGAGAAAAGAAGGCAAATGCTTCATAAAGACACATTTGTTCCCTGTTAACAACCTTGTACTCCATTCATCTCCCTGTCTCTGTCTCTCTCTGCCAGTTTTCTCGTCTCGATCCCCCCTCGGAGCTCACTTGTTAATGGGAACACCTGTTTGGCTAACACACTGCAAAATGAACCGTTTACTCTCGCATCCACGCATCTTACATGACACGCCGCGTCTCTCTGGAGTCTCCCGACAACTTTGTCTTCTCGCTGTCACATCCTGTATATTGTTATTCTCACATCTGATTTTGTGTCAAGACAGTTTGGCGCGCATTAGTCCCCAGATCCATCCCCCATTTCCTAATAACTCCCAAGGCTTTTTAGCTTAACAGCTCCTATAGCTCATTGTGCAGTGCTGAATACAGGTGTTCCTAATCCCCCGGGGGTTACACGGATGCTGTGGGGGATGTGTGTGTGCGTTTATGTGTGTAACAGCTGTCTTCCCTATCCACCTATCTGGCATGCTGACCCCCCTCCCTTCCCCACTGCAGCAGGGAGAACAGGTGAATTTAACCCCACCTCACACGACACACGCACAGAAATCCTCTCCACTGCACTGTCTCCTGCCTTTTCACTTGGGTATTAATATTTCATAGCTGTGTGCGTGAGTGCACGTGCACCTGCATGCACAGTGCGATGTCAGGAAGAACACAAAAAGCGATGTTGTTCTTTTCTTTTGTTCTTTTTGTCCCTGAAATTTTAATTAGATGGTAAATTGCCGCGTTCGTTGTAAATTTTCTAATCTGCGTGAGAGAACTGAAAGTCCAGGAGCAAAATTGTAATTTGATTATTCCTAAAAATAAACACAAAGGGAAAATGGCAAGATGTCAGAATTTTTCTTAGAAGTTGTTGATGTTGCAAAACACCTTTCAGATCACACGTTCCTAAGAAAACAAATGAGGGATTTCAGTTTGGTCGCTTTTATCTGGGTGTGTTTTCCTTTTATTTTGGAATGCGACGCAGATCGGCGCTTTCCAGCACGAGCGCCACGATCACACAAAGCTTATCAGTATTGGGAGTTATTTTCTGGAATTTATGACATTTCTGTAACAACAGTTATCAACCGCATCAACGGCCAAAGTCGGGCAGGCCCTGAAATTGAATCAGTCCCTCTCTGTCTCTTGATTCCTGCGTAACGCACTAATTGTTGGTTTTGCTTCATGTGCTGTGGGATGTTTTCACTTGTACAGATGTCGTCAAAACAAATATTGCAAGACAAGCAAAGTGATGATGACAGTTGTTTCACACGTCAGGTAATGCAAGCCAGCTTGACAACATGCACATTTCATCCTTTCCATTAGCGTTGTGTCAGTCGTTAATGAGGAAGAGATAGAAGTTGCACTTGTTTTCTTTTCTCTTCTGGCTTATGCTGATGAGGGCTATATATTGAATACAGACAGATATTCTGAGATATTCTGCCTAAAAACTTTATATTTTCGCTGGAATCATGAAATGAAACTATTTCCAAATGATAAAAGCCTCCAGGACGACCTATGAAACTACCTGAATTTGTAAATGGTGATTCACACAGGAGCACTTTCTGAAACATCATCCACTGATATCAACACTTGCTGGTAATGAGCTGATGTGTGACAGACTATGGTGCAGTGCATGATGTCCATTCTGACTAAATGTTTTCTCCTCCCAAACTGACTTTCAGAGTTCTCTCAGAATTATTGACTTATTTCTAAGTTTTCTACAAAATGCTTTGTTTTTCTTTGAGTAGTTCCAGTGGACGCTATATTTGGCTCGGTGTAAACGTAAACGCGGGTATCTTTAATGCAGTATAATTAGGACTGGTAAACCAGTGGGAAAGAGCTGCCTGCAATAAACACTCACACTCAGTAAAAGTTCTCCGTCACCATAATAGTTAGCTTCCCCAGCTCTCCGCTTTTCAGAAAGGTCGCCATCTTTTTAGTCAAATATATATAAGCTATTAAGAAGTTGATGGGTCGGGGTGAAAAGAAAAACCCTCTTTGTTGAATTTGGGGGTTGGAGACTTGCTGAAAGCCTTGTATACGCATGTGGTTGTTAGTTGTTATTTTCCCAGTGAAAGAGTTTTTCTTTTATACACACAGTGTGAGCATTTGATGAGAAATTGAGCGGCTTTGAGCAAATAGATCTTTAGAAACAGTCAACTAGCCTCCAGCTCTGGCTGGTGAGAGATTTCCATATCAAAGCTCAGGTGAGAGAGGGAGACAGGGGAGGCAGAGAGAGGAATGAAAAAAGGGAATGTGAGGGAGAGAGAGTGGGGAGAAGGAGGGGGTTGATGAAACAGACATCCACTCCAAAAGAGTCCTAGCCCTTGTTATTCTGTCAGGGTTTTTTTTGTGCAGCACAGTTTAGTCTGTGTGTGTTAGTGCTGTCTGTCTCAATCTAAACTCCTGCATAAAAAAAACACACAGAGGGAACGTTGGAGAGACTCAAATAAAAACCAACACCTTTCTCCACTCCGTACCACACAAGTCCTGTTTCTCCAACCTTCTGTTGACTGGTGCTGACCGCAGAAAAACTGTGTGGAGCAGAAAATGGTTTTCTCCCACTAATACTGAATAACATCTGACCTGTGAGCTTCTGCCAATACTCGGATCTCTGTTTAATATTATTACCGAAGCATAAAACCATCATTTTCCCTGGAAATATTTCTCTTCTTCAGCTATAAGCATCAGACCTGACCTCATGGAATTGATGGCGACACTTTAATTAATGGATAGAGTTTTCGTTTGGTGCTTTCAGACGCGTGTGCACCTTTGTATGTGTGTGTGCGTGTTCCTGGTGAACATTATCCCGCTTTGTAGAGTTTTGTAATCCAGTCGTGGACTCAGGCTAGAGTGCTAAAGTGCTGCTAACAAGGCCTGTTTAACATTCTCTCCCCTGCTCAACATACAATTATTCCACTTCGCTGCTATTAACTTGTACAGTAGGACTGGGCTTTTAATTGGCCTGATATGACTAATGCCAGATCAACTTGGATTTGCTAATTAGTTTTTGCTTTAAAAGTGCCATCAGGACATGAAATATTCATTGATGTGAGGTGGAGCGAGGACTGTGGGTGGTATTAGTGGGATATTAGTGGTATAGGCAGGCTGCTCGAATGTGCTGGGAGAAGAGATTGAACCTACGTTGGCCTGTTGTGATCGGTTATTCATACTTTGGGTGAGGTGTTAGTTTTTCGTCATAATTTTAGACACCCACCCCCACACACACACACACACACACATTCATCCCGCGCACTCAGAAACCACATCCATTCTCAGCATCACAAGGCCACCTCTTCTTCACGAGGCCTCACCTCCTCTCTCTCTCTCTCTCTCTCTCTCTCTCTCTGATTCTCCTGCTCTCCCCCTCCTCCCCTGCCCTTCTCCCCCTCCCTATTATTTCATGTAATTTGTCTTTTTCTTTTCTCTAATTATTCTTCATCACACATCCTTTCTTCTCTTTTTCCTGTTCCTTTGCTTCACCCTAGCCTCCCTGCTCCGCGTGCCCTTTGCTACGTCCCAGCTGCATCTTCCTGGCTTTTTTTCCCTTCAGGCCTCCTTGTCCTCTCCCTCCTCCTCGTCCTCCTCCACCTTCTCCTTTTCTTTTTCCCTCCCACTCCTTAATCTTCCACCTCTCCTCCTCCTCCTCCTCCACCCCCTCCCTGTGCTGTAAGTGGGCCAGGTGCCTCCTGTGGCCTCCCCTACTCCATTTCTCATTTTTACCCTTCCTCTACTCCCTTTCTCATTTTTACCCTATCCCTGTTTCTTTTCTCATTTTTATCCTTCCCCCTGACCCGAGCTCATATTTATACATCCCGTTAATTCAGCCGCTAGTAACCACAGACGCAGGGTCCGGTGTTCTGCTAAAACACAAACATTTTGGGGCCGAGTGCAGTCGTACCTGCCAAGTTGTGCTGTCCAAGTAAGAATAACTTTTCTCTTTAGGTTACGGGATGACTTCTCTAGGGGGGAGTGGGCTTATTTTGATCCATAAACGTTTTTTCTCTGAGCTGAACCGTAGCGTAGTATTATGTGAACTTTCTGAATCAGAGATGAAAGTGCACCTCTATCATTGTTTCTGGACATTTTATGAGCTCTCCTGTGTCAGTTTAGTTCCCTTTATGAACAGAAGAGGTGAAGCCAATCCAAATGTGAACAGAAGTGAGTAGGTTCACATCCCCTTTTCAGTGGTAAGGGACAGATTCCCCCAGTGGCCTTCTTTTTTTTTTCAGCATTGCAACGCATGCAAGCACAAATACATCACACGCAGAGCGAAACATGCACAAACAAAACACACGCACAGCGAAACATGCACAAATACAACACACGCACAGTGAAACATGCACAAATACAACACGCGCACAGTGAAACATGCACAAATACAACACGCGCACAGTGAAACATGCACAAATACAACACGCGCACAGTGAAACATGCACAAATACAACACG
>JAUMHF010000024.1:13215530-13237412 GCA_032359275.1 Microctenopoma steveboyesi
CACAAATACAACACGCGCACAGTGAAACATGCACAAATACAACACGCGCACAGTGAAACATGCACAAATACAACACGTGCACAGTGAAACATGCACAAATACAACACGCGCACAGCCAAACATGCATATACGTGGAAGTCCCATTGTTGCTGCCTTTTTTGTTCTCGCCCTGTGAATGCGCGTGGTGAGCTGTCAGTGCGCTTTTCACCTCATCTCATCACCTCTATTTTCTTGTTTTTCCCAACTATTCCTCTTTTCACACATTGTCCTTCTCTCTGCCTTTGTCTCCACCTGGGTCTATACCTTTGCCCTCTTCTTTTTACTCTCACTTTCGCACCCCCGCACTCCCATTCTCTTCCTCCTGTCTTCTATCTCACCACCTCCTACCGGTTGTTTTGGTGTGTGCACTGGTGTGTCACGAAGGGGGTGGTGGTTGATTGGTGGTTGGTGGTTTGGACGGACACCTGATACTGGCACTGCCTCACAATGTGGGAATGTGTGACTTCTTCAAAATTAGGTTTCCAAGGTGGGTGTTGTCCTTAGCAATGGTGAGCACGCTCCTGGGAGTTTCACAGTGGTCCTTTTGTCTCTCCCTCTGTCTTTGTGTCTCTGATGTCTGCCTATGCCAACTCCTTATATGAATTTTGCAGTTCTTTCCATGGCTGTCGGGGAGGAAAAAAAGCAGCAATAGTTCCAAAAACCCGCAAGCCATGGCAGCTGTTCATGTTAGTCAACAGGTGACAGTCAAATGTCAAGCTGCATTCGAGTAAACACGCTCTGAGTGATCAGACAAACCGACAGATAAGGGGGAGGGAGAAAGAGAATGACAGAAGAGGAGAGCTCGGGACGAAAGTGAGGATCCAGGTGAGGCATTTGTCTGGTTTAACATCACCCTTCGTCAATCACAGGGGACATGGTAGCCTCAAGCAACCCTATCGTCTCTGCCAAACACCTTTAAAGGTTGCGTGTTTTAAGCAGTTGCATTTCGTCAAGAACTTCAAACTTTACCTGAAATCTGCTGTGTTTTGTCACAACGTAAGATTTCTGAAACTCCTCTGAGAACGAACCAGTCATGGAGCAGCACAGTGGAAACAGTTTCAGTGATCAGTGAAGGGACAGAGCTTCGGTGTCGATGCTACTTATTGATTGAACGTCTGTGGTGATACAGTCTTCCTCGCCTAAGTTGAGCGTCCAGTTCTCCAGTTCTCCATTAAACACTGTTACAACGATTAAAAAACCATCAATCTCATGCTGCGTTCAGCATTACGTTTATCCATTCCATCTCTATTGTTTTCGTACGTGCTCCCCACCTCCTATTTTCTTCTTGCGTCCCCTGTCTCCCTTGCTCTTTCTTACCATTCATGTCTCTTTTCTGATGCCAAAATGCGAGTGGCTCCATATTTAGATGCTCCTCTCCCCTTGATTTTTCTCCCTTTATCTCACCTCCTTTATTTCTGTTGTTGAAGGACAGGTTCGCAAAAGCGCTCCAAGATTCATCAGTGCTGTATAGTAGTTGCTTTTTGATCAGCTTGATGAGTGACAACACAGCCTCAGGCTATTATATACAAATGTTGTGTTTTTTTTTCACAAACACTTCTCTATCTATATGTAGATCACTGTGCTGCTCGGTTGTTGTACAGTAGGCTGCAAGAATGTTAGTTGTGAGTAACTAGTTCTGGTCTAAAGTGATGTGTTTTTCTTCTTTGTGTGTGCTCTGGAGTGTTTGTGAATTAGACTAGCGAGGAGTGACGTCTCTCTTAATATTTGCTCAGGGGGGATGGAGGGTGCGCCTGTTGAAGTTGCGAGTACACACTTAAGCCGCGGCTTTTTTGCTCCCCTCTTTTCATGAGCTCACTGTAAGCTGCGGCCCAGTGCGGATTTGAGAAAGATGCCTCTGTTTGCCGTCTGACAGAGCGACAGTCACACCAAGTTACCCGTACACACACAGACACACTCTCTGGACACCCGCCTCGGCACCAGATAGCGACTGGCCACCAGCAATGAGTCACCATCATTCAGTCATTCACTTGCCCATCCAAAAACCACACATTTTAACAAATAACAATTAGCTTTCAGTCCTCAGACATTTCAGACATTTGTGCCTTTAGGACTGGGATTGTTCATTGTTCCATATGTTCATTTTTTTTACATTTTTTTCCCCTGGTAGCCTTTTGTTTCATTTCCTCCATACTGTTCCCTTGCTCTTTGCGTGTGTCCCTATGTGTGTGTGTGTGTGTGTGTGTTTTCTTGTCTGAGACCTTTGGAGATTGTGGCTGCAGTGACTGTTTTAACAGCTTGGGAACAGGCTGCTTGTGTTCTGCGTGCTACAGTCATGTACGGTCGTGTCTAGCTGAGTCGTGACAGGTTGCTTTTTGCTGTGACAGGTTTTGTGTTAAGACCTATGAAAGAGTCTGGACAACCATGCACATGCACGCACACCTCACACACACACACACACAGAAACAGTTGCTCGCTGGCAGTGAGAGATCAGGGTGGGTGTTCAGTGTGAGTTTTGAGCCCATCCATAGTTTTGTATTGTCATTGTCACTTTAGCTACAAAGCCATTTGGTGCTTTATAAAACACAACTACGATTTGGCAAGTGACAAACAAATCACTGTGAGTGGAAGAGACACGACAAAGGGAAGTCAAAGCACGATCTGAGAATTAAAGGAAAACTCTGTTGTTGCTTTTTTCTTTTTCAGCCAAAAGTCAAATTACTGGTTCAACCGATGTCACCAAAGGTTATAATCCATCACTGTAAAAAAGCAATCTTAATCTATATGGCCAAAAACAGTGGGCAGCCCTGTTTTATTCGTCTGGGAACTTTAGGCAGATCACTTACATGTTTCTGTTGAATTTCCTTTACAACAGCGTAGTGTAGTATTAATAACTAAAAATACAAACATAATCTCCATATGTGTAAGACTAGTTTAAGAGTTTAGTTTGTAGACTAGTAAAGAAGGAAATGTTAGGAAAGCTAAAGGGGAAAAACATGATGCATCTGTGACCAAAAAAAAAACCCTTACACAACACACAGAGTTCCCAGAAGTCAGGAACTAATCCTACTATTAGACACTGTCACACCTTAAACCTCCACCTCCCCATGATATCAGGGGCTTGTACATCAGCAGATGAGTCTGCAAACCATTGCAGTTACGAAACTGGGTTTTACATCAAGATAAAAGCAAGGTGATGTGGTCATTGTCACATGAGACCTCCTCTTTGCTTCAACCTGAAAACCAAATACAGCTACTTCCTGTAGGTGATTTCACTTCCCTGTACCACACAGTTCTGGGTTTCTTTTACTGAGCTCTCTCCTGTCATGAAGTGACGTTTGAACTTGAGTAATCGTGAGAAGGTAGTGTTATATGTTTAGCTGTTGTGGTTCTGTGTGATTAATATTAGTGCAGTGAAGATAAAAAGTCAAACTCTAACTAATAATCCTCTCTGGGCATAATATAATTATCAATCAGTGGACTGAATATAATATTCTTATACATGATTATACATGTGTGCGCATACATTTCTTAACGTCCCTTCAGCAGCGGTGAAACGCTGCTCTGGTCTGTTTTTTGCATCCAGAATTAATGCGATGTCGATATTGAAGTGCTGGTTCAAACACTGGTTGTTTGACATTTGAACGGCACCACCTGACTCACAGCGCAGTTCATCAGGGCCCGACCCTCGCTTCACTGGATACACATGCATAATGTCCGTGTAAACGTACATGTCTCTGTGAACAGCAACACGTTTCGAACAAAAGACGCTCTGTCCCATTTATCTGTTTCCCCTTTTCCTCCTCTCGCTCTCGATTCTCCCTGTCCTCTCACCTTCCCTCCCCTCTGGTGTAGCCCTCTTTCGTTGTCTTACACTCCTCTCATTCGCCCCCTCTCCGCTCTTTTCATTTTGGGTTTTCCGACAGTGGTAATGAGATGTTTCATTATTTGCATTTCACAGCTTTTAATAGAGAGAGAATTTAGGCTAAGCCCCGGGTCGTCAGTCAGGGAGTTACCATGGGAGACATAGCAGGCTTAGAGGCCTAGAGAGAAAGATAGCCCAGAAACTACACACACACTAATACACACATGCACAAGTGTAATGAGCAGGAGTAGCATTAAAGACAAACAGAGCGATAGGTAGATGTTCATATAAGCATTTCTCACGTTTGTTAAATATTATCACTCACACTGTGCGGGTCATTTGACAAACTAGAGGTGAAGTTGCACCACTAGGGTTGAGGTTATCAACAGGGCAACGACGTCTTAGACACAGTTCCTGGACGCTCGAGGATGATCCTGAACCATCCTTACTATGGCTGGATTTCCATAAGATCTCCCCAGGCTTAACACCTGTGTCACTGAAAGGTGCTGGAGCTATTAAACTATACACAGGGCAGGAACATATGAAGACAGGTCTGTGCAAAAGGCGCCGTTGACAGCCACATGGAGGTGTCCAGGTGTCGATGGGTAAGGTCCAGGTATTGTTTTCCGGCAATGCGTACAGGATGGGACTGAACGGAGGACGAGTGAGGGATGAAGGGAGTAGCGCTAAGTCTCCCTAAGCGTCCTGGATCTTCTTTGGTCCCTCTCCACATGACATGGCTATCCTTCTTTGAGTCAATCTCTTCCTCCACCTTGGCTCCTTGGATACCGGCCAAAAGAACAGAGAGCAAACAGGGAAGGTGAGAGCACGGTAGTTGTCCAGAATGTGGCATGATTAGAGCTGGTTGGGATGGTGGAGTAAATAAAGGTGGACAGATGGAGGGTGTGTGATAAAAGACACAAGTGAAAATATAAAGAAGTGAGAGTCAGAGATAAAAAAACAATCCTTTATTTTCAACAGGAAATAAAGGATAAAGAAGCTAAGAGCAAGCCACTGACAGTTAATAGCTTTGTTGTGTTATTTTGTTTAATTGCAGTTTGCCTGTGTCTGGCTGTGTGTGCATGTGTGTGTGAGTATGTGTGCGTTATTTTTGTCCATGCCTGCCTTGTTGATGGGCTGCCACCCTGGCTTGTCCCGGAAGGCTGCCAGCTCCGTCGGATTGGGGATTAACCCCGGGATAATGGCCTTGATGCCCAGTTGAGTGGAAGCAAAGCTGTTTAAAAAATATTGGCTGCCTGACTCACTCTCCCCTCTCTTCCTGTCGCCCCCACTTTCTATCTTCTGTCTCTATCTTTCTGGCCTTGCTGTCTCTGCGATTCTACTCTATCTATTTTCTCTCTGTTCCTCACGGTTCTTTATCTCTCTCGTAATCTGACTCTACTTTTCTTTTGACTTCACATTTCCTCATTCATATTTGTGTTGATAACAGTGTTTTGTTTGATTTGTAAATGTAAAAAATAGTTGTGTGCTTTTCTCTCCATTTCAAAGTTAATTTCCAAACAAACCAAGTCTCTCATCTTGTACCATTTAATATTTCATACATATTACCATACCACGTCAAAGATTCTCCTAATAGATTTTTCTTAGGGCTAAGACGAACATCATTTATTTCACTTTGTTCTGAAAGCCTTATGCTATATAATACATAATTCATTCAGTGAAGCCCTGCCAACTGTTTGCTTTTTCCATACAAACTGCTCGCTATGATATGATAGTGTGCTGGTGCAAGCCACTACTAGAAAATATGCAAAAAGGAATGCATTGCTTTTTAAGCCTAACTGATAAAAAATTGTAACTGAGACATGAAGCTGGGATGGATGACAATATAAATGCCAGCTCTTGGCTACTGAATCCCAACTCGACGTTCCCTCCTCCCTCCACCTCACATTCATTCACTTCTTAAATCTCTGGCCAGTTTTTACAGCATCCTCCCTGCTGATTTACAACTACAGCGCCAAGATAAAAGTAGGGATGTGAAAAGGAGGGAATTCGCTGCTAACAAAGAATCCTTTCATGTAGAAATGTGAAAACTGATCATGTATTGGAACATTAAGATATAGAGTGTAAGTACGAATCTTCAGTTATTTCTTTAAACTGCTCCTGAAACATACTTAACTCTGCATTTCCTTATTTTTTGGATCTTATTATATACCTAACAGCATATTATCATCTTATAATGTTGATAGGCCAAAAGCGTTGGCTTATTTACACATACTGTAGATATGAAATAACACAAGCATGACTCATCTGTAGTCATGTCTCCACAGACGCCTGAGCAAAGTATGCCAGTCGTTCGCTGGTGTGCAGGTAGCGTACAGGTTGTATCAGAGCCGATGCGTCTCGCACAAAACAGGTGCCTGTTACTTCTGGAAGCAATGCTGATCACTGTGGCTTTGTGAGCCATAAAGGCAAAACAATGCACTGATGAATTCAAAAATGACCATAGAGGTGAGACAGAGCACTAGTGATAATGATCTGTGGGTTTGTCACCAAACGCTTTCACTTTCACTTCACATTACATTACTTTTCATTTGAGTCATTGTTGAAGGAATTGTTACAAAAATGTTAAAGAATTTGACTATTTTTCGTATTAGCGATATTTTTCGCTAATAAACCTGAGAACCAACAATTAACCATCTTTGCTGACATGCACCAGTCCTGGTTTAGTTTATCCTGTCGTTAGAAATGAATAATAATAATAATAATTAAATTAAAACACAGCGCTCCACTGGCTGTTTTGTGTGTGTGTATAAATATATATACATATATATATATATATATATATATATATATATAAACTCCCCACTCGCCTTTCTCTTTGGGCGGTCTTTGTCCGTCAAGCTCGGGTCCTCTACTAAAGGCCTGGGTGCTTGAGGGTCCTGCGCAGTATCTTAGCTGTTCCTGGGATTGCGATCTTCTGGACAGAGATCCCAGATTTTGTTCCTGGGATCTGTTGAAGCCACTCTACCAGTTTGGGTGTCACTGCCCCGAGTGTTCCAATTACCACTGGGACCACTGTTACCTTCACATCTTTTCTAGCTCTTCTCTCAGCCCTTGGTATTTCTCGAGCTTCTCGTGTTATTATTTTTGTAGTCAACATACATCAAGGACAACTATTTCAGACTTCAAATTAAAAATGTACATAAGATGATTTAATATAACATTATTTTGAAATAATTTAGTACTAATTTCATTTATGATTTTATTTTATTTCACTGCTGACGTGTTCACTTTGACATGCTGGTCCTGTCATGGTCTTTTTCTTCATATTAAGAGTAGTTAACAGCTAACTACTGTTAATTGTTAACCAGGGGCCAAAGCCTGAATGTTTGGCTGTTTAGCTTATGGCAATTTTGCAAACAACACAGTCTCCCCTAAATAACAGTTAGCCCTTAAACTTAAAACTTAACTATACATGCAGATACGCTAAATATAACTGAAAGTTGAGTTGAGTATAAATATGCTTTGATAGTACTAACACACACATTTTGCTGTCATGTATTATCTTCTGATCATGTGGTGTACGGTACGTCTTCGTACGTGATACCTAAATACCTTGTAAAACCCCATTATAAGCTCAATGTGAATTGAAAACTGCCTGTTAAACCTCGTGCAAACAAACTATCTGTCTGCCTTTGATCCACAAGGACCTTGCGCTCCGTCTCCCCTCGGTCCCGTGTGGTCAAGGAGGCAGAGAAGTGGCTTGGAGCGACAGGCTGCATTAAGAGAAACACAAGAAGGAGGAAGCCCCATTCTCTCACTCCATCACACGTCTCATCTCTTTAGTTGTCTGGCCGGGGCCTAAAGTGACTTCTCTGTGATGTGACCAGGACAACCGAGTGTGATGCCATGACGGCTCTGCAAAGCGTGTGAACGCGGTGTGTTTTTAGTTCCTGCATGTGTTTGTGTATTTCGGGGCAGGGACTGGGTGTGTGCGTTTTGAGGGGAACGGGGCTCTTGATTGTGCGTGTTTGAGGAAAGGTGGGGGGGTGGAGGGTAAGGAGGACAGTCACTTTTGATTTGGCCTCAGAAGGGTGACAGGGACTTGGAGCTGTAGTGGCATGCCTTACTGAAAACAATCATCTCTGACCACAAATAAGCCCTCGCAGACTGTCAGCCTGCCTTCTGATGACTTTTCCCTTGCTTTTTTAGTGGTGAAATTTCATAGAGGGTTGAAAAGCTTCTTTTTTTTTGTATCTGTTCTGTGACATCCTGAAAGCAGGCTTTAGTTTCTGTAGCCTTGGTGAGAGTGTTAATGCTTTGAATGAAACACAGAAGTCTGTGCCTTTCTCACTTTCATTGGTTGTCTAAAATGAAAGTTCATTTCACCTTACTTTCCCATCGTGCATCAAGTGTATATTTGGAAAGAAAAGTGGTGTAAATCAAGGCTGTACTCTCATAATAGAGGAAGTGGGTTTGATTCCTTTTGCTCATCCAAGCCCATAGGGTGCGATGGAGTAGATCTCTGAATGAATGAAAAGCCAGGGTGAACACTGGAGAAATCTGTGTGGGCGTTTATGGACTTTACACGGGTAGAATCGGGAGTGGCTCCTCTGGACAACAGCTTTTTGACTGGAGGGAACTTAACAAGACTAAAATTAAACAAACCAATTAGACAAACAAAGAGTTTAGAGGGCAAAGCACACTGCTTCAAAGATGCCCCGCAGTTTGTCTCGGTTCTGTCCAGGTTGTTTGTGTCTGTCTACCGCCACTTTATTAAAATAGAAGTAAATTAAATATTGCTTCAAACTACTCTGAGTGCAACAGTAATGATTATTTTTCCCGTCATTAATCTACTGACTGTTTCCTAAATTTAACTGCAGGAAGAATGCCTGCTATAATTCCCCACAGTCCAATGTGAGGTCTTCATTTGCTCGTCTAAAACCCCAAAAGGTTCAGTTTACTATGATCATGACAATATGTCTCAAATCTGAAAAGCTGGAGCTCGGGACACTATTTATAAAAGATTTCAAAAAAGAAATACTTCCGTTAATTTGACATTTGATCAATCTTTGTTGATCCTTTGAGTTTGAAGAAGGTAACGGAGATGTAAATGGAGAGCCGGAGGACCCTAAATGCATCACTTGAACAGTGTCTTATTCCAGCTTCTGATTTGATATAGCTGACTTTCTTTCACTGCTTCCTCTGTGCTACCAATAGATAGTGCACTTCTCAAATGGGAGCTGCTGACCAACGTGTGCTGTACAGTGACCCTGTATCTCACTATTCACATTGCCTGGAAAATATGTGAAATAGCTGGGTATTGAGGTATTTCTTGGTTAATAAATGACTTCTTCTGTGCTGTGCCCCTCAGAGGAGTCTATCTTATAGATCGGACTATACAGTTGAATGTGCCCGTGGCCATGAGGAAAGAAGAGCAGAGAAATGAGGAGGGGAGTTACTGTGTCTTTAAAGCGGCTCGGTTTGGTTCTAAAGGTGAGGGGTGAAGACTCAATACCTCCGTCAGGGCAACAGAGAAAGGAAAATATCTCAAGGTTAGACTGCCAGTACATTTTTCTGAGAAATGTGTGAGCTGCAGGATATAAATGCTTGCGTAAAAACTTGCCTTTTGTAACTCTGAGGGACACAGTAATTCTGCATTCACATCCAAGTTTCTACCTCCTCCTCACAATTCTTTCTATGACTTAAAGAAATGCCAGTCGGCTTGTGTGAGCCGTGTATTGATTGGGTCTGGGACACTTACTTTTTTCTTTTTTTTTAGCAATGGAGACTTTAACAGTTGTCACCATCACTCCATCCTTTGATTCACGTCTGTTCGTAGGAGCTGTGTTTGTCCAAGTGGACGTGGGAGACACTGTGGATTTATCTGATCTTACAAGCCATCAGGTTGAGCAGAGCTTTGCTAAACATGACCTGAAGTGTGCCGGCCCCCGAGCAAACGCTGCTGTCACCTTGGCCAACCCGAGCTGTCATCTCTCAGAATGGCCCATGAGAGCTGACAGCTGTGGCGTTCCCAAAACAAATCACTGCTGCGTTTGGTAACACTCCGCGTCCCCGCGATTTAGCCCTCACCGAGACAAGAGCAAGAGCGGCGGCCGCTAATGCTCTGGCTAATGCACTGCCTGAGCATGTGTGTTTATCTTCTTCCGCTCGGTGTGGATGTGTGTGTGTGTGTGTGTGTTTGCTAGGGCTTATGTGGTTTCTCTCTCTTGTTGAATTAACAACATAGCGATATTCACATCTCCCTCTTTCTCCTTCTGCTCTGCTCCTTCTGTGGCCCTCACCTGCATCATTTCTGTCGTACATGAGCTCCAAATGCCTCTCGTATGTCACCTAACCTTTGCACAGCAAGACAAAAACCACAGGCAATATTGCTTTATATGTGCTCAAGTAAAGTCTCACTCATGTTTTGCATCAAAAAACAGAAGTATAAATACACTGTATGAGCTAATTGATGATAAATATTCTAAGCTTTTACTTTTCTTATGCTTTTATTTTGTAACGAGATATGCCCTGTCCTTGTAACATCACTTTAATCCTGTCAATGAATATTGAAAGTTGGATATTTATTCTGTGACCATCGAGAACCTTCACAAATTGCCATTAGAGGTCTTATCTCTGTAGTTTTTAGAAAAACTTTGTGTTCACAACCTGGACCGAACTGTGTGAGATCAGAAATACTGGGGTCAAGGTTCAAGATTGAATTTTTGCCTTAACTAGAAAACTGATCCTGAATATTCACATTCGCAACGAGATGAAGGAAATAACAAGGAAATGAAACCGTTTATTGATAAATCTAATGGTAAAATAGTCTGTACTAAATGAGGTGTTTTTCTCTCTCTGAACTGTTTTGTGAAAGTGGTATGCTTTTCAACTGACATTTTTAATGAGCTCACACACACACACACACACACACACACACACACACACACAGCATTGAACCTGTCAGACACGGTTTAAACGCAGAGGTTTTTGACTATTTGTTATTGAGCTGTTTTTAGACATCAAACTACGGCAGTTGAGATGTGGTTTCTATTGATGTCGTTTTTATGTCACAGTCATTACTGAGATATCCTTACCCTGGCTCGTCTTTAAAGGAGGGGTTCAGCTAAATATGCGTATTCTTCCCCCTTATATTAAAAGAAATCCAACATTTTACGCAAAAGGTTTGGATAGAACGACAACTATCTATAAAATATATACACACACCTTGTAAATGTGTCGCCAGTCATTCCTACACGTTTGCAGTGTGACTTAGATTTTAGATTTTGTGCTTTTAGTCGCTATCTTTCTGCTACTGTTCATTGGTATGTTTATTTTTGGCCCATCCTACATTGATCTCTTTTATGTCATTTCATTTCGCAGCAGACATTTGTAGGAGAGGATCTGTTCAGCTACACAGATGAACAACAGAAAGGAGGACATGGAGATCTCCTCTCACTACCGTCAGCTCCTCAGAGAGCTCAATGAACAGAGGCAGCACGGCATCCTCTGTGACGCCTGTGTCATTGTGGACGGAAAGATCTTCAAGGCCCATAAGAATGTCCTCCTGGGCTCCTCGCGCTACTTCAAGACTCTTTATTGCCAGGTAAGGGACTGCCGCACTTTGGAACCCAGGTCAGGGGAGTTAGTGCTTGTGTTTGTCTGCTCTTAGTAATTTAGTTCATTGTGTTTTTAAAACAATGACAGAGAAACGCTCTAATGTTGAGATGCATGAGATAATTGAATAAGAAAACAATGCTGTGAACACTCCTCCTCACTCTTCAGGTTAAAAAGGGGGCAGAGCCTCACCACCAGACTACAGTCACTCACCTCGACATCGTCACGGCGACGGGCTTCAAAGCCATCCTGGACTTCATGTACTCTGCGCACCTCGCTCTCACCAGCAAGAACGTGATCGAGGTCATGTCGGCTGCCAGTTACCTGCAAATGACAGACATTGTCCAGGCCTGCCACAGCTTCATCAAGGCAGCTCTGGACATCAGCATCCGCTCTGAGATGGCGGATGAGCTGGCAGACTTTGAAATGGGAGCTGTTGCTGCGGCTGGCGTAGGCGGAGGAGGTGGTGGAGGTGTAGGTGGAGTTGGTATAGCAGGAGCAGGGGGTGTTGCGGGAACAGGTTTAGGAGGAGGAATAGTAGGCATGGCTTCTGAAGCACTGGCCTCCATCATGTCTGGTCGCAGCACCTCCCCTTGGCTGGCACGCCGCACCAGCCCGGCCAACTCTTCTGGGGATTCGGCCATCGCCAGCTGCCACGAGGGAGGCAGCACATATGGCAAAGAGGACCAAGAACCCCCTAAGAGCCACGAGAGCCAGGAGGAAGCCTGCCATGACTCCCAGCCTGCCTGGCCTCACGACTACAGGCCTGTTACCGTCAAAGAGGAACAGGTGTCTCCCGCCTCCTCCTCTCATCCTCGGGACACTCCCAGGGGGGCAGCCCAGAGTCAGGGAGAACAGGGGACTGGGAGCGCTGCTGCAGGAGGCGGAGAAGGGGCATGGCAACCCTTGTCAGGGTCAGGGCGAAGGAAGAATAGAAAAAACAAGGACACGGTCAGACACATTACCCAGCAGGCTGAGAGGAACTGGGACAGAGAGAGGGACAGGGAGAGAGATAGGGACAGTAGGCCTGGATCTCCTCTGCCTTCGATGCTCGCTGTGGCTGGATGGAACTACAACGGACAGGACATCCCAGGTAAGGCTGACAGGCTCGCTTCTTACACAGACTCCAGACATGTGGAGAGTTGCACTATAGACAAATGTGTTTTCAGCTCCAGATAGTCTCTGTTTGGTTGATTGGTTTGATAGATGTTTAGTTCAGTGTCACAGCAGCTGGAATGAACAGTTAAGACAATAGATGTGCTCTTCATGGAAATAAGTTAGTGGTGCTGATTCCACGACTTTGAAGCTTCATACTGTCGCACTTGTAACGCTGGCCCCAACTTAGTTATCTAGTCATGTAATTAGTGAATGGAGAGTGAGATAATACAATTAGGTTAGATAATTGGGTGAGAGCAACTTCTCTACGCCCGACTACAGCAGAATCCCATTTGTCTTTGGTCCTTTTTTAAAACGCACCTTCTATCCAACAGAGCAGGTGTCGTGTGCAACTGCGCCTTATTAGCACAGTGTACTGCACATGATGTTTTTCCTAATATTTCAGTGTAGGTCGCACAGTTTACTAGTATAAAATGGCCTCTTTTCCACCTATGGGGTTGAGATTAGTGGGCTTCTACTCCAACGTGTTAGGCCTAAGATGATTATCTCAAATCTTGCAGGTGTGAGGTGATGGGTAAATGCAGATGGTTAGTACAATCCTCTTCTTGCTGTACTTTATATAACGCGCACTCCTACATAAACAAACAAACGTACACACAAACACGCTCGACAACACATGTTTATTTTGAGAAAGATCTCTCTTGAACCTCGCTCTTGTAGAAAGCATTTAGTGAATTATTTTACACAGAAACGGACACATAAAAACACACCTGTGCGTGACTTTGTTTGTGTTACTACGTGTGTGTGTGTGTGTGTGTGTGTGTGTGTGTACTGTGGGGCCCAAGGCGTCGATAGGTAGATCATTAAAAGTAAGAGAAGCTAATCCTGGGCGCATTAAGGGAGTTGGCTGTGAAATGGGCACACGCGTCGCGCAGCGAAAGAAAACAGGATAATTGAATTGACCTGGGTCACTGCACGGATTACCAGCGCGTCCTCACCATCCCGGGCTCCTCCCCCTCTCTCTGGGGTTTAGGGAAGGACCTTCTAGAGAGGGCGAGAGGAGAAAAAAAGGGAAAGAGGGTGGTGGATGAGAGGGGTAGTGTGAGAGACAGAAGAAAGAGACACAAGAAAAGGACGGAGGCGGAGAGGACAGGACATCCGCACAGACTTATGAGGGTCTGTTGGCATCTGTTTATCTCAGAGTCTGTAACCTGCTGTCATTACGGTGCCCAAGTAAATCTTGTGTTGAAACTTGAGAGTCTCACACACACACACACACACACACACACACACACGCATAACCAAATGCACTAAGTTGCACATTTCTGGTAGGAGGTAGAGTTTAAGTCTGGCTGTGGTGAAGTAGTCATTACAGAGAGAGGTGTTTTCTCACCTAAAGGTTAGAGGAAGTCTAGTGTTGCTGCTGGTGTAGGCTCTCCTGGTCCCAGCCAAAGAACCACCATTTATCCCCACATTCGTGCGAGCTTCAGGGATGGCACACAACGATGGAAGAAATGAGAGTCGTTCTATCGCCAGATTGTGAAATGACCTTGCCATTTAGCAGTAAAAGATCACGGTGATCAACAGCGGGCTGACGTTACATTTAAGAGTGGTGGTGTACGACACTACTGTTAGTTCAGTTAGTTCGCAGGAGGTGGATACAGTTTGTTTAGCAAAGGTTTGGGGGACAGCGGAACAGGTTTTGTCAGGTTTGGCCTGGGAGGGGTTTGTTCTTTCTCTTCTGTTTGTACTATGTAATGTACTAAAGTTCTTACCATTTTACCTTGACCAAGTCAGGGTCATAAACACACAGGATTTATTAGGCTTAAAAGAGTTTGTCTACTTAAGTCTTAAGACTCCCTAAGTCCAGGATTTTGTCACCTTCGGTAGAAGATCTCAATCAGATAAAAAGCCACACGGAAGGACCAACAAATTAGAAAGTGATATAGAATTCTCTCTAAAGCTTCTCATTACAAGGTAAACACCAAAGAGCTACCGAGAATGTATGACACTGACACACTAATTTGAAAAAAACATCTAAAACTTAAAATAACGGTGATGAATAAAACCCTCATGATAAGAAAGCAAATAGAAAAGCTACTTTTTTGCTTTGAGGATGTATGAATATGAATTATTTTATTCTTTAGGTGCTTTTCTAAGAGACATATTGCACCTTTATCTAATTAAATGGTAAGCAAATGTTTTTTTTTTTGACAAGTTGGAACCTGCAATGCTCACTTTGTAAATGACTGATATAAATACACACAAATTAAGAAGTTTGTATGTATTAAACAATCTGTTTATACATTGTGAGTTGTCACAACAGTGAAAAGTACAGTAGGTCTTGAGAATAAAACAAATAATTGCTCTCGTCCCAGTGAATCGTGACAAGAAGCCAGCAGGCACTATATCAGACACCGTCTATTTTCTAATGTTACCACTAGTTACACCTTTGCCTATCCTACTTCAGTATATGACGTGTTCGCTGTGAGCCAGGTCTTTGTTGATTAATCAACTTATCAGTATAATGAGTGGTCTCTGTTTAGGTTCAACAGTTTAGGGTTATTTATACCGTTACATGTAGGGCTGTTTCTGCGCGGTGGTGGGGCTGCTGTTCCGTGAAGTCTAGTTGTTGGTTTCCATCAAGGGATATGGTAGGTAAAAAAGAGAAAGGGCACCTTCAGTCTGAGATTAGCTTAATTGCTTCATTCTTTATTGATGAGAAGTGCCTGGACTCACATTCTCCTCCCTGCTCTCATTCATCTGCGATCTGTGTCAACGCTTTACAGTTAGACGTGCTTATGTTACATACGACGCGGCGGCCGTCTGACTGAGGATCCTGCTGGATTATTCTGTAATAGAAGGATAATATCTGGTGGTGTAAAGGATCAGTGTATTAGCACAAAGCCGTTTGTATGAAAATGAAGCGTGCCAGTGTTGACATACACCGCTTCAGGAATTAGGATTTGTTGTCTTTAGATCCCCTCCCTTACAAACATCTGCTGTATTCACTTGATGTCATTACTGAGGTCACTAAGCGCTCGACTTCTCTCCCCCTCCCTCTAACGCTTGATCTCACTCTTGCGCTCACCTTGTCAGCTGACACAAATACTTGATATCATGTTACATGTGAATCAGGACAAAAAGACCTCAGCACCGTTTGCAGTCCTATGATCTGATCACGTGCGTATATTTCTCTCCACAATACTATATTGGACGTGACAATTTTGAGGACGGGAGTTTTAAATAGTCTCCACTTCTTCTATCTGCTTATGTCGTACACCTTTAAATAATTACCAAAATTATTTTTAGTTTGGCCCTCGCTCCTTTTTCCAGACATGGATTGGAATCAAAGACAGTGGTTTAAAAATTGCAGTCAAGCTTTTGTATTTTTTTATTATTTAATAATTCAGTATTCGTCCTTAATGCATCATGTCAGATTTTCCTCCTGTAAACCGCGTAGTGCCGGAACATTGAGCTGAGTATTAGATTAGTAGATTGGCACAAAATTGTCAAGAATCTATACCACTGATTTGTGCAAAACAATTTAAAGAAACTGTTATTTTCTAACCTTAACCTTTAGAGGTTAGGCTCAGAAGTATCTGGACAGTGACACCACCACTACTGTTGAATAAGATAATGAAGATGTCATCAGAAAGCAGACTTTCAGCTTTGCGTTACAAGGTTTCACAAAATAATATGGTATTTACCGTTTTAGGCACAGTGACATACTTGTAAATAAAACCAAACCCTACTTTTATGAACATTCTATGCAGTCAGTGCCTGAGGTCTGGAGTTTCCTCCCAGGAGAAGCTTTACCAGACAGTTTCAGTTGCTGCTTGTTTGTGACTGTTTTTTCTTCAGTTACTGAAAAGCTGCTCTATCGGGTTGAGATCGGGCGACTGTCTTGGCCATTAAGGAATATTCAGTGGAATATTATTTGTCTTAAAAAAATTCTTGAATTGCTTCTCCAGCATGTTTCGGGTCATCATCCATCTGCACTGTGAAGCGCTGTCCTATCAGTTCTGTAGTATTTGGCTGATTGGGAGCAGAGAGTTCAGCCCTGTCCATATTAGATCAGATCATCAATAAACACACAGTGTACATTCACAAACACGTCTCCTTGTTGTAGATCGTGACAATGATACGTTTACTGACTTCTGCTGATGTCATAAAGAGGCTTTTATTTATCAAGGAAATTATTTTTGGATTTGGCCGCACTTAAGGTTTTTGCGCTCTCACTTATAGATTGATGGTGTTTTTTCCGGGTAATGGTGACATCCTTCATGTGTACTTTATACTAGTAGCTCCAGTCAAACAGCTGCAAAATGCCAACTCAATACCTGATACCTCCAGGCCCTTAATCTGCCTCACGTGTCTTATTGCCTGTAATGAGGCAATGTACCACACCTGCCCAATTAACTTCTTGTCAGTCAGTGGTCCAAATACTATTGGAGGCACTGCCTTAAAATGACTATATGGTATTTTTAAACCTTATAAAATGAAGGTGCGCTAACGAAGGGTGCCTCACTAGAACCCATGGAGCAGGTGATGGAGGGCATGATGCTGCACAGACTGCTCACATCCTCTCCACAGCATCCATAGGTCAGAGCAACTAGAGTGATAGACTTCACAAGCTCTGCTTTGATAAGGAACAGTACAGGAAGTCATTCCGGCCAACAGCCATCTCCCTGTACAAGTATGACAGTTTAACCACTGATGGTGAGACAGTTTTATTGTACTATATGCATTTATTGCTTTTGCACATTCGTCTTCAAGCCATACAATTACACCTCATAAACAATAGTCTTGGTTTTTCTGTAAAAAGACAGATGCACATGCCAAGTGTTAAAGGTGTTTACATGTCGATTTGTATTTATTCTGTAATATTGTCTTTATGTGTATATCCTAATCTTTTCTGTGTAATTGTCACTGCAACACCACATGAGGATTTCATATATTGAGGAAAAACCATCTGTCCAAATCTGCCTGGTCCTAGGTGAAGAAGTAATTGCCCCCTAAACCTTAATAGCTGGTTGCGCCAACCTTGGCGGCAACAGCTGCAATCAGCTGTTTGCGATAACTGCCAATGATGTGTTTCACATTCACAGTTCTGTTTTAACTTTTGTCAGTCCACACAAGTTTTGCCCACATGTTTTGGGCATAACCGAGGAGTTTGTTTGGCAAATGTTAGATTAATCTTTGTGTTCTTTAAGGTTAGTAGTGGTTTTCACCTGTTCCCACGGATGGAAATTTTCCCCCTCTCTTTCTTTAGAAGTTCTTTAGAAGTTGATCTGGGTTTTTTTACTTTTACTGTGTCGTAGTTTTGCTCTTGGAGTAATTTTGGCAGACCAGCCACTCCTGGCAAAGTACACCACTGGTAATAATAAGCTGGATACTAACTCTCACTGTGGTTTGCTGGGGTGCCAATGACTTTATAACCCTTTCCAAACTGATACATGTCAATAGCAGCAACATCACATGTTCTTGAATTTCTTTTGTTTGGCGCTCTATGAGAACATATCCGTTTCCACTTGGGGTTCAGTGTCTTGCCCAGGCGCCCTACAACCATGACTCAGACCATCAGTCCCACGAGTGTTTGACAACATCATTCCGGTCACAGAATTCATTTACTCTTTGACACCTTCACCCTCGGACAAAGTCTGAGCTGGTGAAAACATGAGCTAACGATTGATTTCTTTCTTTCTTACTTCATAGTTGGGGCAAACACCAACTTGATCTTTATCCCACATAATAACAGCACAGGAAATACTTTTTGTTTGTTTTCTCGCTGGTATTAAAAAAAAACCACACACACACACACACACACACACACACAGTGACCTTTAGTGGCAGCTTGGGGGATTTTGGCAATCCGGTACATGGCCGGTGTGATGTACACACACACACACACACACACACACACACAGCTTAGAGCATCTGATTATGTAGACATGAACAGTTCAATCATACGTGGGCTGTTCTTTCCATTTCCCTCTAGCTGTGGCACATTGATTACATCGAGAATCTTTTTGGAAATCCAACATCTTTATGTGACTGTCTTCCTTTTTGCAGACTTCCCCTCCTCAACGGCTAATACACTCTTGCCTACAGACACGCTCTCTCACACCCACAAAGGCCTTCAAAATGTGAAATAATTTTTCCATAGAACTGTGTCCTGTTTGTTCCTGTGAGTGCAGGCGCGCGTGTTTTGGCTTGTTGGAGTTCAGATCAGCCCTCTATCATCAGAAGCTCCAGCCCCCTGGACTCACCTGGGGCCTGCAGACAGGCGTTCTTAAGCTGCCCTCTAGTTTTCACCTCCACATAAACTTTCCCACTTTCTCTCTCTCTCTCTCTCGCTCTCTCCCTCTGCCTGCACTCCTCTCCCTAAGTCTCGGCAGTCTAAAGGTGAACACTTGAAATAATGAATCGGATCCCCCTTTCGCCCCCTTCTTCTCTGTATTCCAGTTAAGACTCTCCCTATAGTATTTGCACTTCATTAAACTTGAAATAGGTTTAATATTTAAAACACCGTGAACAGATTTCAACCCCCTCACCCTTAGCACACCTCTCCACTTTTTCTCTCCCGTCTCCTCGCTCTTAGTTTAATAATCTACTCTCATATTTCCTCCCTAATTCCCTCCTCCTTCATTAAAAACCAAAATGGATTTAATATTTCAGACTGTGTGGACTTAAGTTTTAACCCCTTTCTTCGGTGCTTGACATGCTATGGGCTCGGTACTGTAACTACATCATGTTGCGGCCTCTCCCTCTGTATTTCTACTCTCTTCGTGCCTTTCTTTTTTTTGTGGCTCTCAATTCGTTTTTCTCACTTTTAAACAGTCTATTAGCAGTTCTGTCTCTCAGTGTCTTTGTACTCCAGGCCTCTTTCTGTCCTGTTCTCCCCCCACCCCCTATTTGCTCTGCCTCTTTGTGCTCTGACTGCACAGATGATTTCAGCCCTTTCCTTTCACCCTGTTGACTTTCGTGGCCTACTCACCCCACCTCTCTCAGTTTCCCCTCCATCCTCCCCTTCCCCTTTTTGTCCCCTGCCACCACAAACACACACACACACACACGTTTCCCCCCTTATGAGTTTTTTGTTCTTCTGGGACATAAGACTAGAACGCTGTTCTGCCCCCTTTTTTTTTCTCATACTGTGTCTCTCTCTCTCTCTCTCTCATGTCCACCTCCTGTTCGGTCCACATCAAAAAAAAAAAAAGTTCCATTATCACCGTGGTAACCAACCATTTCTCACCGCCCACCAGCCATCTTTGTCATATGACCTCACATCCTGCTGGACATTATGGGCAGTCCACCAGCTAAAAGCCCCTTCTCCTACTCCACCATGCCATCGCACCACACACACACACACACACACACACACACACACACATTCACACAATTTTTCACACTCTTGCTGTCTGTCTTTTTCTCTCACAGCACTCTCTCTCTCTCTCAGTTCTCAATACTGACACCTGCTCTATTTATAATTCTCTGGCTTTAAAAGAACCATTTTGGACAGGAAGCTGCCCCCTCCCCACTACTGACCATGGCTTTTTTCCAAAACGTCACCACCCCCCACCTTTCCACCTCCTGCCCCTGGAACAGGACGGAGAAGCATTGCTGGGTGGAGATGAAGAGGAGGAGGAGTGTGCATGTGTGTGTGCGTGTGGGGGGTTAAAGATTAGCCATCCCACCCTGAGTATACCTGGGTTGGGCCCATTTGTGTCTTTCTTTAGTTAGCCACAGCCCACACATACACTGTACACACTCACCTCCGTCCAAGAATATAAAGGCACGCATAACGCCTGCAGATGTCCTGTAAATTATTTCTACAGAGCAATCCCTACATTGCATTTTAAAACATATGCGGTTAAACTTTGTCTTGACTCACACACGTTTCTTGACATTGATCGCACAGGTTGAAAAAATAAACTACCCAGAATGCATCCTAACAGGATGTCCTGTTGGCACGGTACATGGGTGGGTGGGTCAGGAGGTTTCTGTGGTTGAACATTCACGGCAGTATCCCCAGAGCTAGAACCCCACCCCCACACATTAACACACTTTAGACTGCATCACATACCCCAAATGTCTATATACAAATATACTATTGTTTGTGGTGTACTCTGTAGACCAACCACAGGCTCAGTAGATACTAAAAATCATCTTGGTTATTTATTCTTTGAATTATGACACACACTTTCTTCCTATACATGTTTGCAATGCAACATTAATAATGATTGATTTTGTCAATATGGCACCATTATAAATGAGTCATTAATCGTTCCAGTTTGCAGTGCGTGCATGAATGTATAGACAACTGTGACTGGATTGCCTTGATAGATAAAGACAGCTTTAAAATGAGATGCCTCTCAGACAGGTTTCTTTCATAGAGGATCTGTGGACGTTTATTTGAAATGTCAGAAATATTTTTTCTCTCAAGGATGTGCTGTATATGATGTCTTTATGTTATGATTTGACTTCACTGACTAAATATTTGAATGGAACTTGCGGCAGACAGTTTTAAAGTATCTTAATGACTATGCATCTTATAGATGTTGTTTGTTTGCCTCGTGTGACAGTTTATATAGTGGCATCAAGGTATTATTCACAGAAAAACTGTAAAAACCCTACATTTGAACAAGCTCTCGTGCTGCTTCTTTTCAGTGGGAGCTCCATGACAAGGCTTCTCTTTTGGAGATATGAGATGGAGATGTGATTTGATGTGAGTTATGATGCCTCTCTCTTCTCTCCTCCAGTGATCTGATAGCCAGTAATGGGCCTTGTAACCGTGAGCCCGGCAGCACTGCTCGCTGTGGCTTATGTGTCGCACTGTATCCAGCGTTCACCAAGACTTAGTCGAGTGCAAGCGGCGGGGATATTGAGACTAGTAAAGTGTGTGTGTGTATTGGAGAGAAAGAGAGGCCGATGTGTGTACACTGGCAGACTGATTGACGTTAAGAAGCAGAAACAGTAACTTTGATGAAGAGTTTCGTAAAAAATAAATAATTTAACGTTGGCTCATGACTGGATCTGTGCTCTCTTTCTCTCTCGTTTTCAGTCGACCAGAAGTTCCTCTTTCCCGGTCTGTTTATTTTATAAAGGTGCCTTTGTTCTGTTTACTGTACTCACTCCCTCGACAGCCTCTACCCACATCAAACCAGTTAGAATGGGGGAGTGTGGGGAGGAGGGGAGAAGGGCAGGAGGTGCATGATGTTTGGACAAACGGACAACCCGAACAGGATATAGAGGTCTACAGCCTGTGGGTGTGTCAGTTTGGCAGAGGTGCAGCTTGCGCACACACACACACACACACA
>JAUMHF010000024.1:13239270-13273102 GCA_032359275.1 Microctenopoma steveboyesi
CTTTTATTTTTAAACTGTACTTAAATGCAGCAGTGACGTAACTGAGTCACTAACACAGTTGTGCAGATGAGAGGAAAAACAAGGATTAGGAGGAGGAGAGGGGGTTGCTGAAAACAAAGTGGAAATAAAAATAGAAAATGTTTTACTTCAAAGTCTACCAGCATCTTTCATCCACAGACATTTTCTCTGCTTCTAAATTTTCCCTTTTCTCTTTCCGTTGTGTCCTGTTATGTGGACATTGTGACCAAGCTGGTTGACATCGTGATTTTAATGCAACTTTATTGTAATCACACAATAATCTGATTTTTAAAGCAGATGCTTTAGTAGACACTCACGTAGCTCAGGTCCAGGAACATGTTTCATTTTCTCTGAAAGAGTGCCAAACAGTCCTGCGTGGAGAGATTGCATTTCAATGTTGAAACGCTGGAATTTCTCATCAAATATGATGTTGGTTTTCTAAAAGGAGGCCATAACCTCCTTTGTTCCTGCTCTCTCCTCACAACCCCTTTGCCCCAGATCACTTGCCTGCTTGTGCGCCTTATTGTTTCCACCTTCCTCTCCCTCTCATCTTGCAACTCTTTCCTCCTCGCTACCCTCATACACTCCGGCAGAAGCATGCGAGGAATACTTAATCTGATCCACTTGATCTCCTTTCTGTTCTGTCTCTCTTCATGCCCCAGCCCTCTACATCATAAGCCAATGTGTGTAAATATAAAATGGGTCACATGCTTGTTTCAGGTGGGACCTCCAACAAGGAAGGGACCCGCAGTTATGTTTATTATTATTAACATTAATTCTCTAGCTGAGGCGGCACCTGACCCGAGTGAATGAACTTTACAGTAAGTGGCCCTCATCTGAATTCGGAGGGAACGTGAGACTTCTTCGGTGATGAAAGGTGATGTTTGATGACCGAGGGAAGTTGTTTCATGAGCGTGAGATTCACAGAGGTAAGGAGACAGGGTGCGTGTTTGCATGTGCGCGTGGTGTAATTGTCTGTGACCCTGGCAGTTTTTTTGCTCTTTCTGTGGTGGACTGTTTGGCTTTCCCGTGGCTGCTCTGGCCTGAGACACATTCAGTTTCAAGGTTTCTCTGTGTGTATGTTTTGTACAGGAGAGGAGTGAGGCAGTAATGGGAGTTAGAGGTGAATTTGATAGGGCAGGACACCCTAACCCCTATTCCCTCTCTCCCCTCCACACCCCTCTGTTCAGGCCTTGATAAGTGGAGCCAGACTCTATGGGGGTTAGGGATTTCTGTCTGGCACAAACACACACAAACACAGAAACACACACACACACACTGGGATCCGCCCGCTCTACATTCCTGTGTCCGACTAAGGAAGCAGCCTAGCCGTCTTCCCCTCCACTCCCAAATTATCCCCTTCTCCTGAAGTCACTGCGTACTTATCACACGCCTCTCTACCTCTCTCTTCCATTCTGACTCATGCATATCTCCTCTATCTAGCATGTTTCATTCTCCCTATCCTTGCACTGAACTCACAAACAGCACTAATCATCTAGTCTGGTCATATTACTGGAGTAGAATTCACTGTCCCTGTGTGTTCCTGTTCTTCGTGTTCATTTCTTTTGTTCACTGCACGCTCCCACCTTTCACCTCCTCTCAATATCTCTCTTTTCCCCTCTTATCTGTCCCCCGTTTCCCGGCCTTCCAGTTTGCTATTTAACTCTGTATCTCTTGCCCCTCTCTTCCTCCCGTTCTATCCCTCCCTGTGTGTCTCTCCCTTTCATGGGTGTGTTTCAGAGGTTAGGAAGGGGTCATACGGTCTCACGCTGCCCTTCTCTCTAATGGCTTCTTAATGAGAGAGTGAGAGAGAAGCAGGGAGAAGAGCATTTTTGAGAAGCGGGGTGAGATATCAGCAGTTCTGCTTAGGGCACTGACTCTTGCACACTTTGTGTGTGTGTGTGTGTGTGTGTGTGTGTGTGTGTGTGTGTGTGCGTGCATGTAAAGTATTATAAGTTGTATAAGTGCGTGTGCATGTGTCTGCACTATTTGGCTGACCCCGTGCTCCATTTCGAGTCCTTTCCAAGCTTTATGTTTCTCTCTGGGGAAAGAGGAAATGACACGTTTGTAGCCTTGAATACGCTCTGGGGCTCATCACATGCAGTGTCCACTGGATCTGGCTCCAGGGGAGGCAGGGGGATGTTGCGGAGGTGAGGGAGAAGGAGCGATGTGGGGGGAGGGGGTGGCCCTCTCTTTAATTTGCACAGCCTTTGCTGATTTGATCATAAGCAATTAATCTCAATGGCCCAGCTTGGCTGCAGCAGGAGAAGAGGAGATGAACACAGTCCGCTGTAGAGTGCAGTGTCCCCTGGTGTGGATTCCACCCCTGTCCACACAGCATTGTCTCTGTTCTTACCCCTCTTTACCCCCCCGCCTCTAATCATACTCATAGAGGCAAGATGCTACGGTGCTTTGCTCTCCACAAGATTTTCCCATGCACAACACTATGGCTTTTATTTGAGAGCCCTGGGGCTCATGAGACGTAATTAGCCTAAGTTTAAATCAAGCGAAAATACAAACTGTTAAAAACGACTTTTTGTTTATGTGAAGCACAAGCTGATTGCGCATTATCGTCTGGAAGCATCACTACTCGGATTATAGAATCAGAGCTGCATCAAGGCCGTCTTCTAGTTCAGTGACGTCTTTGCATGCTTTGGCCGACTGAGAAGCTCATGGAGGCTCGTAGGGCACACGGGTTAAATTCCAGATCCGTCCTGTCTTGGTCTTCAGATCCGTCCAACTTTTGCCAGCTCAAGAATGACACAGATCTTCACTGATCCACTTACACTAAGCTCACAGCTTCCACAGGTTTGGCTCCTTCACCTACGTCTCATCTGTCTCACTTCCTTCCTCTGTTTAACCCTTTGCTCTCTTCCCTCGTTTTGATCTACATGTCTACAGCAAACGCTGTGACACGCTCCTTCACTCACCCTTTGTGCCAGTTTTCTGTCTCCCTCTATCTCCCTTGCCCTTGCTTTCCCTCTCCATGGCACCGTACTCCTCCCATGCTGAGGCCAGAGCTCTCTCCATTGTTGGAGGCAGGTTGCCAAGGATACAAGCACAGAGAGGCACAGTCTTAATGTTATGAGATGGGAGAGATGAGCAGAGCGAGGGGAGAGGGGCAATAGCCTCGGCTCAGTGGGCAGCCCTAGAACACGCTAATGCTCACCAGAGAACACGTAACATCCCCTGCTCCCCACCCAGAGGAGCATCACTCCCTGGCCGGAGCATAGTGACATTGACTGCTTTCAAGGAACCTGTTGTACTGGTCACCTCCTCCCTGCTCGCCTGTCGTGACTGTTGTGTGTTTGCAGTGTACATCTTCGTGTGTTTAGTTTTTTCGTATATTTCTTGGGCAACCACCTGTAGGAGGGGGTCGACTTTTGAAGTGAGCCGGTGCAATATCAATCAATATCGTAAATGATCTCAAAACAAGCGCAGTTCTTAATTCCTGTGCATTGATCTGGCTCATTCTGCCTTTTGGCCTGATCACCTTGCTCATGTCACGGAGCCAAGGTGTCAGAAGACCAAAAGACTGAGATATGAAGAAGCAGGCTCTGCATACTTATGCAAGTATTTAAAGATAAGGCCACTCGACTTTATCTCGGTCATAAGATCAAAGCAGCAAGGTGAGAATTTAAATCACTGGAATTCAGTAAGGTTTAATAAAACCACAATATCTGATATGCATATGTATATCTTAGTTGGATGCAAACAGCAGGTGCGTGTCCCCTATAGACTGTGTGTGGGTCATACATCACACTCCAGCTGAGAATATCTCGAGTTTAGTGTGTTAGGGAGCAGTGAATAAGTGATTCTGGAGACAAAGTTGCTACGAGCTTCTGAGCTGGTCCGTGCGAGTCTGCTTTGTGAGTGTGTTAACCCACAGGCTCTGTACAGCATCTCCGCCCAGACTCTTTGTCGTTTCCCTCCTCCACTTTCCATTATGCCTGCTCTCCACCACACTCTCTCTCTCCCACCTCACCCTTTAAATGCGACCCTGGACCGGGCTGGACAGGGCTTTTGGGCTTGTGCCTGTTCACCAGTTCCTCCTCTGTGCATAAAGCCAAGACATAACTGCACTCTCTCTCTCTCTCTCTCTCTCTCTCTCAATCTCTCCATCTCTCCCTCTTTGCTTTTAGCACAAAGCCCTGCGTGTCTGCCTTCCTTCCCCACCCAGCATTCTTTCCCCATGCAGACCTCTCCCCCGCTCTCTCTCTCTCTCTTGCGCGCTCTCTCTGTCGACTTCCCTCCTACCCGCCACCTCGCTCAGCCTCACCCTACCTTTCATTAGCCCACTCTTTATCTCACACACTCACTCGGCTCACTCTCTCCCCCTCCACTCTCCTATCTTTCCAGTTTTTATACTCCTGCCCCCCTCAGATGCTTCAGCTTTTGTTTCTGATACATCTTCATTTATTTCTCTCTCCCTCTTTCCCTGCTGACCCTATTATTTTTATATTCTCTTTCCCTCTGCCATCACTCCCCCTCTCTCTCTCCCTCTCTCTCTCTACTTCCCTCCCACTCCTCTCAGTCCCTCTAAGCTGCATTAACTCCCCAGATTACCTTGAGCCCTGCAATTCTCCATCCCCCACACACACTCACCCGCTCCCTCTTTTCCTCCCTTCTTTCACTCATTCACTTCCTCATTGAGACTGGGTCCACACCATCACACCTGATTAAAAAAACTAAATAATTGAAATGTAAATGACTTTGGACCATATTTTTGAAAATCTCAATTCACACTGAAACACTTAAGAAAAATATGAATACGGTTCAATCACTGTGCCGGCGCCTGAGACAGACGCATAAAATAGCAGGTGACTCCGCCATAGCTACCTGGTAACCAGGTGAACAGTAAATCAATCAGGAAATAAACATAAATAGTGTTGTACAAATGGCTGTATTAGAACGAGCTGTCACAGAGATTGTTGCAGGGAAACTAAGTTGTCTTCTGAGCATTCACTCACATCCTTCTCTGTCAGGGTCTTTTTAAATGCTGTCATAGATTCTAAACACGTGCGTGCGTACACAGGCGTGCAGCTCTGATTCCCTTTTACACTGAAACTTACCCCCCCGATCTTCTCTGAAATGGATGCATAACCTTTTTAGCTTTGTCACACCTTCAAAATGAATTTAGCACGAATGTGATGAACTTACTTTACTTGCTTGTTACCAAGCAAATCCATTTGCTAAGCAACAGTTAGCAGACGTAGCTAATTCAGAGAGCTTTTCTTCCCACCTCCTGAGAAGAAAATGCCAGGGGGAAATGAAAGGCCCAGTACAAAAAGAAACTTGGAGAGATATTGTGACTGATTAGCGGTAGCCGGGCTGGTTAGTGTGTTAGCTGTCAACTCGCCACTTCCTGCTACTCTGATGAATTTTGCCAATTGTGCCATTTTCCGGTGTGAGCAGGTCTTTAGAAGGATGAAGGCCGAATCGTCGCTGGTCAAAAGAGGGAACATTTTTCCTGTGTACGTCTTTGCAAACTGCAAACAGCATTTGACGATGTAACTACTGTACGTTACTACTGTACGTTGGTGACGGAGGTGACATCCGCATGTGCTGCCCTCGTCATCCGCATGTGTAGTTGCATCTTACGGACGCACAGCATCTTAGTGTGGACGGAGAATTTTTCTAATGTAGTTGGTTAAAGTAGACGTACTCGCACATTCACTTGCTCACCCCCACCTTCAGTATCCGCCCTCCCTCCCACAGCCTCTGTAACCTCCCCCTCACCTCTCCTCACTCCCCCTTCACTCACCCACCCACCCACACTCTATCACCCCACCGTCCACCTCTCACCCCACCACTCTTGTAATCGCAGTGCTCCTCTTCTCTCCTCTCCTCCCCTCCACCCACACTCTCTAGTTTCTCCAAGCCCCCAGCAGTACCACCATCACCACCAGCACCATCATCTCTCTCTATTGCTCTCTTCCCTGTCCTTTACCACTCTCTTCCCTCTGTCCCTCCCTGCTCTAAAGCCTTCAGGCTCTGCTTGATTTATGCTTGCCCTCCCTATCCATGTGCACACCCCACCACCACCACCACCACCCACCCCTCCCTATCTCTCCTGGAGGTTGTGGCCCGGCTAGTCCCTAAAAACAACAGAGAGATAGAAAGCAAGTAAGGGAGATCAAGACAGAGCCGGAGAGAGAGAGAGAGAGAGAATAACAACCTCTTTTACTTTCCATCCTCCCTCCTTTTTAACCCAGCATTTTTTTCATTCCCCTCTCCCACACTGCTTTTTAAATTGCCTCTGAATTCTTGAGCTGTTTTAGTGCCTCACTCCCCCTTCTCCGCTGAAATTACTTTTTTACCCTCTCAAACTCTGGCATGCTGAGGAAGCAAGTTCCACCTTCCCTCCCCTCTTTGTCCACTCGAGGACAAACACGCACTAATCACAAATACAGTGTATGGAGCTGTTTGTGAAAAAAAAAAGGTGAAGGAGAGTCTTTTTCGTTTCGCTTGTTCGGAAGCATGTCGCTGTAATGTCATGTAGACAATATGGTGAGCAGCAGAGTCTTGTGACAACACAGCTCTTGTAATGCTTTGTCCTTTTTGACCTCAGGCTGGCCAAGCCATTAACCAAGCAGACTTGGGGCAAGGCTTCTTTCTGTGTCTTTCTCTGTCTCTTTCTCTCACACACACACACACACACACACACACACACACACACACACACACACACACACACACACACATTGAGTCTTTCTCCTTTGTTTGTACTCCCATACTCAAACATGCACACAAGCCCTACTTTCTTCTCTGACAGCTCTCTTGTGGTCGACAAGCCTCAGTAACTCGTTGCTTAACCACCCTGGACTTTTTCTCTCCATTGTGTTTGGCTACTGTCTCTGCTGATTTGAAGGCGTGATGTGTGTGTGTGTGTGTGTGTGTGTGCTTTAGTGTGTGTGACAGGAGGTGTTAAACGAGTGTGACCATCAACAGCCAGGTCATGTTTGTGAAGTGTGCAAGTACTTGTGTATCAATTTATGTTTATTCACCTTGAAAATGGAAACACCCCCATTGTGAGTGTTTAGCTTCATTTTCAGTTGAAGGAGGCTTATTTTGAGATGCACACACACACACACACACACACACACACACACACACTCTACAAGCACAATCAGAACAGAAGGTCAGAGGTCAAACTGGGTCAGCTGACCCTTACCTCCCTTTTCAGGCCTTCTCTCGCCTCCTCTTTACTGCGTCAAAGTGCGCTCTCTAATAACACGACTCCCCTTGTGAAACACACACACACACACACACTTTCACTCAGATATACAGCGCAGCCTCCAACCACAGAACATAAAACTGTATCTTCTATCCATTAGCCGTAACTCTCTCAATGGATGATAAATGCAGTATCCCTCTCAACACATTTGAAGTATAGTTCAACACACACATCCTTTATTCCAAGGCAAGTCTTATTCTGCCTTTGCTTTTTCCCACTCAAGCCCCCACATAGCTTGCAGCGTGGCTCACGCGCGCACACACACACGAACAAAGAGAACCACCATTTCCACATATTTGTCTCTCCTTTTAAAAGGGGGTTTTATTTAGCATAAATGTTGAAGCCAAGGGTGCCCGGCTACCATGGCAACCAAATTAAACGGAGGATCTCTTCAGAAAGCAGAAATCTAAATTATTCGGACTCTTTTATGAAGGGGAAAATGAAAATTCCCTTCACTGTACAGAGACCACTGTGTTGTAAAGGCAGCATAAAGGAGTGAAAAACAGGAGGAAAATGCTATTGTTTCTTTCTATCTGACCATGCAGTTCAAAGGCATATCCCATACCATTGAAATTCATAGGTTGTCTCATGACAAGTGGCACATTAACACTCAGCATATGTACACAAAGGAATGATGTAAGTACAGTCTCTCCAGAACTCTACATAAACCTATTGCGTTGAAAGACATCACAATATGTGTGTCCACAAATCCTCTGCGGAAACCCAGCACACGTATGATGAAATCCATAAGCTGCGTGCACGGGATTAGGCGCGACTGCTTCTGGTGTGGTAAATGATTTTATCCGTCAGAACGGGATGAGTTTTAAGTAACACGCTATCTATGCATGTTGGATGAAGGTTTACATCAGTAAATGGGAAAGATGTATGTATTCGGATTATTTGGCTGAAGCCTCTTTGCGGTCAGCTGAATTCTAATTTCTGATATCTTACACTTAGTCTCGGGAATGTGGATACATCCTCAGAAAGTAGATACAGCTTGGTACAGTGTGTCAGTCGGACGGAGGCAGTCCTTCACTAACGTGTAAAACACACAAAATCCTTTCAGGTATTCTGTGACAAGGCAGAGATTTTATAGTATTCTGCAAGGAAATCCTGGAGCAATTACTTTTCCATAACTCATCCATTTAATTTACAGTGTGTGTGTGTGTGTGTGTGTGTGTGTGTGTGTGTGTGTGTGTGTGACTGAAGCATTGTTACTGTATAAGTGTGAGGAGGGTGGACATGTTCCATCTGTGGATGCACGTGTCCAGAGGATGCGGGGAGAAGTGGTCAGGGGTCATTCACTCGTCCAATGAACGGATGAGTGGCAGGAGATGGGGGTCAGAGGTGGACCTCTTTTCTCTCTCCTTCCATTTGTCTGCCTCTCCTTTCTCCATATTTGTGTGTGTATTTGTTGTTGGCCAACAGCAGATCCATGTTATTGATTGACTCCTGTGGCTGCCGGGCAGCCTACTGAAGGAGGGGGCAGAGCTCTAATGAATTCCTGCACCTCGTGCCCCTTGCGTCAACCCCTACACCCCCTCCTTAATTAACTTTGTGTGTGTTTGTGTGTGCGCGGGCGGGTGGATTGGGGGTGTGCGTGGATCCATGCGTTTGTGTTTTGTGTGTATCTTCTGTGCCTCCTCCACAGCAAAACACCCCCGCTTTACACTCCCCTGCCTTTTTTTTCTATTTCTTTCTCTTTCTGCCCTGTTCATGCCTCCTCTCTTCTTTCCTCATTCTTCTACTTCTGCCACTTTTTACATTTCTTCTGTGTATCTGCTTGTAGCTCGATCGCCGCTGATTACATCGTACGTGTGTCACTCTTATCTGTCACGCCCCACACCCTCCCCCACGTCCTCATTTGTATCTCCACCTTTTTGAGATTTATGTATGTGTATGCAAAGTGTGTATCCATCCATTCAATGTATGATCATTTATCTATACTGAATGTGAGAGAGAGAGAGAGAGTGTGTGTGTGTGTGTGTGTGTGTGTGTGTGTGTGTGTGTGCATGAGAGAGAGAGAGAGAGAGAGGGGTCAACATTGACCCAATAAGCTGTGAAGAGGCTGTATACCCATTGGTATTCCAGACATTGAGGCAAACTACTGTCTCTGTCACCTTGACTCCCCCTGCAGCAGATGAGCACTGGGTTGCACAGGAAACACTTAGCACAACCTGAGTGTAGTTAAGATGGACAATCGGGGTATGTCGTTCTCTTGCTTTCATTTTTTTCTATTCCTTCGCCTTTCTTCCAGTTGCTGTGCACTGGACCTCTGCATCGCCTGTTTGTGTCTCCAGTTTGTTTATTGCCCATTAACTTTAAGTGTGATTTCAGCTGTCACTGCTTGGCCTTTGTGCAATAGTGCACTTATATATTAGAATGTCACAAGGTTTCTGTCTAGAACAATCACAAATTATTATACTCACACCCCGCTTAATGCAACTTGCAAGTCTGCATTAGCGCCCGCAAATCTGCGGTTATGTTTGTTTTAGGTGCAGACAAGCCACTCTTTCTTAGTCTCTAAGTAAGTGATGTGTATTTTTGTCTTAGTCTTTGTCAGAGAAGGCAACCTGTCATCAGTTAAATGTCAATTAAGTGCGTTTGTTTGTCTGTATTTGCCTGTGTGTGTGTGCTTCTGTGGTAGTGTTGAGCGAAGCCATCGTCAGCAATGTGGTCTGACAGTGTTGTAGATCTACATTGGAACCTCCAGCGACATGTCTGTTGCTGACAGCTTCTCTACACACTCTGCTTTCAATGACAGTGACGGCTAAACACACACGTAGACGTGACGCACACACACACACATATACACCACGTCTGTGTCTGGCTTTTTTTTTCTGTCACTGTGTCTTTATGATCTCCCTGTATTTTTGTAGCCTGGTGATGATGAGGTACGTTAGGGAGTTGAGGAGAGAGATGAATCAGAGCGGTGACGTGTTGGTAGTTGCTGCTGAAAACACCGGGTGTAAACTGTGACTCGGCTGAGAGGTTTGAAAGAATTGGTTTAATATCGTGGGCTGTTTTCCACTCAAGCTGTTATCGCTGTCAGGTGAAACGTTTAAATCGACAAAGTGACAACTTTTCAAGTACAGTTTAAGTTGACCACTATACTCTTTTATTTTTGCTAATCCAAGAGTGTCAGGATTTTCAGACTCGAGCATGTAATCCCTTAAATGAATATAATGCGTCTGTGTGAAATGCTTTGAAGCTCTTTCTTTTCCCACCTACACCTTAGTTTGTGTGGTTCTCACAACCATTTTATTGTCAGTCACTGATGGCTACAAAAGGATAGAAGAGTCTCACCCATCTTCTGTTGCTTTATTTCTGTGCAGGGGCAGACGTGACCGAACCCAACAGCTCAGACAGCCGCGGTGAACGCCTCGACTTCTTCCTCAAACAGGAAGAAGCGCTCTCCACAGAGCCCGGCTTCATGGGTCCCAACGAATCGGAGGAGGCTGGAGGAGGGGCCGGTGGCGGAACAATCTCGTCCGTGGCCAATCTGAAGGCAGCACTGATGAGTAAGAACAGCCTGTTGTCGCTGCGGGCTGAGATGATGGCAGACGATAACCCCTTGCTGTATGAGTACCTGCCTAAAGGAGGACACTCCCTGTCATGTAAGTCGTTATTTACCAACACTGTGCTCACCCTGATCGTTACACACACTCACACCCAACCACCGGCACGTCTTATTATAACTTACAACAGAAGTACACACACAACTACCAGTGTCGTATTTATTTGTCGTTTCATGCGGTCACATATAAGACATAAAACATAAGTACATGAGTGTTCACTGGGATAACTCTGAATGCACATGGGATTGTATGCGTGGTGCCATTTGGACGTGTAACGAGCTTGTGTGGCCGTGCCAGCGCTGACCAGTCATCGGTGACTCAGTGAGAGAACATTTTGCTGGGATTGCTCTCACTGTCGTGAGACAATTTGTTTTGGTGTCTTTGTGTGTATCGGGGGGGTTATGGTTCTATTTCACGGCAGCAAAATACCACAGCAGAACTGCAACAACTGTTCAGATACTGTTTAATCCCCCAAAAAACACTTCTGCTGAAGCCTCTGCATGCTGTTCTTCAAAATAAAGGTTTACTCCTCCAGCCAGTTTACAATGTGAAATCAGATGTCGCTCAACTAACGGTGATAAATCACATGTTACACCGTGCAGGATTGTCCGATTGTTTTCTTACTTTGTATATGAATAGATAGCATATTAGCAGTGAGCAAAAATCATTAATTTATTGTAGATCTGTACGCATGTGTTTGCTCCTAGCGTGTCCACATTAAAAGTTTTTCAGTGCTTTCAGCGAGCATGTTAACACTGTCAGCGTGTCTACAGTACATGTGTGTATCTCTGCGTGTGTACCAGTGCGAGTGCATATTTGTCTCAGTCCATGTCCATGTGGGCACATTTGGGTGTTTTTGTGTGTGTGTGTGTGTGTGCGACTCGTGTGTTTGTGTTTCTCTGCTTTTACTGGCTAGTAATTGGATCTTTTGTCCTGAGTTCTGCCTGCCTTTGTGAGCAGAAGAAAAGCAAAGGACGGGTACAACTCCGAGCCTAGTCATGCCTTTTGAGTTGAACCCCACTCACCTACAAAATAAAAGACAGGGCTAAGATTGAATAGACCAAAACGCACGTTCGCAGTTCCACATGCGTGCACAAGCTCGCACATGCACGTCACATCACCTCCTTTGTGTACGTGTTAAGTGTGTGGGATTGAGATGTTTCTGTTGGCTTAAAGAGGAGAATCAGATGCAGTCACACACAGATAGACAAGCCTCACAAGCTCCAGAGAGAATAAGAGGAGACTTTTTGATACACACTCACACTTTACACATGCACTCAGCCTTGGCTATATGAATAGGCTATTTAGAGAATTCAGAGAATGTTAATCATTTGCTCCCTGCTTGGAAGAAAACATGTTGAATGAGTCTTACAGCTGTATTTCAGTTGTCACCAAAGAAACCTCGGGGGGGGGGGGTTGTTGGTTAGCCAAACCCTATTTTGAATTCCCAAGACAATACGGGTTGGGGAAATGGGCTTGTTGAGATGGCCAACAGCCTCCCCTCCCTCTGTGGGTCTGTCCCTGTGTCTAAATGAGGACAGAAAATAAACAAACACTGTACCTCAGATTACTGGGCGGAGGATAAGTCTGCCTAGTTTGACAGATCACTGCTCTTGCCTGCCTCCCTCCCTCCATTTATCCCTCCTTGCTGCCACTCCTCCTGTTCTTCTCCCTGATTCTCCTTCACCCCCGCTTAACGTGCTTCCTGCCCTTTTTTTTCCCTTCTTTACTCCCTCTCACGCCGTTCCTCCCTCCTTCCATCTATCTATTTCTCCTTCACCCCTCCTTAACACTCATCCCTCAAACTCACTCCCTCCCGTTCCGGCCATCTCCTGCAGTCCCTCCGTTGCCCTCACTCCTGTCCCTATTTTACATTAGCTGTGGAACATTAAAGTATGCTGGTTTTAAATCCTGGGAAAGTATAGATTTAGGCGGAGAAGAGCAAAGTCACCTGGCTAAGTTCAAGAGAGACCCCTGAATATCAGAAAAACGCCTTGACCCCCTCGTTTCTCTGATTCTCACTTTTTTTTTCTTATTTGTTTCAAATCAGAAATCAGACAACACAGAGATTCATTGTTCGACAGTTCCACCACTAAGTCCCCTTTATTTACATTTTACATTTAGCAGTTTAAACCAGACTCTCACCTTGTTGACATGCTTGGCTTATGTTTTGAAATGCACAGCTCCTCCCTCCTTGCCATCCTTTGGGAGTCACAGACTACATCCTGCTATCATGTGGGATGCCAAAATACAGTGGAACAAGTCTGTATGTAAGTCATCCTCGTGAATCCAATTAAGATCATTGGGATTTGGCCCCACTACCCATCTGTGCGTCAGACAATCAATGCCAGACAATGGATTTTGCCTTACCATCCCTGCGCACCTGCCCACATTGCCACCATGTTCCGGCTGTAAAGAACATCCAATTAACTATAGGGATCATACTGACTTATTGAACTTTCCTTTCCACTACCTGCTCTCATTAGTTCTCATCTACATATTTTTAAATTTACTCTGTACAGTGGCCGCCTTTGGCTCCGAAGCGCTACGCATTTTCTTCTTTTTATTTATGATTGGGGCACAAACTTAGTGGCTAAAGAGATTTTCCAGTTTGAACGATTCCACACTATTCCTTCTGTCTCTGTTTTTAAATGCAACAGTGAAGCAGGAACAGTAAGGCTGAGTGTAAAGGTAGATGTCAATAGATGTCGATACAGGTGGAAATAACTTTCAACATCACATAATCCACTTGTACATATACATTTAGGAAATTTCCTGCACTTTTCTGTCCTTCAGCGTGTTTTTACAACCATAAAAGTAGACCTACATGAGGTTATTACTAAAACAGCATCATTAGGCCATTTGCTATGGAGTCATGGAGAACCCAATGAATCCCATTTGGCTATTTGTTCCTAACAGACTTACCTAGTTTTAGTTGATTAGCTGTTGGCAATTTTTCAGTCACCTTACAGTGCTGCCTAAACCCTGTCGCTAAACCTAGTCGCTCTTGACCCTGTTCTGGTGGCAAGTGAAGGAAAGATGTAGGTTGTGTTTTTCGAATTGAGTTCCTCTACATCCCGCCTGTTATTGGTAGTTATTGGTTGATAGGTACAACTGCTGTATTGAAGAAAACCTTGAACTGAAACGTTTTAGCTCACTTGATGCAGATCCTCTGTGACAACCCTTTCTTAAGAACTATCTTTTGCCAGAACACAAGATGCTCCCCATCACCTGTAGCTCATTCCTTACTCTCTGTCTCCTTTTCTTACTCCCTCCTAATGTTCTTTCCGCCACTGCCGGGGGTGGGGAGGAAGAGATGGGGAGTTAAGCACTAGTGTGTGTTCTCAGTAGGTGGGAGTCGGGAGTGTCGGGTGCGGTAGTTTAACATTCCAGGAATCCGTCCATGGTTGAACCTCATGGTTGTATGATTCTGCCCGTTGCGCAGAGGAGGACAATGAATGGCTAACCCACTACATAACTCTGGAAATATTCCCCAAAACACTCCCCACACTCTCACATATTCATATCCACACACACAGAGTCCGGAATAACCTGCGATGCATTGTACTTTGATTGATATGCACCGTACGAAGAGGAGATGCAATCTCAGGAGCAGCTAATGGTGATATTAATGTAGCAGAAAAAGCTTCTGTGCGAATAGTTACGCAGAGCTAAAGGCTCTGTAAGAAATTTGAAATTCTTCATACAACGTGCCTCAACTTGTTGCTGGTAAACATCTTACATGGTCGATATAGTCGTTCTTTACCCTGCATGTACAAAAAGTCTTGAGCTGCAAGATGGCTCCTCTCCAAAACAATCTCCCTCCACACTACAGAGGATCCTCAAGCCCTCTCCTTATATGCATTTCACTCGCACACATAACACATGGACACACTCTCACAAAACACACACGCTGCCATCCTTGGCGCACGCATGTGGGTGGAAGGAGAAGGAGAGCAGAGGAGCGAAAGGAAAAGAGAGAGAAAGAGAGTAGAGAAGCCCTAACCCTTTCCCCTCGGCTGGTGGAAAGTGAAACTTCAGAGTTTTTCTTCCTCCCCCTCTCCATAGTGTTTGATAGTGCAGCACTGGCAGCCTCTGTGTGCCCCCCTGCCCACTCTCTCCCGTTGTGTTCTGGTGGCCAGCTGCTTGCAGAGTTGCAGTTGTACGTGAGTGGGTGGGTGAGACTCGTTTCCTGTGCTCCTCAGGGCTGCGCTCCAACAACTACTGCAGCACGCTCCGGCCAGGGGCCACGGGGGCCACTGTTCATAACAAACAGGGGGCTGGCTCCTCTCCTTCTCCTTCTCCTCTTCTGCCTTTTTCTCCTCATCTTCCATCATCACCACCACCATCATCATCTGCGCACTGCCCACCCACGCCACTGCTCCCCTCTGAGCCTCGGCCCCTGGAGGCCCCCGGTCTGCGGGCCGGGGTAACCCTGCTGCGCTCAGAAGTGTTGGACATGGAAATAGAAGAGGTTCCTGAGGGTCCAGAACCGCCCGCCTTGCCTGAGGTAAGCACACGGAACCCGGCACAGCTGTAGGGGAGAGGCTGCTCCCTGGGTAGCACTCCTCCAGTCAGACGTAAGTTTGCCCCACGGAGTGAGTGGAGACGTGCATCCAGGGGGCAGCTCCACCCTGCTTCTGCAAACACACCGGGGGGGGGTTGAGAGGTGACGGAAGCTAGAAAGTGATTGGCGACATGGTGGCGTGGCTGAGATCATCGCTCAACCCTTCTCCGTATCTCATGCTCTATGTGGAATTTGGCATATTTCCTGCGACACTGCAGAAGAAACACTGTGGTTTTTTTCTTTGTTTGTCTCTCTCTCTTCTTTGCGCTTTGCTTGCCTTCTCTTCATTTCAGAGTTCCAATTCTTCACCTTTGTCTCACTTTTCATATAATCTTTTAATATAGCTAGACTCAGGCCAGCAGTCTTTGCTGGGCATCAGCGGTAATACAGTTTACGCTGGCTACATTAGAGATGACACGTCTACTCACAATGGCAGCGTGTGTCTAGAGATGGCAGATAACGGGTAAGGTAGTGAGATGAGATGTGAGTAAAATCAATACTAGTAGACAATGAGAGGTTTGCTCTCACAGCCCAGGAAATTGTTTGTTCTGCTCAGTGTGTATGTGTGTGTGTGTGTGTGTGTGAACATGGCAGTATGAGCATGTGTGGATGTGAGTTTTGTGCCAGTCTGTGTGTCTGCGCTGTGTGTGCGCGGGTGAGCATTTAGGAGCAGCGTTTGATTTCAGTGGACCTGCCTCCCAACAAGCTTCCCTATCTCTGCGGACAAGCCATCTGTTTGCCCAGTGCATGGTGTTCTGTTCTTAGAGAAGAGGATGAGGAGGAGGAGGAGGAGGAGTGCAGGGGCCAGGGAAATGGTGGGGGTGAAGGAATGGCAGGTGCATGGGCTAGATGAAGGAAGGACGCTGTTCAGATGAGATGCAGAATAGAGTGGGGATGGGTGTTTGCTGTACCCTGCTAACACCCAAGGGTGGGTTGAGGATATGAGTGCCACACAGATATTATTAATACTGTAGATCAACCTAAGTGCTTATTCTGTCTCGTAGAAATCTCCAGCATCCAGGAACTGTTAGCTACTGTAGTTACCGTGCTAGACATTTTAGTATTGTATTTGCTAATGTCTAACATTCTATGTGTTTAAATCATGGTCTTTATCTTTATTTCTTTTTCCTTTTTCGTTTTTATGTCTTTGTTTCTCAAGTGTGAGAAGTGTCTTCGCAGCTTGTCTCACCTGCCTACCTCCTGCATGCCCAGACAACATTCAGTACTCATTTTATAAATATGTGTGTTTGTGTGACATAATAGGATTTTTTGTGCCTACAGGTGGGTGTAAAGCATAAAGAAGACGTGAAGGAATACAGCACAGGTATGGGTTAGGCTCCTAGAGTTTGAAGTTCCTGTCATGTTCTTTTCTGCCTATATGTTTCTCTTACTCTCACTGTCACATCTTCTCACTATAGCAGCCTTGGAAGATGGCCAGCGTCCCATTGAGAGGGATCAGATGGGATATGGGAGCTGTGGTGGTGGATTGACCGTGGCTGGCATCGAGACTAAAGGGCTGATGGTGCTGGACGAAGAGGCTGGATCAGTGGAAAGAGTCCTGCCAGATCCTGGTGCCTGGTCCTCACGGGGATTCGCCTGCTCCCTGTGCAAACGGCTGTTCAGCAGCCTGGAGCATCTCAGGGAACACGAGTACCGCCACACCCTGTCTTTGATGGCCTTGTCCCTCGACTGGCCGAGCACGCAGGGTCCGCACCACCAACCCGCTCAGCCGCGCCACCAGCCACAATCCCAGCCTCTCCACTTCCACCAGTCGTTCTATCGTCCTGCAGTGGCTGAGAATGTGCCAGCGCGCTACCTCTGTTCCCAGTGCCCTGCCAGCTTCACCCTCAAATCCAACGCAGACCGCCACGAGAAAACAATCCACTTCAAGAAGAAGCTGATGCAGTGTATATACTGTCTGAAACACTTCAGAGACCGCACAGACCTGCACAGGCACCTGTCGTCCGTGCACTCTAAAGAGAGAGGGCACACTTGTGCCGCCTGTGCCAAGGCTTTTAGCACTCAGAAAAACCTGGCAACACATGTTAAACTGTGCTGCCAGGTGGGGGCAGTGCCGGGAGCTATTCTGGGAGGCAGTGAAACGTCTCAGGGAGGGGTTGTTCATCCACTGTGGCGTCTTTCGCAAGACATGAAAGTTGACGGTCACAGTATCGATGTGGGAAATTGAGAGTGGACCTACAGGCTGCAGGTCGACGGTCACACGTTTAAATCCCTCAGTTCATCCTCATCCTCACGTGTTCATGCCAAAATGCTCTTCAGTGTCATCGTAGTGAGAAGGGGAAAATTCCTTTCAAAATAAATTGCCTGTTGATATGATTCTAAACATAAAGGTACTTTTTTTTACAACTGGTTCAATTTTTGAAGGGTGATTTGTCAGAACTCAGACAGTTTAGATGGACTGCTTTGAAATTTAGATTTTTTTAAGGCAAAACACTGACTTAGGTGTCTTGAGGGTTTTAGTGAGAACTGGCTTGACAGACAAACAGGTAAATGACTTTCCACCGTGGTGCTCGGTGGAGAGATGGAGGGCTTTTTTTCCACCTCCCCGACCTCAACCACTCGTCTGACTCTCTGTCGCCAGTCACCAGTCTCACTAAACTCTTCTTTCCTTTTTAGGCAGAAAGATCTTTATCTTTGCGTCCACCCCTGCATTACGGGCACATAGACACTCAGATGTGTCTGCCAGGCTTTAACTGTGGTTCACGGCCCACACAACCACACCACCTGCAGGAACTTTGAAGTGTTACAGCAGTGAGAGATTAACAGAAACTCTCTTTAGATGATATCTTTTATCAGCGGTTTGGCACCCGATGTTAAGAATTGGCATAAAAGAACATAATGAAATATATAAATGTATTTGTGGCCGCGTTTCGTTGAACAACGTCTTAAATAGAACGAAAAACAAGCTACAAATCCACTTCCACCTGATGCAGGATTACCTTCAGTCAGCGCTGTCAGATGAGTGCAGACGGAGGGGATGTGCCGAACGAGACAAAGCTAGCAAAAACAATAGACCAGTAGCAGTTCAGATGGGGGTTGGGTGGTGCCATTTTCTCTCCACCGTCCTGGATCTGCCGTCTAGTTGCTGAGTGTGGCTGAAGAAGGACAGTAATTGGCCCTTCTCGGCTCCGACCCTTCTTAACCCCTGACCCTTGAAGTGTGGACTCGGGGGCAGATGCCCCTAAACCAGATGACCCCGGTGATGTCATTGCTGCAGACAGATAATGATATGGTTTGGAGTACGTTTTTAGAAAATGGGGGCTGGGGGGGGGCAGTGTGAAAACGCAGGGAAGGAATTAGGAAGGTGGTGAAGGAGGCTGCTAAGGAACCAGGGCAAAGCTGCAGGATATTGAATTCAGTGTGAACACTGGCTTCAAACCAACGCTAAAAGATGTAAATTCACACCAATTTCGGACAAAATCTTCTCCTCCGAGTTTGCAACAGTCCGTTCCTCTGCAGCAAGACATTGTCTGGATACAGAAGGTTTTTGTTACGAAAGACCTGTTTGTGTTTCGTGGTAATAATCCACAGTCACTTCAGCACACAGACCTGTAATTTCCGCAGGCCTTGTGCGTACTGGGAATGTACCCAACACAGGGAACACAGGGAACTCCCAAATGCCAAATCCCTTCTAATGCAAATCCCACTTCTCAGGTAGCACACACTGTTGTAGCCAGCTGCTGAACAGACTGCCGTGCTCGGAGAAGTCAGGGAACTTATCGGGAACTCTGGAGATCCAGCCGCAAAGGACGAATGATAACTACTGTACGAATGTGGTTTAGCAGTTGAAAAACTTGTAAATATTGATGGATATTTATTGTTAGGTCACAAAAAACTCCATGTATTGTACAAAGACCTGTACTTTTTCTAGACTGTATGAGATTTTGTTGTAGTTTTTATGCTGTAATTAAATTGTTATGGAAACTGTGAAAACTTCTCTGTCGTTTTCCTCTTTTTCTGTAGGCGTCTGCGTCACATGCACATATTCACACAGTCACATCATTTCTTTCTTTCTGTTTGCATTTTATTACACAAAAACCTGGATGCTCAAAGCTGTTGTGCGTTTTTTTTTTTTTACTTGCATGACTTTTTTGTTCTTGTGCTTTCAAGTGTTTTAATCAGAGCAGAAGTCGATTTGCAGATGGAGGTAATTATATTTTATCTCTTATAGTTTTTAACACTTAACTGTGTGTTTGAATCCCTCCTTTAGCCACAGTAGATGTGTACAGTGCGTCCCAATGTGCTTGTGTACTCAAAAAACCAGTGAACATTTGAGTCTAGACCTTGAGATAATTGGCTTACCTGAGCTCTACACAAGATTGGAACATGGTATTATTACGAGTTTGTTATTATTCCATTTTGTTTTTATTATGCTAAAACCTCCCTTTGTGTGTGTGTCTGTTTTTTTCCCAACTTTCATCCTTCCTGTCACTGTCTGTGTTTGTCTTTTTGTCTGGTGTTTTTGCTGGCCATAGCAGAGACCTTCTAGAGCAACTAAGGCAGAATGACTGTTGTGTCGTGTGTTTATAGTATCTCTTTGCCTTTATTGCTTTAGTATGGAGGAAGAGCTGTTGCCAGGGTAACTGTAGCTTTGACTGGGTATGGGGTGGCCCTGGGAGCTGATGGTACATTGCTAGACTATGCCGCTAATTAAATGTAGTAACTGAAAAGTGAAGTCTCCGTTTATATAAACGAGTTTCATTCAATGCTAATCTCTTTTTTTATCTCTTTTCTCCCCCCCGCCTTCTGTTTCTACAGTGAACGACTTCACAGTGATCCGTAAAAAGTTCAAGTGCCCCTACTGCAGTTTCTCTGCTATGCACCAGTGCATCCTGAAGAGGCACATGCGCTCTCACACTGGAGAGAGGCCCTACCCTTGTGAAATCTGTGGCAAGAAGTTCACCAGAAGGGAGCACATGAAGAGGCACACACTGGTGAGAGCGATCACATGTGAACCAGTAGGGGGCGGAAAATACACCTTTAACAGATGGTATATTAAAACTTTCGAATAATGTGTTTCCATGCAACAGGTCCACAGCAAAGACAAGAAGTATGTTTGTAAAGTGTGCAGCCGAGTCTTCATGTCAGCAGCCAGCGTTGGAATCAAACATGGCTCTCGTCGTCACGGCGTCTGCGCCGACTGCTCTGGCCGAGGCATGGCGGCACTGCTGGACCACAACGGGGAGGTGGGCGGAGACATATCTCCAGAGGAGGAGCTGTATCCCGGCGATCGCTTTCACGATGATCAGGCAGAGTGCGATGGGGATGGAGAGGGGGAGGAGGAGATGATGGTCGAAGGAGACGGAGAGATGATGGGAGAAGGGGAGGAGGAAGGAGGGAAGTGGAAGGACTCAGGGATTACCGCTGAGGCACACGGGGCACTAGACAATGAAAAGGAGGAGAGCGACTCCTCAGCACAGGATGGGGAGCAGCAGAATGGGAGTGAGAGGGACTTTGCCTGGATCTCCTAGGATCTGCCAGGCTCCTGCTAGTGGCTCATCAACCAATCTCTGAAGATCTCTTGCGATCTCTCAGGCAGAAAACTCTGCCCTCTTTACCCATTCGTCCCACTGTGGACAGGCCTTCCTTTGAATGGAAACGCTGAAGGGTGATGCACGACAATGATCTAAAACCATTATGAGTAACACACTCAAACGCGCACACGCACACGCACACACACACACACACACACTAACACATACACTTAGGCTATTCTCGATCTCGACTGCCATAGTAGAAGGGTGGTCAAGAGATGGCTGAAGTGCAAGGCTTTTCTGCTTACCTCCTTTTCTTCTGATGCAGTGTTTTTGTGTTTCTTTTTCTTGAGGGTTCAGGCCAGAGTCCAGTAGTTTTCTACTCTGTCACAACCGGAATCAGCAAAGACGCTGCCAAGGACATGGCCAATGCTAGACTGCAACTTTGTATGTTCAACATCACAATCACCATGGAAACCAAGGATCACTGACAGTGTATGGGAAAAAGCCAAGAGGAGGATGTCTAGATCCCGCCTCAGCTGTAATGTTTCTGAGGAAAGTGGAACGAGAGTTTAAATCTATTGCAAAGCTACGTGTGTCCGGACTGGGCAGCCCGATGGCACATTGTTAATGCAGTGTCCTACTGCCACAGACTTGCACTTTAATGACAACCGACTCCTATCAAAGCCCTGAACCCATGGTTTACATTTTTTGATCTGATCTTTACTTACCTAAACAACTCGGTGACCGCACCTACCTTTAAGGATATACTTTATGTCCTCTTGACTGTTACCACGATATAGAAACCACTGAATCTTTGTGCAGATTGCTGTTTATATAGCCTATGCCTTTCAGTGGGGTCCTCAATGTTTTTCTTCACCTAAGTTTACCACATGCTTTCTATTGATTCATTCCAACAAAAACTGGACAAATGTACATAACAATTTTTGGAATTTAAAAGGGAGGGGGGGGGGGTGAAGTGTGTTTGTGTGAGACAGAGAGACGGAGAGAGAAGGAAAGACGCTTATAGTGTATGTAATAGTTCAAAACCTCCTTATACACAAAGTGGACCTCGGTTTCCCTGTTCGGAAAATCAACACAAGCACACAATGCATCCACACGTTCTACACGAGCGACTCTTTCTGTCTCTCTCCGTGTCCAGTTTCTCTTGCGCGGGAAGTTGTGATGATAGGACCTGAGAGCCACGTCTCTCACACCTAAGGAGCAATCGTCTTTGGTTAAAATATTTTGCTTTTGGTTTGGTTTTGTTTTTTGAAATCTTGTTCATGTAATTCCAGTTTCTAAATACAGAATATGCAGACTCTTTCCATGGTTTCTCGTTCTTTTGGTGATATGTTCGCTCCAGCTTTGTAAGGTTTAAAAGAAGAGGATCGGAATTGTGCTTGAAATTCAGACTTTGATATTTGTAGAGTGTAATATTAATTTTTGTTTAACCGCTATTTATTGGAAAGACCTGTTTTTGAGAAGTCATTCCCTCCTTTCTCGCTGCGTGTGTTGTTTGGAACAGGATGGGTGTTTGAATGCAAGAATGGGTGTGTGTCCAGTGTCCAGAAAAAAAAATGTCTATATTGATTTTTTAATATTCTTTCCATGTTTTTGGCAAAGGTATTGACAATTCAAGGGAGGCAGGTGATATGTCTTATTATTATGATTATCAGAACTATGATTACTGTTGTTGATGTTACTATTATTAATTATTCTTAAGTGCTGGATGCTAAGCTTTATTGTGTGTTCTTTTTTTGATATTTGAAATCTTGTACAAGAAAAAAAAAAGCTTTTATACTTTGCCTTGTTGTGGACGGCAAGCCATGAGGCTTTTCTCAACCTTTTATTGTGCCAGTTTACGCTTTTTCTGTCGTATTTGCTTTTTTTACCAAGGGGAAAAACAACGTCACGCCAATCTTCTCTGTTAGATATTGATTGAAACATATATTCAGCACATGCTTTTGCATCACTAATGTACACTAATTGATTTATATCAAACCAAAAACTATCTAGTACCTTGTATACATGAAGTGCTTTTGTTTTACAGTCTGTGTGTGCAGGTGCTTCTGGATTTATTGTTGTGGTTAACAGTTTTGTTGTTGGGTTGTTTTTATTTTTGAACCTGTCACTATTTGTCACAGTGTGAAAAAGTGCACATGTTATGGTATTATTGTGAATATGAAGGGCTGTGTGAAAGGACCAGCTAGCTTGAAGACTGCATCCTAAAATCAAGCCATTTTCGTCCCTCTACTTTCTTATGCATTTGCATGACACACAATCAAGTAGGAATTCAGCATGCAGAAGAGAAGTGTGCTGAGTCTACATGCTGTATTTCTATTTGCCAGCGTTTTACTGGCTTGATGAGTTCATTTACATTTAGGGAAAGTGAGCGCTGCGGTAGAAATCCTGTTGCCAGCGCTGGCCGCACACATTAGGCCTGCCTGCTACAGGGGCCATGGACTGAACTCCCCCTTAACTCCCAGTGAGAAACTTAAAATTTCAATTTGATGTGTGATGCTTTCTTCATGTCTGGCAATTGTCTTTATTTTATTTGAATTATTTATTGTGTTTTGGTTTGACCCATTTTATCAAATACTTTTTTGGGGGGTAGGAAGGTAGAAGACAATGGGGTAGGATTTTAATGAATGTCGATGGTGGGTGTGGAAGGAGCCCATCATAAACGACAAATCTGTGTCCTGTGGTGCTGTTGTGGCCACTGAGAGATGAATGGAATGGATGAATGTGCGTGCGACTCCCCGGCCCTGCGCTTTTCTCACGATCTGTACTGTATGTCTTCTTCCTCATACTGGGTTGTACTTCAGGAAAACGTCCGCCATCAACCCCTAAATATGTGCCTCAATGACATTTCACCTGTGTGCTTGTGAGTGTGTGTTTCAGAGAGATAACGGAATATTTGTATCGACGGATAGAGATTACTGAGATGCGACTAATCAGATTAGAGGTGCAAAAATATTTTTGAGGATAAAACTTCAGAGACAAATCATGATGGGCGACTAGATTCTCCTTCCCACCGTGTGTTGATGACCTTTTGTGCCCTGATTCTGTGGTCTTAACTGCATGCCTGTGTTCATTTTGTCATACCAAAGCGACGTCTTCGGCATCTGCACACAACTGTCTCATTCCACACGATGCAAAACTGGAACTGTTTGCTCTATTGCAGATGAATATGGGTATTCTTAGACGTGTACAAATTGCAATCCTCATTTAGCCTGTATAGCTTGATTCACATGTGCAAATCATGAAGCCATAGATATGGGTATATCTATATTATACTATATTTCAAAATTGGCGCTTTTTACTTTAGATTTTGTTCCTTTACTAAGAGTGATGTGTGTATACCTTCATATATATGAATTTATATTACTATTATATATTATTTATTTTCTCTCTCAAGTTTCAGAGGGTCTTTAATTTGTAAAAGGTCACACTTGAAGCTTGAGGTTTGGTTATTTTCATTGGAAATATTGTTCAATATGATACTGACTTTATATTGATGATTATCATAAACTTGTGTTTGTAACAAAATGTGTTAAATAATCAAAAAAACCTGTCCTGTTTTTACACCTGTTTTGTTTCGGGCAGATTTAAGTGCTCTTGTGCAGATATTTTTTGGTTGATAGTACTGATCACAAAACATTTTTACAGTCAACCATGAGCCTCCTGTTTTGATGTTGGGGCTGGCCCACTGGTCGTCGACGCCTCTTTCTAACTTCATGTTTAGTGGAAGAATTAGCTTGACTATTATTTGCAAAAACCAATCAGTCTCAATAAATTTTGAAATTGCTGCTGTAAAGAAATGACCAATGTGTGCTGTGCCTTTTGTTTTCTTGTGCCTGCTGTAGCTGTTACCGCCTGCTGTCCACAAGGGGGCAGGACAGACGAGTCAAAAGAAGCAAAAGAATCGATCCAGTCTATTGATCTCAAATTGCCTCCTATTAGGTCTTTAGTTTTTTATCCTGAAGTTAATTATGCACAGAGATTCTTATTAATTTATGTATTGGTATTAAATAAATACTTTGCCATCATACTTCTTCCATTCAGGTTTATTTTCTCTCCATCACATTACATCACATAGATCACATTATCAGCATCATACATGATCATCCATCTTCTCAAGCACTGATCACACTGTAGGCTCGACATTCACACAAAAACTCCTCGAGTGCACCACTCTTTAGAAAGTGCTTCCTCCATGTGTGTGTGGAACTGCTGATGACGACCGGAGGCTAAGCCCACACACACACACACACACACGCACACACACGCACACACACACGCACACACGCACACACACAGGAGAAAAGCTTGCTCCTCCAAGACCCAAAGGCTGATGTCACGTTTCCCTCAAAACACTTGTAGCACTGTGTGTGTGCGCATCAGGCTGCAATGAGCATATTTACATTTAGAGGTAAACAAACTAAATCAGCCTCGACTTATCAGTTACTAAAAAGGAACAACACATAAAACCCTTCAGTGTTATATCTCCTAATGAAAAAACAAAACAGAAAAAAATGAGCAATGCTAGACAAGCGAAACAACCTCAAATTCAACCAGACAACCAATCAATCAATCTGAGATAAAACAAAGAAAAGCGAAAGTCAGTTTTCACACCAGCCAGTGTAAGGCTCAGTAAAACACAACACGAGAAAAAATGTGACAAACGGAGGGTAAAAGCTTGGATAAAAATTAAGAGCACGGTGGAAGAAGCAGAGAATTGGGTGGAGCTGCCATTGCAATACATTACATTTAATTTGGAAGGAGATCTATTGGCTTTGCTGTTGCTGGTGTATACACAATTGAAAACTGTCATTCAAGAAAGCAGCACATACATTTTGACATATTTGGAAAAAACAAAACAAAAAACAGGCTTTTTTTAATGCACATTTCAAGGGTTTAGTTTAGCTTAATACACTGGGTGAAGGCTTGGGTGGCACCACAGTAAAGCTTGATAGCACAAGAACAGAAAATGAAAAAGGACTACGTGATCACAGGAGAATCACTGTAGTTTTAGGGAAACGGGGAGGATATGTGTATACGTGTGTTAAGAAACAAGTCACTAAAAGCGTGCTGTGTTTTGGAATGTGCAGGGCAGGATAAAGATTCCCACAAGGTTGAAGTGTATCCCGCCTAACGACAACTTAACATCAAACCCACCAACAACAATAACCACACGTATTCTGAGAAAACGACTATTTGGCAGGGAGAAAGACAAAAGGTGAACGGCAACAGTACGAGCGCGTAGACCAAATGTTTCCAAACGTTGGCTCTTGACGCATTCGAAAGCCCCTCATTGCACAAAGTGAGATAGGAAAAGCAATACTGCATGGTTGAGTTATTTGATATGACTTAGCTGTGTGGCGACAGTTGTCTGTGGGTGTTAAAAGATTTGGAAAGGAAAATCAGGACACACTACAGGTTCAGTACAGGCAGTACAAACAAGCCAGCCCATGTAACAAAAGAAGACTCTTTTCTTTTTGTAGGTTTTACATTCAACGAGTTGTTTTTCTCCCGTTTGCCTCGAAGCTAAAATATACATTGAATCTTTACTTGTTATGTTCACTATAGCTTTTCAATTGACTTAAAAAAAATTAAGAAAAATATTCTGCAACTGTATTGTAAAAAAAAAAAAAGTTTCCTTTTCATATAGAGATACAACAACAACAACAAAAGAAAACAACACGGTTCTTATTATGTTGCATATGTACAACAAAGCCCTGAAACTGCAAATCCATCTATATCGTCACTGCGTATCTACCGTCTGCTTTCCATCTACTGTAAATCTCCAGTTTCCCTGCACACCCACCTACAGCCAACCTCCGTCTCCTCCTTACATTTTTTAGGAGAAAGTTACAATTGTTCAATCAATTTTTCCAAGATTCACCAGTAAAGTTCTATTATCAAAGGATTGTGTACAAACTCAGCTTTGTACCCAGAGTCCAGAGGTGTGCACCTAAAGAGCCGAGCTCTTAATGAAAGATCCCAGGCGTCAATTGTCATGGGTCAGTTTAGTGCAACGAAAACAGGTGGAATAGTGGCCGGCAGGGACCGGAACGTGATAGCTTAACGTGGCTAACAAGCCCATTCACTGCCAGCAAAAGCATCGGCCTCTAACCCTGCTGGTGGAATCAAAAAGTGCTTACACTGAGGATGGAGAGAGAGCTGATGGGCTGCGTTTGACACTTGATCCTAACCCTACGAGCACACCAGAGATAACAGAATTAAAAGTGGTATCCAGCACTATTAACAGTATCTACACAGTTACTACCTCAGCTCAGTAAATGTAAAAAAAGCACAAACTTGTTTTTTTTTCTTCTTTTTTTAAGCAAAGGAAGCACGAAATGAATATTATGGAAAGAATATCTGTGTATATTGTGAGAAAACCTCCAGGTAATAAAAGCATCTGTTTTTAAAGATGATAATATGTAGCTACTGAGTGAGGCGGGTGTTTCTCCCATCACAGAGACAAGAAAGTGCTGCTTTTGGCCCTTGGCACTTCTCCAAGGAAAGGCAACGTCACTGACTAAGTACCAAACTGTACTTTTAGGTACCACACTACGACTGCCAGCACCACTACGCTTAGTACAATATGTCTGCCACAGAGTGCATGACATCAACTGTCCAGATCATTTGCCAATACTGGGGGACCCCAGAGGTACAGAAACCTGAGCCCTGACACCCCTTTTATCCCACCGTGCAGTGACGACACTCCTTTCACCTCCCCCAGAAAAAAAAAGAAGGATAATTTCACTTCAAATTTGTGTATATAAAATTTCCATGTATAAAAACATGACTATGTGTAGTGCAATTTCATTAGGTCAGTATACCCTTTCTTTTTTATGTTCTTTTCATTGGCACTTCGTGAAGTTTGTGACTGGAAGAGGCCTGCCCCTGCTCTACAAGCTGAGAGAAAGGCAGCCCTAGCTTATCTGTGATGCAAATTGAATAAACACAACAGGCAGGATCATTCATTTTAAGGACAATATGGTGGTCGACAACAAGAGTGGATGAATTATTACTGACTAGAGCAACCACGTGTGCTTAATCTATTTCTGCACATTGAGCCACCAATTAATAGGCACGTGTCTTCTTCCCTACGTTTGTTGGCCGACGGCACACCGTCTAGTGCCAGAGGACAGCACAGGTGTTTCTATGGTGACAGAGGTCCGATGTCTTACTGTACCTCAGTCAAGGAGGCTGCTTAACGGCCAGCTCATGTAAAGGACTACAGACGCTGTTTGTTTCTATGGCGATTAGGTCAGGTCACCATCAGGACACGCGGCAGAATCCACATTCAAAAAGCACAAGAGTGAATCTTCAAAAATATTCATCTACTGTCGTGAGTCCGCCTCTGAGAACACATCAGAAAAACACCTGAAAGTTTTTATGTGAATTGAAGGTCTGGAAGGGGAAATGATCAGTTCTGTCTTTTATCAGTCATTTAAATTCAGAGCAACTTAACAGCGGCTGAATGCTACTAATGATTAATGATCGGTATCACCAATAAGAGGTATCACCACATTTCAGAGCAGCATCTTTTAAAAATATAGTTTTTCTTTCTCTTCGACAATTAATACAAATTCAAAAACGTACCAAAATGGACTTTGAAATTAACAGTTGATAATTTCCAAAATTGGCCAATATTTTACCTAAAGCTTGAAAAACTGTCACTTCCTGTCACAGACAGTCTTAAAACCGTAACTCCCCTTTGGTAATATTTGAAACCTTTTGCTACATGACTTCTTTATGAGTCAATATAAAGTTGACCGCTGTCAGCTCTGCCACGATTCGATTCATTTTCCTTTTTCAAATGTTAGACCACAGTGAAAGATAATTCTAAAGCATTTAACATCTAATAAAAACATGGGAAACATGTCTTGATTCCCACAAAGGACGGTTCATATCTACAAATGCTGTGTAATGAGCATTCGTCCAAAGACTAAAGTTTGGGAAAGCTCTTCATAAAAAAAAAGTAGAAACTGTATCTGAATGTGGCATATTAACAGTTAGTTACAATCGCTGCTCTACAAACTGTGTGTTATTATCCACATACGCAATTTACATGAGTCATGCTGTAAGGTAAAGACTCACAGGGCAGTTCATTCATGTATCAGTCACCGTGGTAAACAGTCTCTCTCTTTCAGAACGTGAGCTTCCCATAAGAAAAAGGAAAAAAATGTAACCACAAAGCAAGAAAGACGATATTAAACGCTGTCCTGCTGATTGCACAGTGCAACTACTAGTTGCTTCAGCAAGTAACTGCTGACCATAAACTGTGGAGAAGAAAAGAATATCCACAGTCTCTGGCAAATGTTGTGGTCACATTGATTCTCTTCAAGGTGCATATACTAAGTAAGAGAGGGAAATATATTTTATATATTGTGTGCCTCTCTTTAAAAAATATTTTGGAAAGTTGAAGGGGACATTTTTTGTACCTCTTAGAGTGAGGGTTTTGTGCATCTTTGCAAAATTACAAGAAGTATGGCTGGCTGGACTCGACGTGATTAAGGAACAGGCTGTTATAAATAGAACATATAGTGGATATCCAGTAAGTCTGCAGATTCGGTACTGAGCTCACACCCAAACGGCTGATTCTAAGTGACCGGGCCTCTTGCCTTTGGTAGGTTTGAAATCCCTTAAACAGTGACAATATAAAAAACAGATATGCTACAGAGGTCTGGTGTTAACCCCTGAACCTCCCAACAGAACCATGAACCACCCCGTACACAGTAGCTCACATGATGCTCCTATAATAAACAACAGAGTATACCATAAAAGCTCATCTGGAGTCCTTAAACACTGCCTTGCATTGAGGCTGTGAAAATGACAAGTGACAAGAAAAAATCTAATCAGAAGCTTCAGAATCCAATTTAAACGTTTCTTTTTTTTCTTTTCCATCAACAGAATTTAAATGTCTCAGTCTGCAAACCTGCATAATGCTTTTTTTTTTCCTTTGAGTTTTTTTTTGTTTGTTGTTTATTTTTACCATCCAGTTTATTTTTCTTTTTCTGTTTGGAAATCAAAAAGAGAGAAGGCGAAAGAAGCAGCACTGAGAGCTCCATCAGAAAGAAATCTCCCCTCGTCTCCTCAGTGGAAGGGTCCACCATGCTGTCGCTCCGAGTGAGGAAGAGCTCATCTCACGGACAGGGGAAGCGGACTGGATTAGTCGGTGAATCTCTGACAGGCTTTTTTCCAGCGGCAGGCTGTGCACCACATGTCTCTCTTCTCCATGCCGTACACCTTTCGGCACTTCTTTGCCTCCCCACGGGGTTTCCTTGGTAACAGCAGATGTGACAGCATAAGGACATGCACAAAGACACCGACACAGGTAAAACACATGCACACACTTCATGTACAGCGTGTGCTTTAGTCACCTAAATGTGTCCCTGCACATGTAGTGGTAGACTCAAGCTCACATGCAAACGCACGCAGAAATATAAACGTACTGGAAAGCCATCTTTGAGGTTGGTTATTTCATGCGAGTGTAGTTCTTTTCTTATTTAAATCGTGACAGTCTGTAGCACAGCTGTGACTGCCTCAACTTGTAAGAAAAAAATGTGTAAAAATACAAAATGATCAATAATGATCAACAGTTGTGTCTTTTTTTTTTTTTTAGCCGCACACACACACACGTGTAAGAATGAACTAAACAGCCTGAGAACTGATCTGTCTTTAAAGTGAATGTTTAAAACTTACACAAAAAATATGCACACTGTTGCCACAAAGGGAAAGTGTCTTATTGTAAAGGTAGAAAGCAAGCGCAAATATATGACAGCATGATCAAATTATAAAACGCGCTGTTAAAGTCCCTCATATTAGAATCATTAGAGAGTACAACCGGTTTTCCCAGAATCTTTTTATGTATGACAAAGCTGCTACATACCTGGTTCCCGGTGTTGATTTAGCTGCCGCAGATATTAAAGCATGGCTCTTGTTAACAGTGGTGTGTGCATTGGCCGCTGGCTGCCGCTTTTCACCTATGCTGACTGTCCGGACATGAGTCACGGGACCCTGCAAAAATGGAAAGACATTTTAGCTGCTCTGCTCTAAATCACTGTGCTGAGTCCACTCTCCATAAGTCAGTTATTATATGTGTAGGTCCCAAACCCAGTCCTCAGGCCCCTATGCTCTGCGTGCCCTGCCCAGCACTGGTCACCTGGATCAGGTGAGTCCAGTCATCAGAAGTTGGAAGATACCAATTAACTTAGTCTTTCCCCACTGCGCTCTCATCTGAGATGGACTGATCAGCAGTGGGCAGCGCAGGGATAGCTAGGAAGCAAGCAGGGTGATGGGGGCTTTAACGACTGTGTTTGGAAACCACTGGTGTAGCTTATACAGTTAAAAACACAAAGTGGTTACAGCAGTTTAACTCACAACTTTAACTCAATCCCTGCAGCTCCTATTTTTATCCATAGTCTCTTAGCTCCGATACGACCATCGAGCCTTTGTGTGCTGCACATTATATTCATTATGAGCGTAACTGACACGAACACAGAGTTAACAGCACAGAGACAGCTTTAGTGACAGCTGTGAACGTGTTAAGGATCAGCGTTGCTACTATTTTCTCTCAGGCTCAGTGCAGCTTTAAATATTGTTGACATTTGTATTCCTTTTCTTTTCCTTCTCTACGATATTTTACTGGCAGAAAAGTTTTTATTCACTTGGATTGACAAGAGTCACAGTATCACCTGGCGCAGCTTTGTGCTCTGCGTCCTGTGCATGTGAGGTTCAGCGGCTCACACTGGTAGGGCCAGTGTTAAGTGATTAGTTTGCACTTTCATCACCAGCTTGTTACACTGTAGCTTGCTGCTTTCCAAAAAGTCAAAAGATTCATGTTTTATCTCCAACCAGACAGGCTCACGTAACATTTTCTGTGTTCCTGCCTGTTTTGTTACTCACTTTAAGATCTATTTACTGGTGAAGAATATATCTTTTAATATAGAATATGCATCTTTTGTCTCCCGGCTGTCCAATAAGCCACGCATTTAAAAATGTAAAAAAGTATGACTCCAGTCTATGAAACAGCACACTAGAGGTACTGAGAAATTTAGCACAATGTCATATTTTAAAAGCATTTAAAAGTATTCCTCCAGGTTAACTTTTGTTTTTATTTCATTGGATTTGATTCACATAAGTAGCAGAGATACATTACATAGTATGATGTTGGCAACAGATGTTTAAAGTTGTACATTTGCACATTTTAAATAGCATTTGCACATAAATTGTGCTTTATAGAGAAAGACCGACGCCTCTACATGGAAAGATGATGGCATGAGGAAACAGAGAGTGAAAAGCCAGAGCAACCAAATGCTCAAATCTCTACAAGAGGAGAAACAGCAGGAGAGTAGTTCAGTTTTTTTTAAAAAGGCGTGAGACAAAGCCTCACTCACCAGGGCGCCTTTGAAAATGATATGAGGGGACTGCCACGACACACTGATGGCATTCCCAGTCCCAGTTCCAGGCCCAGTCCCATTACCACTGCCTAACCCAGCCAGCTCAGGACACACTGGGATACTCACTGGCGCAGTGGCCTGGAACATGGACAAGCACCCCACCATAGCCAGGAGAGGACACAACAGAAACAAGGAGGAACAGGAAAGATTCAGAGAGAAACAGAAAGAGGATACAAAAAAAATGATCATATGATTAGTAGAGAAGGCATTTCTCCGCCTCTTAATCCAAAATATGCCTTCTTATAAACACTGGTAATGAATTAAGATCAGAACTGCCTAACACAACAGTGTATCTCACAGAAGGAGAAAACACACCTCTACACAATAATACTACAGTTCAACAATATGTGCATGGCCCTGGGAAATACAAAAAAGTACAAGTATGAGGCCATACAGATAAAATGAAACATGAAAGGTAGTTTCACTGCATGTGCCTGGTGTACGTGTCTTTCTATGTGCATCTCATGCTGTCGTAGCGCCTGAGAGTTCAGTACTACCTCAAACTGCTAAAACTAAATTCAATATGGAATATTTACACACGCCAAACATCTTCTTCAAGCTGAAAACGCTGTTTTTATTTGTACGAGCACTGAAGTGAGCAGTGCACACGCGTAGTTGGAAGAATAGAATAAGAAACGAGAAGATCGAGGAGAGGAGTGAGGAGGTCCTACAAAGCAGCTTCAACAAAGTGTTGCAAGTGGGATCTTAAGCATGATTAAGTCTTTAAATTATTCTGACTTCATTCTTCATGTGAATCTCTGTGTATATTTGCAAGTAAGAATTGTTTTCTTTTTCCCTGATATATACTCCCACACTTGTGTAGGAGTTAAGTTATTCAGCCTGACCTGAGAACTTTTTTTCTGCACTCATCTCTTTTCAGATTCCATAAGAATAGAACAATGAAACTTTTTTTGTGGCTTAGCAACATGCGAAGTGCTTCGCGTTTTGTATTTATTGGCACTGCGGTAGAATATCTAAATAGTTTCATTTAGCTGTGTTGGTATGAATGTGTCCGACACCTGTTTTGATGCATGTGTGATTTACCTGGTAAGCATGGTCAGTGCGGATGTGGCAGAGTGTGGAGGGAGCCGACTGACTGAGCAACGTCGGGGTGTGGCTCTGCAAACTGTTTGTGCTGATGTGTTCAGAGTGGGGGACATCAGTGAGTGGGGGAGGGAAGACAGGCGGTGGACCAGCCGTGGTGGGAGAGGTGGGTGTGAGGCTGGACAAACCCTCCGTTAGGCTGTCCATGTTGACCTCGATCTCTGAGTAGTAAAAGTCCTCCTCTCCATCGCTGTAGTCTGAGTCACTGTTTCGCCTGCAGAAGAGATGCAGCAACACGTTAATGACATTTACATATGATAATGATAGTGATAATGACATTTTTATTACATAGACTGGAAGATGTCATTGGGATTAAAGGAACAGCACTAAGCTGGTTTAACTCCTATTTATCTGAT
>JAUMHF010000024.1:13273202-13316403 GCA_032359275.1 Microctenopoma steveboyesi
GGTCTTAAACCTTACACTGTAAAGTGCCTTGAGATAACCTTTGTTGTAAAATGGCACTATATAAATAAAATTGAATTTAATTGAATTTAATTTACATGTAACTCTTTCAACTTTCTGTTTTATCATGTTCTGGTATGTTACTCTTAACAAGTGATAATAAACCACACAAATGTTTCAGCATCTCTCTCTTCTGTGTCCATTGTGTGTAGGTCTGGCTGTATTCTAAAAGTTAAGTTACTTTACTGTATGTATATGAAGAGATTGCACTCTCATCTGCAAACACTAATTTGCTGGCTCGGCTCTGTGATGTCGAATGGATATCCCCCTAATGTAGATCATAGTGAAGACTGTTGCCTGTCCTAGGTGGTGGATTCGGCCTACGATACAATGCTAATGCCATCTTGAAGATTGTTTTCATGCTCTTAGATACTGGGATATCTAAAAAAATTGAGAAAAAGAAAATATTTCTGTGTACTAACAAATACAAATAATTATTTACTCAATTTCCCAAACTTCCAACTGAACATTTAATTGAATGTTTTTACCTTTAGTTCTGTGTTTTTAAAATCTATAATGCATCCGTCTTTGCCTCAAAGATCTATTTTACACAATTTATAAGCACCTCCGTCAGTTATATGACCAAAGGACGTGCTGAAAATGGTTGCTCATTCCAACAGCAGGGGGCAGTGAAAGCCAGTGTGTTGCAAAGGTCCTTAGACAAACAGGTTGGCAGCGAAGCACTAATGGGTGAGGTGCCTCGACAGCTGCTGCTTTAAATTTGGTGTCACAAATATAGAATTTTAAATTATCTCTATTATCTCTGCTTGTATTGAGCAAAGTCCTAACAGTATCAATCACTTGCAATGCACCACATCCAATATCTAATACATTTCCAGCATGTTTACATCATCAATCAGCATTAGCCAAGGCATGTGTGAGGCAGCAGCTAATCTGGTGTAAAGGCAGCTGGACAGCATCCAGCCTGTGTTATGTGTGAGACACGTTTCCTGTCTTACCAAACTATTTACATCACAAAGTTTGACACTGCAACGCTGCTGAAAAAGGATTAGTAAAGTGGCACCTACACAGTGAACGAATAAATGTGTAAAACAAACAGAACACGCCAATAAACAGAAAGGATTCTGAATTTAAAATGTATTCATACAATTGTAAATAAAAAAAACAACGGTAGATCGTCAGTGTGACTCATGAAGATCATCATACCGGATGCTGATGATGCATGGGTGTTTAGCTAGGACAGAAAATCTGGCTAAGCGCATGACACACAAAACAAGGCAGCATGTGGGGAAATAAAACAAAGAAGGAGTGAATCCAAAATATTCAGATATCCTATCAGTTTCCTGAACTATTTACCACACATTTATAAGATTAGAAATGTGGTTAGCATTTGTCCAGAACAGTCCCTGCAAACAGGACTGTGGTTGATCGTGTTTTGGTTTCCTCTGATGACTAGTTACTCACCCGAGGTGGACGGTGCGGACGTGTCTTTGGATCCCTGAGGAGGTGCTGAGGACCTTTTCACAGTTCTTCCACAGGCACTTGAACATCACCTTCATGGAGTTCTGAAAGAGACAATCACCCCAAAACCAACAGGAGTCAGGTGACCGTTGATTGAAACAGAGTTAGCATAAACACAGCGAAGTGTCTCACAGTAATAGTGCTAAACAAATAAGTCACAAAGTAAGTGATCTTAAGGGACCTTAGCGGTTCAGATATTATGTGCAGACTCAATGGAAAGGCCTCACAGGGGGATTGAGTGCCGTTCTACAAAGGGGCCAAACACTACACATCATTAGCAGGCAGGTTTATAAAAATAGAAACCTGATATGTGACAAGTTTAGACAGACGCAGAGTAAAAGGGAAAGAGAGAGATGAAACAGAGAGGGACAGATTGGTTACAATGAAACCGTACCCGTCTACCTGACAACACTTTCATGTTCACAGATTGATGAGCACAGCAAATGTACTATTTTGATCTCTTCCTGCTATGTGTTCATGCTGTGGGAAGCGCACATTGTCATACCGGAAATTGGTCTTACGGTGCAGGCTGGGGCTGCCCCTAACACAACATACACCTACACCAACTTCTCTGCGTACGCAATCATAAGCACACAAGAACTAAAGCACACCCGTGACCTCCTTTTAACCTCTCATCAACAAAAATAGCCATCTGATCCTCCACAAATCTGATTTGAATAAATCTCATAAAGCCCAGAAGGACCTCCGTATGTTCATAAGCGCACGCTAGAAGATAGATGAGCAGAGTGGGCGTTCTATTCATTTCCTCTCTCACATGTCAGGGGGCTGGCAGTTGTCCCGAGATCAGGCAGGGACCTGCATCGCTGCTAATGAAAGACAGTGAGTGTGTACTCTCATTACCTTTCAACAGCTTCCACCTCTGGAGAAAAGAGGCAAGAAGATAGAGAGGCAGGGAGCTGGATAGATTAATTTTTTTCCGCTATGCTACACTGACTGTCACTCACTCGGTGCTCTCTTTGTTCATGTCCCCTAGGTGCCATTCAAAGCCACCATCCTAAGAAAAATGACATCGTAAAGCCAGTTTTTAATCCCACAAACAATCACAAATCACCTCATTCCCTAATCCCCCCCAACCTAATGCTGTTACAGTAGGGCGAGTACAGTGCAGTGATTGCCATGTTTAATAATCCTCTTAACTCATAGCCTGCACAAAATCAAAACTGCCTACTATCCAAGTTGCAGCTGCTCATAGAAGGTTCAGACCCCTGGCGATGGCTCCAGCTATATTACAACACAGATCTAGTGAGCAAGTTAGCTCACGTTTTAGCCCTTCTCCACATGTCTACGTCCTCCCACCATCGTCCTGGTTCATTTCCTGTATGCCTAAATGGCACAGGTCTCTGGCAGGATCATCCATTTATATATTCATCAGCAAAATAATTTTAACTGCTGTCGCGCTCCTGGATGTCACATACAGTACATGAGCATTCCTCTTGCGCTGTATGGCCAGAGGAAACACAGACATTCATTTTTCCTCCTGTCACTTCTTTCAGCATCGACTCATTTTAATTCATCCGTTGAACACTTTGTTACCTCCTGTTGTTCATCTTATCCCCCTGCTGCGCTCCCCCCTTCACTGAACATTCCCCCCTTGTAAAGGCCATGGAAGGCGTCTTGACAGGGAAATCACTTTCTACATTCTGGGCTGCAGCAGAAAGAATATAAAAGTGAAGAGTCACGAGAGAAAATGATCCATCATCAACACAAGAAGCGAGTGACAAGCTCAGGGGCTGCTAAACTGTATGGTGTATACATTTTCAGACTGTTTCTAGGGCGCTTGCCAAGGTCTCTCCCTGCTGCTAATTTAAAGAAATAACAAGTACATCACACAGTTGTTCTTCTACAACTGAGGCCACAAAGTCTTTAACCTAAATTAAAAGTGGAGTGGTAACCACATAACCATGGCTGCATCAAGAACCAAATCAAGAAACTGTACTGTGGCTGCAGAAATCCCAGTTTTGAGTTTCAGTTATTAATGTCACAATATACATTCAGCCTCTGAATAATACGATTACTAAACTTCTGATCTGCTCCTTTGCTGTGCTTTGTCATCAAACTAATAAAAGTTCTGCAGATATTTCGCAATAAAAATCCACCTCGTGACTTGGAAAAATACTTGAACGCGCAGTTATTCCATACCTAGAAGTGCTGCGTTTAACAAATCAACGCAGGACCTGCTGACTGGGAACAAATTTGTTTTAAGTCTGTTTAACTAAATGAACCGATTGTGAAGTCCAACGCCCACTTTACCTTTCGCTTCCTAGGTATGGGGTCCTCAAACATGAAGTGTGTGCTTTCTGACCCATCCTCGTTGACATCATCCCCCTGGGACGAGAGCAGGAAGTTCTTGTTGGTATCATTTGAGAGAGGAGGGGATGGTGTAGAGGGCACCGATTGGTCGCTGGCATCCCAGCTCCAGTTGCCACTAGTTGAACTGCTGTAGCTAGCCGACAACACCTCTTTCCAAGCCCTGCTGGCTGGCTCTGAAACTGCATTTCAAAGAATATACAAAAAATTGTGTTATAATGTCAATATGCGATTATGATCAGGAGCAACTACAGTCAAATGTGAACACGGGCTCTCCCTTAAAAGGACTGCAATAAAAAAAAGGGACATTATGCATAATAATCCTAATCCACAAACCAAATGACAAGGAAATTAAAAAAGGTAAAAAGTTTTTATAATCTATGCTGAACACATATTTTTCTCAACAGGACACTATTGTCTTTCCTCATATCTTGGTACACAAACCTTTCTGTGACCTTTTGACCAATCTGGGGAGGCTTAACTTAATGCTGGAGTGATCTCATTTTTAATGAGGCACACATGGTGAAGAACCAAACATAAAGACAGCGCAAAGCTCAATATGGTGCATCATAAGGATAAATGTATCCTGAATGTATTCCTATTGATATGCAAGGAGCATGGTAAATAATTAAAAAATATTTTGTGTTAAAAATGACTAAAGATGTGTTTGGGGAGGTGTGGAGTGAGTGCTCTTAGGAGGTGGGGGATATTTACACAGACTCTCAACTTGCAGACAGAGATATTTTTATGAGGCTTGATCAGACTGATAAAGCAAAGATATCAACCAGCAACTCATCTCTGGAGAGTAGCTGCTCCCGGACCCACAGCACCTTTTGACAAGATCTACGAAATATTACCAAAACCGCCATATTTGCCCTTTTATTTGGACTTCTTGGATAATAGCATTGTAGATGGGAACACTGAAAGCAATACATGTCCTAATGAACAATAAATAAATAAAAAAGCTGACTTTGACCGTTGGCAGGGGTTGGCATGGTGATCGCAACCACAGCAATGCCAGAAAGCGCAAAAGGAGCTGTGGTGATATGATCAAGGCTAAATAAATGTTAATATTTGCTGGGCCTGGGTAAATATGCATGCATACAGAGATAGGAAATGGTACCAATAATTCGGTATAGGGGCAAAGATACAGACAACTCTGTAGCAGTATGTGTCAGGGGGAACTAATGCCAGGTGTTATGTAACTCATGAGGCAGTGATGTTACCTGTGGGTGCAGAAGAAGGGTAAAGCACCAAAGGGGATGTGGACAGTGATGTAAGGACAGTGGCGGCCATCACCTCCTTATCAGCATGACCTGAAGGCTTCCTGCAAAACACAAAAATAAACTGCTGATCAGCCACACAGAAGAAATTCAGATTTACATGTACAGATACACCTCAAACCCAGGAGGACCAAAAAGAACCCAAGAACTTCAGCCATTATCTGTAAAACAGTTGGTTGATTTGACTGTTTATCAGAAAATTAGAAAGTTAATTTGGAAAAACAGCCTGGCCATGTCTTGAGGAAGATCTGTCTAGTCCCAAAAATATCAACAGAAGTACTTTGAATTATAGAAGAAGAAGCCACATGCAGTATGTCTCGCTCAGGGACACAACTAGCACGGGGGATGGGCTAGTTGCTGCAGCTGGGAATCAATCCTGCTATTTCCGCATCCCAACCTTCTGCCCTGACCACTGAGCTACCAAATTTAACAAAAGAAGTAGCCAGAGTACCAGAGAGATAACTAATTAAACATACAATGGAAATTGGGCAACTCACTGTTTGTGTAAGTAACTGCATGTGGGCACACGAGGACGTAACGGAGCGCGTTAGACTGAACGGGTTTTTGTGGTGTATTTCTGCACAGCTTCTGAAACCTTGACTAAGAGAGAGGGAGAGAGATACTCGTTCCTCCCTTCCTGCTCGGTTCACCCCATGCTGAGAAAGTCCACCCTCATCATAAGCCCTATTTATACTGCCCACTTGAACTGGCACCATACAAATACACACAGAACACATTCACATACAAAGGGAGCACTAGGAGTGTGCTTTGGCATCCTGTGTTCTAATAAAAATGTGACCAACACTGTGGGAATAACGTCCCGGCCTGCAATGAAACTGAAACATCTCTACTTCAACACACTTATATTCTCACAATCTATTCTCTTTTGCACTCCTCACCTCTGTTCTTGTTGTCCTTGAAAGCAACACAGGGAAAATTATTCAAGACAGGGCCAAGAACACCCACACACACTTGTGTGCACTTTCACACACAAGCAGATTTCAACTCTCACGTAAAACCCAGCGAGTGTTTTCGAGGCCTGTGCATTGAGTTCAGTACCCATCAACGACATTCTCCATCTAATACCCACTACTGTAAATCTTGACATTTGAACACACGCACTAACACAGATGTAGTGACACAAAGCAGACACACACACACACACACACAGAGCAGAGACAGAGGAAAAGACAGCCTTGGTCTGCAGCTTTAAGAGGTCCTTGTCCCGCCCTCAGAGTTCTCCACTACACAACCAGAGTAAACTGGTTTGAAGCGTTCTCTTAGCCAAGCCCTAAGCCCTGGCAGAGATCCACTGTGAGTCTCTGTACACACACACACACACACACACACACACACACACACACAGTGAAAACTTGAGTCCACAAACATGTGCAAAAGTACGCCGTGATTCAGCAAGCATATGTGCATCTGTGCCCACACACACACACACATTCTTTTAGACGTGATTAGACTTAAAAACATTTAATGGACACAGGAGAAGTTCAGAAAGTATCTCTGCTCCCACGATGATCAGAATGTGTTGGATGTGGAGCAAACAAATTGCAGAGGAATGTGCCAGATAGAGCGAACACCGAGCAGTGATGTTCACACAAAATATGCGGGTTGTACTCCTCAACGTCTCAAAACATGGGGCTAAGTGTGTTAGTCTGTTTGTCTGTGTGGGCATGTTTGTTACTCTGGCTACAACGCAGGCAGTTGGCAAAACAGTTGTGTATAATTATAAAATACCAACATGGAAAGAATCACACTACGCAAAGAATCATATCCACAACACAGATAAATCCGACGACATGCACAGACGCGGCAGGTAACATGCATGTGCACAGCACACGGTTACGCGTGAACACAGAGAGAGATATAAAAAGATAACAAGATTAGCCGAGTCCTGTTGAATCATTAGCCTTGTTTTCAGCACTCAACAGGGAGCAACCAAGGACAGACTTTTATTTATGGCTCTCTGTCACTTGTTTTTGTCATTTAGTTGCCAATGCGTTGTCAGTTTGCCTCTGGAGTAAAAGAAAACACTCTTTCACTTCTTATAATACAATATCTGAGTACTGCTTAAGCTCCAGTACACTAATATAATAGCACAGTCTGTTTTTAATGTGCGTGTTTCAGTCACACAGATTAGAAACCGAACAAAAACTGGAAGGACAGCTGGCCTATTAGTTAGTTTCAGAGCTAATTTAAACTTTGATATCCCTCCTGCTTTCCCTCACACACACACACACACACACACACACGCACACAAAATGAACATATCAACACAGACCACATTAATGCACCCCCCCCAGCAGTCCTCCCAGATTTCCTGACATTGAGCTTTTTCTTCTTCTACTTCCCAGCAGAACCATGACACTTCACAGCAGTCTCAGTGCATCTGGTGCCAGTGTTCATATGTGTGCATGTGTTGAGCAATAAACAACACTAATGACATGTTTGGGGCAGAATTTCTCATACTGGCAGTGGTGAGACTGATCTGCTGCTGTTAGAAACTTTGATATTCATCTTTACACACAAGCAGATGGCTGCCACATTCGCCAATCATAAAACGAGTTTGCACAGACAACAGCACTCGCATTGCTGTCGACTGCCTGAAAACATCAGAGCCTGCCGAGAGGCAAACTGTAAAAGACGCGGTCGACTACTCTCTTTATCATTCCTCCTATGACTGTTAAGTAACTGTAGAGACGGAGGAGTGGCTGCAGTAACACAACACAGTAAATCTGCCCAAATCTTCTTCCGAGAGATTTTATTTTGGAGGGAATTATATTGGAGGTGGCTTTATTTAGAGATATTATTCAGAAAGGTGCCTGGAGAGCAGAGACCACCGTCAACAAACCTGGACTGTGTGTATGGTTTACGTGTGTTTGGGACTGAGGTTAGGGTTTTTGGTTTTTCACCCAAATCTGGATGTTTACAAGATCCTTTCAGCCCAGCCATGGTTTATTTAGGACATAAAGTAAATTTAATGATGATATGATAAACACAACATATGCAGATAAGCATGTGGCCACTGCGCAGCAACACCATTTATGCTCAGACTTACCTGTTTATTTTGAGGTTAAAATTAGATTTAGTTTGAGATGCATTATGTTAATGACTGCCCCAACAACTAGCATTTTTTTGGATGCCTCTGGTTGGGGCAGCTGGCACACCTAAATACATGCACAAACAAAATACACTTACTCTCTCACACCCAACCTCTTACCTCCTTCCTCTCTCAACATATATTGGCCTTGGCTGAGCCAAGAACCCTCCCCTCTGGCAGCAGCACAACACATGGGCCGGGTTAAGTCAACAAGCCAAGCCCGGGCACATACAGAGAGAAGAGAGTTAAACTACCAGTTTTAGCCAAGACGAGTAGCAACAACAAGCTTGGACTGTAGAAACACGGAAAATACTTTTTTAATACAAGAATGTGTTTCTGTTTATTATGATAAGCTATGTCGAACTAACTGCATCCAATGTGCAGTAAGTTCAGCCTCCAGCTGAGAATTTTTGTGAGTTGATTTTCAAGATTAATTTTTATTACTTCAATACACTTGGAGGAATCGTCCAACACAGTAGGTTTCCACACTGGGTGCTAATAGGAAACTTGGACTTTGATACAGCAAATAGTGATTTGATGCCATTTGGCACCCCTTCCTCGCCAGCCCCACCCCAGCTCTCCGCTGTTGTTGGGGAGATGACAAGGCTGTCCCTCTATATTTAACACAGCACCTCTGCTCTACTTACCAGGCCCCCTGACATCCCTGGTTTATAGCATATAGTAAGACCCAGGCCAACTGTCACAGAACACACACACACAGGAGTAACACATGCAGCTAAAAACCTGACATGTTCATTAGTGTTGTAGTGACCAATCAATCAATCTCCCTTTCTGCACATGTATACCACACATAACATGACTCCACACAGCCCCACGTTTACACACAGCTTACACTGTGGGAGACGGAGCAAATCATAAATGTTTTACAGCCCTTCAAGTCTACAGGTACAGATGGTCATTGTTTCATTCTCAGCGGACAGAGCTATCTTGTTTTTCCAGGGAACAAAAACGATATGTGTTTCACAGACAGCTTGGAAGACACTAGCTAGTTGTAAAAGGTGAGGAGAAAAGAGGAAGGCAGAGGGGAAGGGGCTTGGCAGCATCAGTACAATTCATAGTTTTGACTTGGCTGACCATGCAACTGTTTTTGTATCATCAAGATTCAAAGTGGTGTGGAGTTTTATATGATAGGCAATATGGGATTTAGTGAGGGAGGCAGGCTGCACAAGTACAGGTCTACAAAGAGGCCCAATAAAGATCGCATCCTACACCAACCTTTAATCCCACGATTTCATTTCACCATATTATACATACTTATACTACATATACTCTAAAATACCCTTTTACAAATTAGTGTATTGTAATATATTATTATACTTTAGTACTATCGTAATATAATTTGGTGTTCAAATGTCACACATATTATATTTTATTTTGCAGGTGTTGCTAGGTTCATACCTGTGATGATGTCAGTATTGCTGCAGTTTGGTAAATTGCTCTAAATAAACTTACAGTCAAAATGCTTGTATGTACATGGATATATGGAAATGGAAATACTTAAATATTACACTGGCAGTAATAAGAAAGATGAGCCCTGGCAACAACTCCTGAAATGTAGCTCCTGTGGCTCTTAATTCTCTTGATCATTGCTGAAATATGTCAACACCTTAACTGCAGTCCACCTGTGATAACTTAAATTGATTGTGTTTCTGTATGTACTGTGTGCATATGCATGCAAGACTAACTTCCTACTCTGGTTGAGTCTTGCTACAATCAATGCCCATTCAACGTTTTATTTTCATATTGCGCTCTGTCTCTTTCAGTTCTTCTCTTTGTCTCCCTTAAATACAACAAATGCAAATGTGCACAGGGGCAGAGCTTAATATGTTCGGCCATGAGACAGCTTTTTATTAACACAGTTCTAAAACATATGTTCACATCACTAAAGCACTCAGACTCAGAAGGAGAGAACGGCAGGGAGGTTGACAGAGAGAGTGACGGGCACAACAGATCCACAGGAGCGTTGTTAACCATATAATCTTCTGTCCGGGATCTGATATTTATCTCACTTTCTTTTTGCCTTTCAGCTTGTTTGAAGCAGAAGATTTGAAAGTAAATTTGAAAATACTAATTGTCAGTGCCCGTATATGGTAAAAGAAATAGCACAATGTAATTGAAATGGTGTTTAATGCATAATGAATAACTTGACCAGGCTGGTGTTGATGATTGTCTGTCCACTGTGCAGCTGTGATAGCCGTCCCATCCATACCCAATATTAATAGATGCACGCTGCTCTCCTTCCTGCAACTCAGGCCCAATCAAGGCCTTGAATACAGTCTATTATGCAACATCCGTCTCTCTCTCCATTTAACCTCCGTGCTCACTTTGCAGGCAGATGGTCATGCTTAGCAGTAAACAGTCTACCCCACTGACCTAACACAGGCCTACACCCACCATGTTTACAGCTCTGATTCTACGCCACTTGATTGCTGCTCCTCTCCAATTCTTCCCTACAATACATCATATGTAATGTAAACATGAAAATGTAGGTAAACATCAGTATTACATGTTCAGTATTCAGCCATCATTGTGTAGTCTATACATATGTCACGCCTTATGCAAGTCCACGGGGTCTAAATCCCCTGGAGAGGGAGAGGCTGTTAAGCAGGAGCCATGTCTCTTTAATGTGGGCTGTGAACGTAATGGCTATTCAGTCCCAGGACAAAAAGAGCCCTCTCTGTCTCTCTCTCTTGATCCTCAAATGTAATCTGTAGCCTTAGGGACAAGTGCAAACAACAGATAGCTTTGTTCTTGCAAAACAATACAGTATAGACACAGAGCAAAGGACACGATTCCCTCTGTGATGCCTAACTCCCCATGTATGCTCCATAGGTCTTATACGCATACGGTATTGTACATTAAGAGCAGGCTCACAGGTCAAAGATCACAGAAAAAGTCTGTGCTGTGTAACATCAAGATAGGAGTCACCCTAATGCAAGAAAACGTTGACACGGCACAAGTAATTAACTTGCTGACGACAGAGTAGATCATGACACACCTCTTGACTTGCATGCCACGCCCACATCTTGTGGAAATAGCTAGACATGGGGAAATTATGGGTCATTACGTTTGCAGTGTGAGTCCTAACCACACTACCTAATCTAATTACATACATGTCGCACACACTGACACCTCCTAGTTTAATCCAATCATAAAATCATACCATTTTTGATAAGCTTCCTACCACTGCACATCAAATACTATTAAAAATGTGTCAATGAAAAAGGGTTGCTCTACTCGTGGAGCACTTGCTGCTTTCTTTGACACACAACACCTCTAATATTCATTGTCTGGGCAAATCAACTCAGTCGTTTCCCCACTGTCACTTAAGACTAAACAATAAGATTAGCTTGTAGCTATAGCAACTTACCTTGCAACCACTGTCGGTCCCTATCAATAACACTATTGTTGCTATGGGAATGCGGGGTAGTCGCTCCTGAGAAGTGGCCCTAGCATTTTACTTTCTCATTGAAAGTAGCAAACAAGATGGGCCCTTCTGCCAGAAAACACTGCTTCATTATCAAAACAGGTCATTTTTCATAGGAGTCATGAGTTGACGCAGCGAGCCAGATGTGACGCCTCAGTAGCTGTATTTTTTCCATTCTTCCTGAAAAACCCTTTTATTCCTCTCAGACATCCATTCAAATCACATTTTCATAAATAATCTAAACCACTCACACTGTGACAGACTGAGATTCTGACGGAGCAGAATCATGGTTAGAAAAAATAAAAGAAATTAGGTAAGAAGCCCGTTTTCTTCTGACTTCAATAAGAAAACTTGAGAAAAGTTACAGATGATGACACAACACATACTATATAATTCCTATAGGCAAGTAAAGAGTAGGAGGAGAAGAGAGGAACCAGAGGAAACTGAAGGAAACATGTTTTGCAACTTATAACGGATTAAAATGGTGGATGATCCTAAACAAGGCGGTCAGTTCTCTTTCTGCATGGCTCGTGCCCTTATTTTGTTCCTCATTCTTCACATCCAACTCCCTCTTTCGCCTGCTCTTGAAATTTGCCCTTCTGCCATTGCAGGCCTTCTCTTGGTTTCCTGTGTTTTGCAAAAGCAAACCAATGCTGTTCCAAACCCACTCCGCTCTACTTATTCCCATGAAGTCAAATATCTGCAGGGCAGCATCAGACAAAGACTCCAGCCAGAAAAATAAACTGATCACTATCTTTTTCTAGAAGGAGAGAGTGAGAGAACTAAAAGAAAAGCAGTGGTGCCTAAAGTAGGAAAAAATTAGTTAGTGGAAGCCAGGCTGAGGACTTTAGAAGGAGTGTGGCGAGGCGTATGGAGCGGAAACCTCTCAGACCCTCCCATCCAGACATGCAGCGCCAGGAGTAGCTGCAACCCCAAGAAAGCAATGTTTTGTTTACATTTGTTTTTTTGTGAGAGTGTCTGTGATGGAGAGGGTGAGAGAGCAGCAGGCACTCTTCAAAGGCTCCAGTACACGATTCTGCCGTTTAAAACTGAAATAAATAGTGATGAAATCATTGGAAGCAAAAACAACTAAACACCCAAGCAAAACAATTCATAGCCTGCATGTCAATAGTCTGCCTCTACCTGCACACAGGTATGTGGCACAATAACAACACAAAGTGTAAAACAGGTAGCAGAACAAAGTAGTTACACTATCTGGAGTAAGCAAAGTAAAATGTCCCCTCTACAACCCTGCGATGTGGGACAGTTACTCAGATGAATGGAAGCAATAAGACCTCATCATGGAAATACTAAAGAGATGATGATGATAAAACATCTACCTACAGACTCCACAGCTGTGGAGAGGCAAAGAACCGGTCCACCATGAGACTTCAGAGAGCATATTAAAAACCCTGACTCTTAAATGACTGCCAGTGTATACCATTTCTACCAGAACCTGCCAGACACAGCATGAAGCGCTGGTCCAGAGAGAGCCGTGCCTTGTATTTTTGTATTAAACAGTTTGGCCTCTCACAGCCTCTTCGGTTTCAGGCTCATGGGCAAACGCAGCCAAATATTAGCACAGATTTAATGCTCACTGTTGCCAAATGTTAAATTGCTGACTTGGGACTATAAAAAACAATTATTATTATTTGTGCAGGGGCACATCACACATAAATGTTAAGGCATCTACAATTTCATGGTAACTGTTCATACTCAATCTGCTGATGAGGAACTATTGAATAAGTGGAAACTGGGACCTTTAGTTGTCCTGTCAGACTAAATGTTATTACCTGTTATAAATAAATAATAAATTGGTTCAAATGTAGTAAGCAGTCAAAACAACCTTTATTAAACATCAGACATCTTAACAGGTTAATCAGAGTAGTGTAAGTAGTGTCTTTAGGTTCAATGACTGGTTTACCTCAAAAAGGTTTTATCCAAAGCAACTGGACTTGTTGGGTTTCTTGGCGACATTTCACCCTTCCATTCCAGAGAGCTTTCTCAAGTCTGACCCTTCCATTCCAGAGGGTTTTCCCAAAGCGAATACATCGTTAAGAAACCAAACAAGTCCAAAACCTTTTTAAGATAACCATGACCTGGATGACTAAGAACCTTCACAGACTGGTTAAAGCCGTTTGTAAAGACGGTTCACGCCTTGCAGTAATATATAAAACCATGTCATTTTCTATGTTAAGCCATTTTCACACAGACTTTGCTAAATGTGCTTTCGCAGGGAAAGGAGATGAAACAAACAGCAGGAGACTGTCGGAGTCAGACGAGTTCTCACATGGGGAAGAATGCTGCTAGATATTGGTGAGGGGCAGGGGCACCTGTGTAGAGCATGCGGGAGACATGACATGACACAGCGGAAATCACATTCCATTACACGGCTATGCACTAGTGTTCTCCAAGTATTGAGTCTAGGTAGAATCTGACCTGGTTGTTGTGATCTCACATGCAGCAAACTGGGTAATGTCTGGATATGTTCAGGGTTCCAGTGCATGTCTAAAGGCAGCTTTGGAAGTTTTCTACAACCCCCCCATATTTATCATATTTAAACAACATCAGATGTCATAAGGACACATAAGCAATGGAATAAGGTTAGAGACTAACTGACTTTAACCGGAAGAGCAAGTCTACACAGTGAACAAAGTCAGCTCATTGTTGGTTTTAGTCCCTGTATAGACATTGTTGAAAATACAATTGATATAAAAAAATTACCAGCCTGATCCTTTAAGCTAGAGAAGCTTTGAAGGCGTATAATAAAACAGATCCAGGTTCCTCATTCATTTACATACTCAGGATATGAAGATATTCACATACACATCTTAAGTCCTCCCTGCTGCCCCTTCATCTCTTATTAATAGAAAAAAATAAGAAAGCATGAACCTCCCATTTAGAAAAATATAATTTTATTAAATTGTTTATACATGTAAATGTTCATTAAATGTTTAACACCTAACCTTGATCCCCCATCCTTTGTTTTGCCCTGAGTACTTTAAAGGACAATATTGTGGTCATTTTACCAATATTAAGTAGACAAAAAAACAGAAACAACCACTCATGTAAGACATAATGCATAGCTTGACAACTCTACTTAATGTTAGTTGTGTAATACCTCAAAATGTTGGTGTTGGCAACTTCATCCTAACACCAAAGCCATATATAAGACCTATTTATAAGAGTTTTTAAGGCATAAAATTATGACCACCAGAAGTTGAGAGCTTTTAAGGACCTGCAGAAACTCAACTGATGCCATGTGGATGACAGGAAGCAGAGCATGGAGTTATAATTTGGCATGAAGATAACAGCAAATAAAGTCTACAGTTTTTAATTGGAATATTTTTACATGTACCTGAATTAATCTGTGCCATCGGCAGCAAATGGATTTTTTAACCAAACCGTGAGCCCTGATATCTTGATGCTACACCAGCTGTAATGCTTTGATGGGGCCTTTAGATTGTGTGTTGCTCTCTCTTCCCTTCTCTTTCCCTCTGTGTTTATCTCAGTGTCAGTCCTGCCTTCACTGTTTTCCACATGGTGTAATTATGGTGAACAAAACACACTGTAAACACAACTTAGTATATATACTGTGACCATGGTGTGGATTTTTGGTCCAAACCGGATTGGGGCAGATCAGACAGGAATGAGAAAAGGCGAAAGCTGTTTAACAAGATACTTCATATCAGTCTCGTCTTCCACATAAATCACAAACAAGAAAAGCCTCGTGATATGTCGAGCTAGACTAGACCACTGCCTATTGTATACGAACAAGATTAAATTTGTTTCTCTGGGTAAACTAGTGGGTGGAAATGCAGTCGATTTGAGAGGAGCCAAAATGTGAAATCTCTCAATAGTTCCATGCCCTGGAGGTGTTGAGGTTATCTGTGCAGCGTTCAGGGCTTTGCTCTGGACATACGTAACTTTACAGCTTCACACACTCACTGCATTGTCCGGCGGCATGTTGGTGCTATAAGCGGGAATAGTTTCTCCCCAAGACCGGAAATCTTGTTATCTTGGCAGCAGAGACACTACGAAAGATACTCTCCAACTTTTTATTATTACGATCATGGTGCATATCTATAGGGTGGAGAACGTAGATCCCAAGAGGTGAATTAACAAATATTGTGTAAGGCAAAAAGTATTACATGCATATATACATATATGCCACAGTGGGACAGACAGTTCTATATTTGACATACGTATGTGTAAATATTGCTGACTGACTCAGTAGAGCATAGCAAATACTATTATACATGATGCAATGTCCAAGATGTGAGAAAAGAGCAGTGATATTAGCAGATTTGTGTGAAATGAAACCCAACTACCTCACAGTGGTCAAGGAAAGTCCACGTCTGGGGGTGTATTAGTGAAAGAACCTGTACCTAAAGTAACATGGCTACTGATAGATCTGCTTGACTGATAGACGGCACACAAAGCTCTATTGTTCTGCTCCACAAAAGCATGTATGTCTACACACACACACACACAGTACAAAGCAACAGACAAGGGTTTGGCCAGGGTGTGGCTTGCTGCTTAAAATAGTTTATTTAAGCTGAATCTTTAACATATATTTCAGGAGCATTAGTAGCAGCTATTAAATCTATGCATGTTTTTTGGCACACCATGTTTGCCCGGTCCTTTGTTGCCTTAAGCATTTTGTAAAGCCAGTGGCCACAAAATCCACCGATATGCCACAAGATCAGTACAGCTGTCTTCCACAACTTAACTAAAGAACAAGCCTGTTGATAATCCTTTAATTACATATAAGTCCTCCCAAAGTAAGATGAAGGAAGCTGTGATGTTTCACAGGTTGCTGAAAAAAGCCAAGAGGACAGAAGTGATCAGAACTGTGTAAAAAGAGGAGAGGGCCACTCGGACTATTACCTACTGGATTATAACGATATAAAACGTTAAGAAATGTCCCTTGTTGTTAAGGAAAGCACCATCTTGAACAGATTTTATTTTTTTTTACTTTAACCCAAATGGAACTTGTAAAGTTTGCACAGTCTTGAAATAGGGATGCTCAGGATACACCATACGTACGTGACAAATAAAGCATCCGGAATATTGAATCTCGTAAAGACACTAACACTAAAGAAAAGTACTGACTTTAAAACACGTGTGAGCTTTTGAGCTCTGCAAAGTACAACATGTTAGGCCTTTCTCAGACTTCTCTCCATTTGCAGCCTGAACTGCATTTCATTGCTTGTCATCAGCGGACTTGGATGACTTACGAGAGAGTTGCGCAAGACAGTGTGTGTGTGTGTGTGTGTGTGTGTGTGTGTGTGCGTGCGCGCGCAAGAGAGGTTGAATGTAAGAATATTTATAAGCGTGTGACGGAGAGCAAGAAAAAGCAAAAACCATGAAACGAAGAGCTTATAGAACTTTTTGAAAACAGTTACTCGAGCCTCTGTGGATCTGGTTTTGGAAGCCATTTTAAAATTCACTGGAGGATTACAAAGTACAAGCAGAAAATGTTCCTATAGTGTTCGAGAGAGGTAATGAAACATGTTGGAAACGTGAATGTGCAATTTAAGAGCCAAAAGAAACCGGTGAACGTTATGCTATCAACATGTGAATGGACACAGTACTACACAACGTAGTGAGAATTAAACAGTATTACGTGAACGCTGAATATGTTTAATTATGAATATTTATTAAAAAAGGAAATAGCGAAACAAGACAACATGACAGATTACAACTGAAACTATTTTCTGAGAGTATACAAGGTTTTGTTAAGAGGGATTCGCGACACACAAACAGAGGGCAAAAGGCCAAGGGAAATGAAAAATAGGATGTGTGCAATAGACAAAATATAAAAACAGAAATGGTTCTGTTTTACAAAACAGAAACGTTTCAGGAAAAAATGATGATGAAGTGATAACCTAATGCTCTGTAAACTTTGCTATCAATGTTAAGACTAAAGATTTATAAGATACCGAGGAAGCACCGCAATCGCAGTAAACTGTCTGTTTCACAAGTCAGAACACATAGAGAGAGAGAGAGAGAGAATGATCTGAATGGACTGATACCATTTGCTTGATAAATCAAGAGACATTTGTGGGAGGGATATGACGAAGAAGACAAGAAAGGTGGGAGAGACGCGTCGACAGCGAGAAAATCCACAGAGCAGCTGCTACTGTTACGGAGAGTTGGGCACTACAAAGAGTGACTGACGGGAAGAAGAGACAGTTAACTGTGGCAGCTCTAAATGCCACCGAGGCAGAACAGGAGGCCTTATGTAAGTGTCTATTAATGTGGGTGAGCAAGTGATAAAGCATTTTACGGCAGCAGTGCCAGTGCTGAGCAACAAGAGACAGATGTACAGTATACAACCAATATGTACATTGTGAGATATAAAAGAGAGCCTGTATATCATGGCTCATATTAGAAATATATAATGGAAGCACTTCTAACTTGGTTTATGTAACAATTCCGCGGCAACAGAGCAGACGGTTAGCTGAAAACATTCCTTCATGCCTCGAACTCTCCTCTGCACTTATGAAATTGATTTAGCCTCTCTTCTTCTCGACATCAGATGATGAATGTCCCATTATGACATCGCACACGCACGTCTGACCCTCCGTCTTTGTGAGGACGCTCATTCACAGCATAAACAAGCACAGAGCTTTCCCCAGCCCTGATTCTAACTTTAACAGTCAAACAGACCTTTGAAGTTGTGCAACATGTCCAACAACAATGGTACGAAACTAAATTTGTCTGCACAGCCATATCCAGAGATTTACATACACACAAACAAATCACTCATTAGCAAGAGCTTCTTCCAGAGGCCCTCATTAGCCTTACCGAATGAATGATTCAAAGCCAGCCACTAAACTGCACCTCAGAATTACTAACTAAATAAATGATATAATAATTACATACTAGACCTTTACTCGTCCGTTCACCTATAAGTCAGAGAAGAATCAACTGTGTGAGGCGATGAACTGTAATCCTAAAAATCTTTCATGGTCCTAAATTGTCTGTGCAGCACATAACCCAGATCCTGAGGCTGAACTAGCGTTCATGCCAGATGCCTGCATGTGTCCTGATGTGACACGAGCACTCCCCTAACCCCGCATGACTCCCTTCACTGAGGACGACCTTTCACCTCACCCCGTGTGAGAGCCTTAACCTCATGTGCTGTGCTGTGTCAGAGTCATAAGTAACTTTACTAACTAATGGCGATGCGGATATGCTAAATACACATTTAAATCCAATGTGGTTTAAGAGTCGACAGCATGTTGCAGCATCACGTCGTTTATCAATATGGACTGGTGAAAAATTGTCTTCATAATTGTAGAGAACCTTTACTGTAGTTGAAGCCTACAGAGTTATTAGTAGAATACAAATTCATTTGCACATGACATCCTGAATTATTGAAATATTTTGATTGCCTGTGCACAAGTTGCAGGCAAGCAGAACATGAGTAATTGACTCCTACATGAAGAAAGGTGCAAAAATAAAGAGAAAATGAAAACGTTCAAGACTGCACGTATCCAAACTGCAGAAGAAAAAACATTCTATTAAGCTATTGTTAAGAGAGAGTCGAGACTCAAGGATGATTCCTAAACCTTTTGCAGACAGTGAGCCAAAATGCATTAAGTGAGATTATCAGAGTGCCCCTCGGGAGTGGAGATCATACTCTCATTTAGTTAAGAAAAATAACCACAAGAACAAAACAACAGCCACCTGTTGCTGCTCTACTTCGGGACCATGCCAGGAGTCTGGATGTGGGTTGGACATCCCGAAAAAGAGTGGGGGCAGCTAGCTGTTATTCTGATGCCGTTTTTCAACAACCAACTCTCCTTTGGGAGTAGAGGACTGGTGGTGGACTGGTGGAAGGGGGAGAGAAAGGTGGTGGACTCTACCTGCCTGCCTAGTCTAAACCCTTCTGGTGACTCTTTGCTGACTGGCTCAGAGGCTGGGCAGTAATTATGTTAAAAACAGAGCTGTTTTTTCCCCTTCAACAACAACCCCTCTCAACCATAGTTGGTTGCTTTGCTGTCTTCTCTATGCTGACTCTGTGTTTTCTATTCACGCTAGTTTACTGTGGTGACAGTGTACCTGAGCAAGGACAGATAAGACAGAAAAGCCTTTCACATCTAAACAAAACGCCCCCTGCCCTCTTCAATTCATTGGCTTTTTTTTTCATCAAACTGGTCTTTGTTTCGTTATCAGTATGCTGGACCCCACACTGATGAGTATTGACAGGGAGAACTAGCACTGCTTTTGGACGTAATTAAAAGACAGACTTAAATAGACAGAACAACATAAAGAGAGAGACAAACACACACTCTCTCTCTCGCTCTCTGGTATCCCCAACCTTGGAGCTGTAGTTGCTGGTCCACCCAACCTGCCCGGTGCTTTGCCTGCTGCTCTTTGTTGTTATGATCTTTGTTGTCTGCTGTTCTTTTCTCTCTCCTCTGTCCACTAACCCCAACCGGTCGAGGCAGATGGCCGCCCACCCTGAGCCTGGTTCTGCTGAAGGTTTCTTCCCCTTAAAAGGGAGTTTTTCCCGCTCCACTGTTGCCTCAGTGCTTGCTCAAGTGAGACTGTTGGGTTTTCTGTATATATTTATATGATGTGTAAGGTCTTAAACCTTGAGATTGAAACTTATACTGTGAATTGGTGCTATCTAAATAAAGTTGAATTGAATTGAATTGGGCGTGATTAAATACGCGGCACAGGTTTGAATGTGTTTGGATGAACATGCACATGTGCGAGGGGACGAATGTCCAGGCATGTTTATAAAACATGACCTATTTTGCAGCATTTGCAAACAGACAAGACAAGATGGAAATGCCCTGACAGTACGCAACAATACACAACTGATACAGTCATTACAATGAAGAACACCGAGGTGACGAACAATTTAACCTGTAATTTCTCTTTAAACATGTTTAATCCTGCACCATAATGGCAGGATTACCAAAAACGCTGGGGAGCAAATGAAAATAAATGGTTTTGTTGACTTTATCCAGAGCTGGGTATTAGGCACAATGACTCACACCCACACACACTGCTGTGTACACACACTCTGGTGTCAAGCACAATCCCGCCACTGTGACCATTACTTGGATAAGAGCAGGTGCCTCGTTTTAAGGTCGAAACGCATATCAGTATAGTACAACTCTGTAAAACTGTTTGCTCAGACCAAAATGCTGTTTATGTAACAACTAGAGTGCCTTTTCAAACTCTGCTTACAATTTGTGATGAATACCATATGTGTGCAAACACACACACACACACACACACACATCTGGATAACAGACAGAGCTGCAATGATCTTTAGAAGGTTCACCTAATAGACTGAATACAAAAATGCTTTAAACCACAATGTCAATCAAGGATAAGAAAGTTGATTGTCCCATAGTGAGAGAGAGAAGCCTCGTCAACATCTGCTAATAAGGGTCAAGTTGAGCAGGTTAAAACATGAGCTCTATATGAAAGGTCAATTAAGCATCCGAAAGGCATGGCTTATATAACGACATAGCATTCAAAAGTAGGCAACTGTCAGTCTGGCTCAGAAAGAAGTACAACATCCCATAGTTACTAAAATCACTTGCAAACTCCCCAGAGACGCTCCCTCACGTCATACGTGAAAAGCTGTAGAATAAGTTCACATGATGAAGAGTAAGCGTGGTGCTTTAACTCACACAGCTCACACGCCATCATAAATTAAGCAAGCTTAATTAAACATGTTTGCATTTAAAACTTCAGCATGGTAATGGTAAACATATAACATACTGTGGATCTGAAAAAAAAACTCCTTCATACGTCTAAGACAAAGAGCTGCTCACATCGTAAACATATTGCTTATGTCTAAGTACAGCCTGACAGAGAGGCAGCAATTTGTCATAGGCAATCCCCAAAGCTGTGGAAAGAGTACTTAGGCACCGCCTGCAGCCTCTCCCAGTCCTCTGCACTGTTACATAATGACTTAACAGCGCACAAGGCTTGTTCCTGGATGCATTTTCTGTTAGCTCTGTATGTGCCTGTGCGTTTGCTCAAGGGCTATAAAAAATGGCCAGACACGCACATATGAAAATTATGTGAAACAGTGCTTTCAAACGTTCTCTGCACAGTAGATACTTCAACTTGGACTTAACAAAGCAACTTTTCCTCTCTAACATACAGGATAAACATTACAAATACATGCACTAATCTAAAAGCACATGCATACATTCTCTGACAGACAACTATTCACACTAAAATCCACAACGATGGGCAATTTCGAGTCACCAGAGATGGTAGGAAGCAAGAGTAGCTGTAGGCACTGGGCACTGGGAGAACTCCATACAGAAAGGCACTTGGCCACTGTGCTGTGCCGGTACAAACGTTCCCAAATGTAATTTAATGATTTATCAATGCACAACAAAATAGTAACTGTCTTTATCTCGCTCTCTCTTTGACTGGTGTCAAGTAATTGGGCAATCCTGGCTCTGCGACTCTTAGGGCATATTTCGAAACTACTCTGGACGGAACACCGAACATGTGGTCGGTTGACCAGTACGCCCCCACACCACTCATGGCCAAACCACTGTGCAGTTATAGCCAGAGGGTGAATTCCACTTTCAGACAAAACTCTGTAAAGGAGCTAAAATTACATATTCAGCATCAACTTAAGAGATGTGCACAGTTAACAACATGGTTCAGAGTTATGCACTTTACACACCTGCCCGAAATCTCGTGTTTAGATGCAAGGCCAAAAGTTGGAAAATATCACACATGGATAGTATAGACAACACCCAGGAAGTAAAACCAAAGATAAAGACAACAAGAGGTCATGACTTTCAATGTCTTCCATCTGTCCATACCTGTTTCTGGGGACAGGGATGTGGGTGGATGGGAGGGGTTGTTTTTCTGTCACTGTAGCATTTGGCCCTTGTACTGCCCTGAAGCTGTTGACCAGATCTGCCTGTTTCCCTGGGTTCCTGATATCCAAATGCATGAAGCTGCATGGCAACTGCCTGTTTATGCCTGGGCAGTGAGTGGGACTGGCCCTCTTCAGGATCCCAGAGTAACCGGTATCTCTTTGGTCCCCGACGCCATTCTAAAAGATGAATAAAAACACATTCAAACATTTAAGACCAGCTACTCATTACATCATTACATCCTGTGATGCGGTAGATGTAAAATTGACTGATCACAGAAACCCTAAAGTGAGTCCATCAGTCCATCAGTGTTCTCTGGGTTCAACTATTTGACTTTAGAGCATTGTAGGTAGGAAAGCAACGTCTTTAATGTTTCTGGCTCTTACTTAATAACTCAGAGGTTATTCCCTTTTTCCACTTTTCACATAATCATTCATGCAACCAACTAGCAAAGGCAGTCGTAAACTAAAATATCTGCTACCCATTTCCAAATGATTTAAAGAATTATAAAAGGCTCAAAAAGTTATATCTGCATGTACTGCATGAATTTATACAAAACCTTTAGATTAATTGAGATCATCTTCTGCATCTGACTAAGTTTGTATGTAAAACACTGTAACATGGTAAACGTTATCAAATACACACACTAATAAAAATATGATTAAGGCTTCAACTCACTATTATTACATTATTCATTTTTTTACTTTATTTACAGACATTGGGAAGCTGTAGCCAAGGTATAATTATGCTTAAAAAACTACTACTACTAAAAAAACTAAACTTATATTATATCTTAAGTTGATACCTGTTGATACCAGTTACTTCCATGTTAACATAAAACAAACTTGAATAAAAATATCTGTTCCCTAGAAATGAGTGTTTAATATATGACGTAGCTGGGTTAATTGATGAGTACATTACAGATAAATTACTGATGCTGCAAAAAGGAATATGCATGGGCCGCAGAATACTGAAAAGGCAATGCAAAAACATCCAGTACACACAATGCAAAGTAAAGTAGAAAGTACATTCACAAAAAAAACACAGCATGTCTAAGTAAATGTACACGCTTAGTAGTGTGCGACGAGCCGGTACGTGCAGGGCAGCCAGGAAGCCCTTACAGTGGCTCCACCCTGGAGTTACAGGGGAGGGGATAGGTCAGTAGTTTGACGGCCCCGCCCCCTTTTCTGTAAACTTTGCACACAGAATGAGACGCCATTTAAAACGGTTTGCTTGCGACGCAATTACAGAAGAACACGCGTCGGTAGAAAGTGGTGAAACTACTGACGCATCACATCGTCGGTGTGAGAGTTGTGCTCAGCCCGGCGCGCAGTGGCCGGAGTCTCACGCAAGCACCGCTGTCGCACACTTTGAACAGTGAGAATGTGATAAAGACGTGTGAGGGCGATGATAAGGGAAGCTGCCAAACTTACCCACACGGAGTAATTACCGGCCATCGTTACAGGCGTCGCTCTAACCGTGTTGCAACTCAACTTGGCTGCGCGTCTGAACTTTACCGGCAAACGGCTTCGCGCGCGCGCGCGCGCGCGCGCACTTATCGCGAGCGAGCGAACACTTACTTTCTCCGCGTCGTGCAGAGTGCGACCCCCCGGAGACAGCCCGTTCCCTTTCAGAAAGACTTTCTCGCTCTTCACCGCCACATAACCGCCGTCCATCGCATGTTTGTAAAGGACGGGGCCGCCTCTCTCCGCCGTGTGGATCCGGGTGTCGTGCAGCATGGAGCGGCCTGGCCGGCAGTTGAAATCCGCACCGCCAACCCTCGTCCCGGCCAGCGGCTTCTCCAAAATATATCTGGAATCCATATTCGGGCAGGGCGAATGGAGACTAGAGGAAGAAAACCGGCTTTCTGTAGATTTTAGTGCAAATTGCTGGAGTTAGATACATTTATCAAGATTGTCGCGAGTTGATAGGTATTGATCTGTGTCTTCGCCTCTGTTCTAGTCTACATGTATAGTTTTCCGCCGCCGCCACCACTACTCAGGATATCCAAAAAGCCGCCCGGTCAGGAGGATAAAAGATTGTTTTGCCTCTTTTCTCCAAAAGAATACCACGCCCCCCCGTGCTTCGCTCCCATTGGTCCGCTGCGTACATAAACATTACACTTTGGCACGCGTCCACGGCGAAGCGGTCTCCGATTGGCTGTGTTTGCCCTGTCAATCATACTTTTTTCCAAACCGAGTGGGTGGAAGATGGAGGGGGCGTATCCAACAGTTTACCGGCCGGTGTCTGTCGTCGACAAGCCGGTCTGCGAAGCAGGCGAGAGGTGGGAGGGGTGCAGGCAGAGGAAAAACAGCTTGCAGGCCCTACCAGCAAACTGCGCATTTCTGTTTTTGCAAACCAAATGATGATTTAGCGGTTCGCGGTAAGCTGGTATAGTCAATGCTTCACAGGCTGGTTATAGTATGAGGGGTAACGATTTCTATTCACTGTTTTATTCAACAGTCTATTGATCTATCTTAACAAATTGGTAGTTTAATGCCAAGGCAGACATTACTTTAACTTCTTCCTATTCTGTCATGCAGTGGAGTTGCCTCTCAAGTGTAAGTTCTGTAAATATTCATAAAATATCTAAGGTTTTACAAACTTTACACTGTTAAGTGCCATGGAACTACGTTCATTGTGATTATGTGCCATGTAAATAAAGCTGAACTGAATTAAGGTGGAGATATAATATTGACCTGAAAATAGTAACTACACATGTAGAACAGAAGTAATACACTAATGCACAAGTGTTTGCTACAATATCCATCTAGTAGGTTAAATCTGGCGGTTTATGAAGCAAAGTTAAGTTTGACTGTTGCAGAGGTGTGTATGATTTAAATCTGTGCAAATGCAAAGGTCCTCTTTTGGACTTGATTGCATTATAAGGTGGATACAACAACACAAGACACCTTGATTTTTTTACTGCAATGCACCGTTATGGCTATTGCACTGAAAGTTTCACAAAATGCTTCTTATTTCTCTATTTACTTTCATTTCATTGCGTCTTCACTTCCTGTACACTGTGAAGAGTGTAGTCACATTGCAAAAATGCAAACTAAACTGTTCAGCCTCTAGAGGATTTTCCTTACCTAGAGTCAAAGGGCTTAATAGAAACAATAACAAGCTGCATAATTTTCTGCGCCATTTAGTTCCAGATCACCTTTCTTTTGTAGTTGTTGTAGGGGCCTAAATGCATCCATTTTATCTAACCTATTTCAATGTCTTCTGGATTATTGCTTAGTTTTTCACAAACACATTTTATTGCTTGTTTAATTTACAGAAAGTTATTGTTATTACTGCGAGGGTCTAAAAGAGCTCAAACTGCCACTGCAATGCTGCCTAGTCTGACACCCCATACAAAGTAATAAGACCACAGACAAACACACGTTATAATGTGCCACTTTATTAGAAAAGTAAAAACTCACTTTAATATTTTATGAAGGTTAATATAAAATGTTACAATCTTTTGCATATCTTCACTGTCACATTATAGTCTATTATATTTATTATTTTTAAACTAAACCCTGTGCTTTAAGAACATACAACATTGGCTACAGCTGTCACAGCAGTATTGGCCCATAATTATATCTGAAGACAATTAACCAACAGCATCTGTATCTGCATGGAGAGCATGAAACATTTTGCATCCACAAAGTACAATGTGTCTGTGATTACCATCTTTTTTTTTTCAAGAAACATAATATATACTGTATGTTACATTGGAACAACATCAGAACAGCAACAGAGTATTTTACACATTTACACCATCATACTGTATTTGCTTGTGCAACAAACATCTGCCCCGACCAGTGTATAACAGTGTTCAACAAATATATCAGATCAGTGCTTTTTCTCACAGAAATCGTGACACATGAAGGGACAGCCAGAGAAAAAGGATTAAGTGTGATAGCAATTTCCAGGCAGCATTGTTTGAGGGAAGCCTCAACAAAGCTTGTTAATGCATCTCAGCTGTTAGCCATTTCTCATATCAGACGCTAGTGAGTAGTGAGTCATTGTTGCATCGTTGTTATCAGACTGGGGATGGTCTGACCCGCAGCCTTTACCCCCCTCAAACCCTATAATACACCCTGAGTCCCTCAGAACTGGACATCAAAGGCCCCTCCCCTGCACAGTGAGGGAGAGAGAGGTGAAGCAGAGAAAAGAGAGGTCTGCGTCGGTTACTGGAGGATGAGCACAGTTGGGGGAGGGCCGGACCAAGTGGAAGCAAAATGTGCTTCCTCCACTAACCTGGAAACGCACATGGCTCAGTGTTGCGATGCATGTGTGCGCCTGCTAGTGTGTGTGTGTGTGTGTGTGTGTGCCTGTGTGTGTGTGAGTGTGCACATACACACACACACACAAACAGGCAGAGGAGGGTCTTTTGGGTCAGTGTCCATTTGCAGTTATCCTCATCCAGCTTTTTACTGGCTGTTCTTCATCTCCCTCCCACACCTCTTTCCTGCTCCCCCAGAGCGCAGGATAAAAACAACGCTCTGCCCCAAACACCCAGTGGCTTTTCTCCTTCCCCATTTCTCTCCACTCCTCCACCAACTTGTTGCTTTGGAAATAACCCAGTGCTGCTATGCATCACGTGGCCAAAAGGTACAACGGAAAAGATTAACAAACGAGAGATAATTTAAGTACCACAATATTTGTTTCCATATATCAAAGCATGCACTTTTTTGATCAAGCAGGAAAAACTGCAACAACAACAAAAACAGACAGTTTTCATGGCAGTGGCATGAGCTATTTAACCAATTGCATTGTCAGTAGGTAAGAAAAAAAGAAACAGTGCATTAAGATACAGAGTGCATTTGTTTTTACATACTTTCCGACACATACGCATGTATGTTACCAATCTTTCTAAATATTTGTGTCTTTGCATGGTTTCTCACAGATCATTCTCCTGCTCCGTGAGATGTCTCTATCCCGGTTCACCTTTCATCTTTATGCACATTAATTAGGACTCAGTTTTACACTTATCCCCTGTTCTTTTTTTAGTGCTCCACAAAGCTACGTGGGAAAGACACTGTTTATAATGGAAGCAACTGACAGTGTGTGTGTGTGTGTGTGTGTGTGTTAGGGGGGGGGTCTTCCAAAAGACACTAGCTGGTCATCTTTATGCCCATTATTACCAGCTCTTTATTTCAGTCCAGTGCTTCAGTTGCCATTTCACCCACCAGACATACGTATGCTTGGCAAGTTTAGGGGAGCTCTGGCTTTTACCTGAGACCAGAGAGTGAATCAGAGCTCTGCTTGGAAACATCTTTTAAAACATGGTAATATGCAGTTAAACCAACCCACCAGACCTGCAACGGTTATGTTTGCCATATCATCATCATACAGAACTTATGTTAACGGTTAAATTATTAAGAAATGTTCATTTGTATACATCATATTATTGATAACTGCTAATAGAGGCACACTTAGGGTAAACTGATAGTAATTTGATAATAACTTTCACTTACTTCTTTGTTAAAGGAGGCCAGCAAATTCTAGCTATAGTGCTGAACAAAGTGACGCTAGGCAACAGGCCAGTGGGCACAGAGAACCTGTTTTAGGTATTTGCTTATGGAGATCTAAACACCGCTAATCTCTGTGACATCCATCTGCCACAATATTTGTTTTCATCTCCACCTATCAAAGCACAGATGTATCCCCCCAAAATGAGGCATATGTTTGTATATGGGTGACAGTAGGCAACTGTGTCCATTGTGCTCCTAATACAGTAATACGACCAACTATTTTCAGTGTGTTGGAGTTTGAACAATGCATGCATGTTTCTTTTGTTTCTTATACATACACACATATATATATATATAAATATATATATATAGTGAGTGTTTTCTCAGTTTGTGAGTTACACTGAAAACTATTTAAAGATTACAGTGTTCATATAAAAATAAAGATATTATGTAAAATGATTCACAAACAAGGTGAGTGTGATCAGTAACACAGTAGGATGAAGGTGTCTATTCCATTTTTTTTTCTTTTGGTTTTAATGTATTTGGTCCGTATTTAGGCTGGACTAGGCTTAGGCTGGTTCTGAAGTACAGACCAATCAAGGGATGTCTGAACCTGGTTTAAGACCCTGTTTGTACCTGATGTCAACACAAAATGGATCGTCATGTCATGTGTCTTTAGAGGGCCTTGAATCTATGTACAGCAACCCATTGGTTGGTGATCAGGAAGGTCCCTTTCATTACTCCGCACCTTGGGCCTTTTCTACCTTTCAGCCGGCTACAGGCCAGTGACATACATCTCCATACCATCATTGAAGGTGAAGATGGTGGTTGTGCTGGAGCTGGCCCCTTGTTTTACATCGCTGATGGTCTCATAGAAATTTTCCCCACCAGGCAGACCTCTAGCAAGTGGAGCAGTGGGTCCTGAGCCTTGAGATGCCACCTGCTGCTGCTGCTGCTGCGGCTGCTGCTGCTGCTGCTGCTGCGGCTGCTGCTGCGGCTGCTGCGGCTGCTGCTGCTGTGGCTGCGGCTGCGGCTGCTGCTGTGGCATCTGCTTCTTTCTCCGCAGAGTGGCACTACCCCCAGCTGTGCCATTATTGGGTGCCCCCTGCTCACGCTTCCGATGGTTGTCGATGGTAGCGTATGCAGGGTCAGCCTCAGCCATTGCGCATGTGGACCAGGACCTGTCTCCTACCGGCTCGTAGCAGGGTTCCTCCTGGGAACGTGCCTGGCCCTGGACTCCTCTTCCTCGACTCCGGGAACCTTTATCCCCACCAAAAGAGCGCGGGAGGGTCTTTGCTCCATTGTTTTCCATAGGTTTCTTTTTCTGTGTTTTACACACAATTGAGTATGTGTCTGCAATCTGAGAGCACAAATCGAAGGAGAGAATATTGTCAGTTAATGACAAGAAACTACAGTCTAAAGAAACACAACCACGTGTGTATACTGTCACTGTCACATGTCAAGTATCTCAGTTACATTTGTGTACAAATTTCTATCTGCATGTATGCCAGACATAAGGCACTGCTCTGTGCTGCAACCTGACCTATTTTGACAGGATAGGATAAGACAGAGTAAACTATGTTATCAGTCTGTTGAGGTCTTGGCAGGGAGAGAGCGTTAGCTTTACAGTGGATGGACCTGTTAAAATGTCACCACAACTGCTTTGGCAACAGAACAGCAGGCTATGGTGTGAAAGATCTGGATGGAGGCCAACGAGCTGAAAAAAAAAACCTGCTCAGTGTTGGGTAGTGGACTTTGCTCACATCTCATTTGTTTTGAATGGAGATTCAGAGCTGTACATGTTTTTGTTACCGTGTCAACTGTGAATAGAGTACAGTAAGGTTTGAAATCTAGGACTCACTACGGAAAAGCACATGTGAAATCTTGTGGGGAATTCAGAAGAACCAGTGCTGTGACCTTTTTGCATTTCTGTATCAAAATTCCACACGATGTGCAAGAGCAGAGGATTGTGGGACATGGCCATGTTTACCTTTCGTGTTCACGCCCAGAAACAAACACAAACACACACATAGATTAGCCTAGTTTTTTTTTTTTCGTTCCAAATGAAACCTGAGAGCACAGAGAAACTGGAGAATGATTTCTCTGCGTGTGTTCATCTAGTCTTTACTTTCTTTATATCCTTTGCCTTACATGACAGAGAAAATATTAAGCTAAGATGACCACATACGATTAAAGCGCAAACCACTGTGACTTTTGTTGTGAACAATTTGTTATCTTGCTGTCAAACCTCAAGCAACACACATACCCTGCCCCCACAAATCTCTTGTGTGACCTTTTTGGATAAACAAAGACCCTGGCGTATGCTGCGAGTGTGTGCACACAATGCGCAGTGTTTGTGTGTGTGTGTGTGTGTGTGTGTGTGTGTGTGTTTGTGCATTTGTGCACACAGAATTTGCAGCTCTGTGCAGCAGAGGAAGGAAGTCACAAGATGATGGGGATTTCGAAACTGGGCTGCAGCTGTTGAGGAAGCTTGTGCATTGTATGTTTTCTTTTCTCCTTCGCTGTGTGTTTGTGTGCGTGTGTGTGTGTGTGTGCTTCATTCTGTGTCTCTTCTGTCCTCAAATCAAGGCATTGAGACATCAAATAAAATTTCTGCGTACACTGATTATCCAGGGAAACACAACAGTATGACTGATGCATCTGTCTGTGACCAACGTTATGAATAGCAAATATGGCACAAGTTTCCAAACAGTCTGTTAACAGTTGATGTTCATCTGGTAAGACATGCAGTGTGCAATGTGATTGGCTGGGGAAGGCAGCGCCTCCTAATAGCCAGGAAGGGAGTGGAGCAGAAGGAGAGAGTGCCAGAAGGGGGGGAGGAGATTGAGGTGGGAGTGGAAACTCAACACCTTTTGACAAATGCCAGAAGATACAAAGTATATGGGCATGTTAGGGCAACAACAAACTACTCAATGCAATGGGAAAACACAGAGAGAAAAGAAGTTTGAAAGAAACAAAAAAATAAACTGAGTTAGAGATTGCAGCAAATGCATTCAAGGCCGACTGCTCTGTGCACCAATCTGGTTTGCAGAGGAGGAGTTTCATTTAGGAGCCAAACAGCAGAGATTTAACCCCTTAATCCCCACACACAGCATCCAAGCTCTTAGGCTCAGTGCCGGCCTCGACAAGAAACACAACAGCAGCTTCAAACATGTCAGGCCTGCTGCTTTACTTAACTCTTACATGTCTCACGTAAACGTTAGAAGAGAGTCAGAGTCAGACTTGTATAATTTCTGACCTTCACTTCAGTTAGCAATAAAGACATACATGAAATAAAACATTTCCTTTAGATGAAGACACATAATGGAAAAGAGAAGCTCAGTCGAATGATATATATGCAATAAACAGTCTATTTATGCAGATTTACTCCTCCAAACCCTCAGGCAGGCCCTGCTAACTCTTTCAGTATGCTTTGTCCACAGGCAAGTAAAGAAAGGGGTATTCAGAGTGAAGAGGTGGGTGCGGAGTGGCTGCGTGTGGAAGCACATGTGGTGGGGTACGTGACATGATTGGTGACTGCATGCTTCCCCCTCTCACCACGAGACATACTATACCATATTTACGGCATGTATTTAGGTCATTTTGTAGTCTGCATCCCAGTCGGGGCAGATCGCATTCTGTCTGTGTGACCTGATGATGCCAAGCAGCTGACCTTTAACAAACATCTCTAGGAATGCAAAGTGGCAATTAATTATTTGAGAGCAGGTGACACTGGTGTCCAATCTGCCGGCTGAGATGTGCATTAGAGACGGACAGATGAGTGGAGGGACTGAGAGATTGAGGTGAGAGTTCAGGCAAGGGGTTCTATGTAATGTAACCTCTGGCTGTAAACAGAAACCTCATATGACAGGTAGGTCACGATGTTAGCGTGGCATGCCCAATCAAAAATGCGCCCTGCTCAGTAAACACAGCAGCCACAAATCAGAGAGCTGTCTGTCTAGCTGTCGGGTCACTTCCCCCCAAGCTACCACCACAGATAAACACACACGTATATATATGTAAACTACCTCCTTCGCAGTTGGGGGAGATGGGTGCCCCTGTCCATTCTCTCCGCGGAGTGGAGGTGGGTGCAAGGTGATGATGTCATCATTTTCTGGAGGCTTCCAGATGTACTGCTCCCCGTTGCCCATGAACACCGGCTCCTGGTAGGTCAAATAAGTTCACACGGTCAGGCAAGTACTGCAATTTATGCAAAAGTGAACCATAACATAATTCTATAAACATGTTTTTACATGTGTTACATAGACTTCATTGTGTCATCCCTATCTTGGAGTTTTTTTTCTTTTGGTTTGTTTTGTTTTTGATTAGTCGCTTTGCTGTCTGTGTCTGTACTGAGCCCTGAGATGCGGAAGTTTTCATTTGCCATGTTTGCTCTTCGCTCGGGTAAACAGTGACCTTGTAACACAGCATGGGCAGAGAGCGCGTGTGTCTGTCTGTGAAAGAGAGAGAGGGCACTTGTTTTGAGGATCAGTGATCATGACTGCGTGGAGTGATGACACACTCAAACAGTGGGAAGAAAAGGGGCGGCTTCTCATAGAGTTATAGCTGGTACTGTTTCAACCAACAACGAGACACCAGTTATCATGATAGATAGTTTTCAAACTACTTATGTTAAATTCATTCATGTAAAAATATTGTAAGCATTTGATTGCAGTAAACCTCCTTATATTTCTGTTGAGTTTTCTATCAGTTGTTGAATGTTTATTAAAAGTATGTTTCATATTTTCTTCTTCATTTTAATCCAAATCCACACAGGGTTACCTGCTGACAGACTACTGCCAAGACAGACTGGATCCTGCAGAAACATAACCTCACAACTGTGAATTTGCACCACTCCTTGTCAGTGCAACCAATTAGAAACCAATTAGAAAGCATGGAGTGGTGTGTGCACTTGCAATGCCCGGGATGATGATTAAACTTTTACATGGCAGGGCAGAGTTAATGGCTTCAGTATGTGAACATTATTTATCCTCACAGTGGCTGTTGGCTACCTGTTACCCGTTTCTAGATAGACTTGCTGATAGATTCAACAGGGACACACACACACACAACACACACACACACGACATATACACACAGGCTTTGGCAGCCTGCCCAGCTCTTACATAATCCATCCTCACTTTGGCCTCTCTAATACTGCGCTGCACATCGCAGAGCAAAAGGCTAGAAGAAACACACACATTCAGTTGTGCACATATACACACACACACACACACACACACACACACACTGTTAAGGATTTAGCATGTACAGAAATAAAAAGTACAGGTCAATAACAGTGCTGCCATGCACAACCGAGACAATCTTATCAATCTCCTTAAATCAGTCAAACAAATGAAAAGTCACCTGTTTTATGCTCTGCCAAACACACACAGCATAACCATGCACACCCATGAAAAATAGATATGTGTGCCAGCAAACCCACAGGAAAGGCTGATCACCATCCGATCATTGTCCTTCTGTTTCCCTCTCAGAAGTGCCCTAAACTGTGCCCTTGACTGATTAGAAACACATCATGGCTGGATCATGCAGATCCATTATGCGAAGAAAACATTCAAATGAATATAATAACAGAAGTTAACGTTACAGTAAAGAAGGTTGTGAATTTGATGCAGACGAAGAACATCCCTACTGACTATGAATATGCTTATGTTCATTAAAATCAATTAATGATGACAAGCATAATGAAGGCCTTTATGCTAAAATATTCAGATGTGGTCAGGATGAGCTTGAGTTTGTTTGTGGGCTACTGCCCTCTGGTGGTTGAAAACACACACTTCCAGTTTGGAAAGGCAGCTGATGATACTGTACAAATGTTCCTAAGGAGTTTATTGATCCAATGAATTCTGTACCTTTGGGAAGGAGTACAGGTGAAACGGCTCCAGCGCCTTGCGTGAAAGCTCCTGACTGCGATGCAGCGGTGTAGGAGCAGCGGAGGGTGAATCACTCACGCTCGACTGGCTGTCTGACTGGCTGTCAACCCCGTTATTTTCCTTCCTGTTTGTCTTGTCAACCTTGAGTTATTGAATCACCAAAGAAAACATTATGAACAAGCCATGGTTTTAATATTAGTAAATGTACAGTTGTCCTTCTTATATTGAGGTTATTATCTGATTATATTATTATCTTAATTGTGATATTAGAGAATGTTTAAAATTACCTTCCTAAACTTCCGTATAGATGCGTACTCAGCTGCAGCTGGATCTTGAATGGCCAGAGAGTTAACAGAAGACAGAGGGGATCTGTTGACCGCATTTGCCCCATTACCTCTTCCTATCATTGGTCCGTTAAAGCCGTTTCCCCGGCCATTCCCTCTGCCGCCCTATGGAAGAAAAACACATGTTTGCATTACTAAAGATGTCAGTTAAACCAATTACAGTCAGAAAACCACAAACAAGGAAATACAGAACCGCTGATGCAAACCGTTCCAAGCAAAGCAACGACACCCAACAGCAGAGCTGCAGTTCAACTTTTGGATTTGTTTGTATACACATACATTTCCGTGCTCGTTTCCATTTCCATTACGGGCTCCGTTGACAGGAGCCGGAGGGCTTTGGGCAGCTCTGACTGTAGCTGGAGTGTTGGTTGATGTGGGTGGAGGGGCAGAGGGTACTTTGGGGCTTGTGTCATTTTCTCGGACTCCTACACTTTCATATAGGCCGTCGTCCAGGCAGTGGATAGGGGTGGGGTTGTTGCGCAAGCCCACCTCCGTGTAGGTGTGGTCTCTGGCCTCACCCCCGCCTCCTCCTCCTCCCCCATTCCCTCCTGTTCCCCCTGCTCTCTCACCAGATCCCTGGGGGCTAGTTGGGATCTGGGGAAGCTGGCGCCCATGAGAAGGCCTCAGGTCTGTCTGGGAACGCCGGCTGTGGAGGAGCAGGAGGTCCATGCTGGCTGGGCGGCTCTTACTAACAGCTACACACAGAGAAGGAGAGAGAAACAGATGGAGGAGGCCCAAGTGAAACAGTGTAAGAACTGCACATCACACGTTTTGACAAACAACTGTCAGTCATCACTTACAGTTTCCGTTGCAGGGGAGGCGGTTGATCTCATGCAGCCTGGTGTCAGATTTGCTCATGGAGTTCAGTTTCGGATGCCGCAGTGTACCCTGCTGTCACACACGCACACACACACACACACACACACACACACACACACACACACACACACACACACACAGTGACATGTTAATTCAGGAACAAAACATGTAAGTGTACAGGGGGGTCGGGGGGGGGGGTGGAGGGGTGGGAGAAAAATGAAAGCATGTCTCACCATATTTACAGATGTGCCTTTCTCTCCAGCTGGGGGGTGTTTGGTCTTGCTTTTTCTGACACAACATCAAAGCGAGGAAGGTCACCGGTGGACAAGGAGAAAACATACACACAAAACACACAGAAACAGTACTATCAACGTCCAAATCTCGTTAGGACATAGAAGTCCTGACAACGAGAGTCCAGTCAAACAGTGAGTGGAGCATGACTCGTTTTTTTTTAAACAGAGCATGTCCTCTCACAATAAGATCGAGTTAAGTTGAAACTATTATTGTGTTGTTTCCGTTTCACGTTTCAGTCCTGTGGTGATAGTTTTGTATGAGAAATGCATCTAACATCACGCATCACTGTGGATCCCTGGAGGTGGCCGTAGCTATAGGAAACTGTTGATATGGTGAAAGAATGACGAAATGAACTAAGAAGACCAAAGCTCCGGGGTGTGAATGTGAGAAGTACTCTACGCCGGGCTCTTTTCTCTCACTTTGGGTGAGGATCTGCAACATAATGAGATGTTTTCTGAAGAAAACATAATGTTACAATAGATAATATTCCTAAATGGCTAAAAGGTGCAAAATCATATAAATATTGTATCATTTAATAAATGCTTGAAATATGGGTCCCCTCCATGTTATTGCAGCTAGCTATAGTCTCTTCCAGTGAGTTTGAACTGCATCCTATTTGTACGAACATATGGCTGTCATACCCTTAGGGGACCATGAGAAGGTGGAGAGAGCTCCCATTGGAGGTGTTCAGTAACACACACGTGAGGTGACGGTAATTCCGTGTCACCGTGTCGTGTAATGCCACGCTACATGAGGAGGGTTAAGGTGAAAAGGCTGTGATCAATCATTTTGTGCTGTTTAAACTGAGACTCTACAAGATAGCGTAGAACCATAAATAACCGTAGTAGAGCCCTCTCTCTCCAGGATGTGTGGTGTTTGCATGACGTAATGAATCTAAGCCGGTGAACTAATCAGCCCATCAACATTACAGGCGTTAACTAGGAAGCATATGTTTAAATCGTTTAATCTTAATAGTGTGGTCTTATTTCCTTGACCTGTGCTGATGTGTCATTTCTCTACATCTTTATCTGTGTATCCCATGGCAACAAAGCCACAGTGCAGCCTCTGATTGGTCCCTGCGGAGTGTGAAAGAAACTAGGTTGTTCCATTGCTCTCGCCTGGCTCAGAGTCTGATCCTCTTTAAACTGTGGGGTGTTCTGTTGCTTTTGCCTGCTGAGGAGTTAGCTCGCGAGGGGTGATGTGATGCTGCTCTGACTCTGGCCTGTCTCCTCAGTGTCCTGTCGATATAATTTAATCTGATCTGACACTCGCAGTCATTAACTTTCATTACTGCCACTCTGCACTGAGCAGCGGAGAAAAGAGACGGAGATGATGGATGGAGGGAAAGAGAAATCAAGGAGCAGAAGAGTTCAGGAGAAGTAGAGCTAGAGAAAATAAAGTGCTGAATGATGAGAACGATCAGCGCACGGCACACAAAGCTAAGAGCAGAAACTATAGCTGTTCTCTTTCTTTCTATTTCAGTCTGCATCTCTACACATTTCTAGAAATGTGAACATCTTCTTACCTTTGACAGCCAACACAGACAAGGACAATCAGGATGGTGACCACAAAGGCAGATGCTGCTGCAATGGCTCCCAGGAGAAGCAAGTTTTTGTATGGATGGCCCTCCGTAGCATTACTTCCACTGTCATCCATGACACCTACTCCCGCGCCCTCACTCACTTGTGCTCAAGCTGAAACTCTGCCACGCAGACAGTCTGCTGAGGAAAACCTGCAGCGATCGGGGAGAAGGAAGAAAGGGAAGAAGGAAAAATCCAACGTATGAGTGACATGAGAAATAAGAACAAACAGAAGAAATGATGCAGAAGGTGACGTGAGAAATGGTGTGTGTGTGTGTGTGTGTGTGTGTGTGTGTGACTGCCTTTTTGTCACTGTCTCTTTTTGACATATCAGCTTCTATTTTTGACTCACAGGAAGGATAATGCACAGAAAATAGAGCACCATACAGGGCAACTAACATGAGCATGCCAAAAAAAAGGTTTCATCACACCCCACTAACCCTTTTTGTGGTTAAAAAAAGATCAAATGATGGTGCAACATTCCTTTGACTAGCCAGGAAAAACCAACTGAGCTCCCCGGAGTAGTGTCTCAACGACGGACGGACCAGCTCCACTGCTGTGTCTGCTTCTGCTTTCTGGCAGATAACTTCACTTTCTCACCAGTGAACAGCGACTAATACATTTTATTTTCACTTTTTAAAATATTATTACACATTTCAATATGATATAATACCATAAACAATAACTCTTTTTAATCTCATATAACTTTCTGACACACAAACGAAAACCAACCTCCCACTATACAACGTTAGACAAATTTGTTGTTGCCGTTTGACTAGATTTGACTGCAGTTGTACACTTCTTTGCAAATACCTCCTAAAAACATTTTAAATGTATTGAAAATGTTTGATTTATATGAGATTCTGCATACCAACACATCCAAGGTGCCTATATAAAATTTCTAAATACTTTGAAGAAGGTACCAGGGTTTTAAGAGAGTCCTAAAAGAGTAGATCAAGTGCAAACATCATGTACACAAACGTTTCGCTCAACTGGTGTGGTCGACTAGCAAAGGTCACACAGAGCAAGACACGTGCGATATTCTTGTAAGTCGCAATGATTCCCAGGGTAACATTAAGGAAAGTGACGCTTCCTTGCGCTGGCTAATAGAACATTAAATAACAATGGTGTGCACGTTGCAAGGAGGAAGACGCTAAAAGCCAAAACAGGGCTTACTGACACTTCAACAGAGCAGTGAGTGAAAATAAAGTTCTGATGTTTGTGATGCAGTCACGATGTTAGTGGACTGAGGGCTGGGCTCTTGCTCTCCAAGCAGATCACCGGACAGAAGAGATTAGACCTGAGTCCTTTCATATAATAATATTTAGTATTATGATTTCTTAGTATTAGTAGTTGGTAATCAAAAAGGCAAGTGTATCAATGAAGTACTGCACTGATTAGCAGCAGAACAGAGCAGTCCCACACCTCCTCTTTGAAAAGCTCAGTGAATAAAATATTGACTTATTCAGATCAGTTCTGTAAATAATTTGATGCTGGAATCAGATTCAATGAAATCAAACCTTTACTCTATTTAGAAAAGAATGAATTTGTAAAGCTGATGCTTGCAATCCTAAAATTATTTTTATCCAATCCTGAAATGCTCAGCTTGGGAGCACATCTACTCCTAAAAAAGTAAGTAAGTTTCTAACAAAAAACCCTGCTGCCTGTCGACAGTTCTCAAGGCCACGCGGTCATTTATAAGAGAAATGTCGCGCTAGAAAATGTACAAAATGCTGATGGAGGAAAACATCATCGTGTATCTATGTATCAGTTGCTAGGAGACATCTGTAGCAGTGTCCCAAATAGCAATTGTAAAGTAAAAAAAAAAAGTTTTAAGCCAAACAATATGCCGAAGTTACCTACACAATCTTTGTATGAATATATTTAAAATGTTCATTATGGATACACTGAGAAACCTGAGCATCAGAGATATAATATACTATACAGGCAGTAGATTCCTGATTATGTTAGAAGATGTTGTACAGCTAAACAGCCTATCAAACAACATTTCCATGAAATATTTTGATCAAAGTCAATTAACCCTGACTTTGTTCAATCCAGACTGCCATATACTATAGTAGTGATGATTAGAGTTGCTATGATTTGGTGCAAATTAAAAAATACTGAAGCAATCATGAGATTTGTTTGCTGGCAGCATACTAAATGTAAAAATTGGAGCAACAACCTCTGTGCATATGTGTTGCAGCACATAGTTATACATAGATTTGCTTGAATGTACAAAGAGCTGTAGTACAAGTTTGTAAATGTATTTAGGATTTTACATGAACGGACTATGCCTATCTGTGCGTGCACAGCATGTTCACAATTGTTTTATCAGCACGGCACATTTTCTATAGGCACAGCAACACAAATATACATAACCTGCATACTGGCCCTCCGACAGGTGTGGGACAAATGGGACACTTGGGCTGCGCTCCCAGGACCCCAGCGCGGGTTTTAAATAAGAAATATTTAAAACCAGGTGATGATGATGACGCTGGCACAAGTCGAGCGGGGGAGGAAGCTGCGGGGAGTCGCGTCATTATAGTGCAAAATAACATAAACATTTATCCGCCTCTAACTGTCCAGTCCCGCCCTAGTTTACCGTGTGTAAATCCTGTATAAAAGATGCAACATGTCCTCTTTGACCTAAGCAGCGTGTAGCTCAGTGTGGTAGCTCCACCAGATATGAGGGAGGTCCGACTCCAGCTGTGGAACAGGAGAACCGAGTGAGGTGTGAGAGATTCAGGCTGAGAGAGAAGCGACAGAGCGAGGTAACCACAGGAGGAGGAGGAGCTTGATGTCGGAGAGCAGGAGACTGATTGGACACTTAATAAGAGTGATTCTGCATTATGACCATCTAAAATAAATAAAGTGTTGGCGGCAAAGTAACTTATTAATTGAGGGAAGAAGTCATTTACATCTGTCTGCTGAACACATGAAAAGAACATCGTACGTCTAATCTGGTGATAGTAGTGTGATGTCTGGGACTGATTGATTGCAGCTTCAGGACTTGGACGATTTGCCATTTGCTCAGTTTGTGACCCTCAACTCAAGACGTACTTGGGTTACACAGCAGGACGTTGATTCGAAACACAACAGCAGGTTCACCTCTGACTGACTCACAAAAAACAAAGTGACCAAGTCAAAGTCTGGAGCCAAAAACCCTCTAATGTGGCTGAATAAAAACGATTCTGTCAGGAAGAGTGGACCAAAAATCCCCCACAGTGATATGAAACACTCATTGCCAGTTATTGCAAACGCTTGATTGCAGCTGTTGCCACCAAGGTTGGCAGAACTAGTTATTATGTTTAAGGATCAATTTACTTTGTTCCCTTAATAAATGAGATTAACCTGCATTTTGGGTTTATCTGTGTGTAATTTTTAAATTTCTTTAATGATCCGAATCATTAGGTGTGACAAATATGCAAAAAAAATGGAAGGGGCCAAATAATTTTGTACAGCATGTCGTATTGCGTGTGTTTGTGTGTGTGTGTGTGAGTGAGAGAGAGATTCTGGAATATACCACCACAGGATCTGGCTCTAGCTTTCTGTTTCTTGGAGATAAAACAGCTTTTTTTTCAGTGTCCCCTTTCTTGGTCTCTCTCCCTCTCTCTTACTCTAGATCCGGCCTCCTGCTCTTCCCTCTATGTCTGTCTGTCTGCCTGACCCTGCAGACATGTGAGGCAATGCACGGCGAATGAATTAGCACAGCAGAGGCCTCAGATAGCCCCTTTATGGAATAGACAGACAGGCGAGCAGGCAGACAGAGCACAACGCCGTGGAGACAGGGAAAATAAGACAAGGAAAGGGTAAGACAAAGGTGATGAGACACAAGGGTAAATGAGTGGGATGAAAGGACAGGCAGGTGGAGGAAGATGCAAGAAGACAGGAGAAGACAGAAAAACGAAAGGAGCACAGTGTTTGAGGGCAGGGTGTGATGGGGAATGCAGGAAGGAAGAGAGAAAATAGTGATGAGGCTAGGAAGATGAAGACAGTCAGAGAAATAGCGCGGAAGCCTTAGAGAATGTGCGATGAGTGCAGGGAGGGGGTGAACACAGAGAGAGGGAGAAAAAAAAAGAGGAGGAGGCAATGAGAAGGAGGTCATCAGCGGTCTGTTTCTGCCTTCATGTTGTCAGCCCCCTTCTGAAATATTTAGACGAGAAACACATACAAAGAGGGCATTTCTGAACCGCCATCGAACACAATGCAAGATGGGAGCCCATGTTGAACAGCGTACTCAACAGTATGCAAAGCTCACAAGTGGTGAACAAGACTCTGGAGGAGGGGAGGCGTGACGCTGTGCACGACGCCCCTGCAGCACACTCAACAATAGCGCACAGTTTGAGTGCAACAATGTTTATTCCAACATCTGTCTTCATTTCAGAACGTTACGAGTGAAGTGATGACACTGATAATAAACAGTAAATAAAGAATGATGACAATGGCGGTGATGGACCTATTGTCTCTTGCTGCTGGCGATGATTTTAACACAGACATCGGTGATGCTGATGATGGCGAAGCCACTGATACTGACTGTAATGTTGGCGTTAATGAGGTTAAACGGCGTCGCGAGGACGCGTTGAGGGGCGGATGCAGGCAGCAGAGCTGGCAGAGCAGCAAGCAGGATGCAGCGGTGCAGTGCAACCACAGGGTGGAAGGTTTCCTCTGTGTGTCTCCGAGATCACACAGATGCAGACCGCACAGAGCACACACGCATACACGCATACACCAGCATAAAAAACTACATGTGTCGCGTTGAAATCGAACAGCAGTCTTTTGGATTACGCAACCAATCATTTTGCAATAAAATAGCAAACCGACATACAGTTTAACCCTGAGATGTACAACAAGGAGTCTAACAGACTTTGCAACCACTATTTTGCAACAGAAGCTAATTATAGCTTCTACTCCAAGCTATCCTTAAAATAGACTATTCTCAGAGATCAACAGTTTTTCGAATTGAAAAATAGCTCTAAAGAACACCAACCCATTTTCATCTTTTTGTGTCTATTATAGTATCTTAAAAGTAAATAAGGCGTCTATTTTTCACACTTCTGCTCAGTGTTATCACATGTAGGTTAAATCCCCCCAAAATGATGATATAATGATGTTTTTCTTGTGTAGAAAAATGCATATTGCAATTTTTTACTGTGCCATCTGCTTAATTAGATTTTTAAATGAGCAATTAATTACCAAGAAGCTGCTTCACAAACAATGCTTTTGACGGCGAAAAATATCTTACTGGGATCTCTTGGATCACAGCACTGCGTAAAAAGTGGAACATTATTTTAAGGTTTAAAAATAAGTCTAACCTCATTTCAATTATGTTTCAGAGAAGACATTTTGATTTACAGATACATCACAACAAGCAGATCATGTTTTCAGTAGACAAGAGAAGTTTTTTCTACTTCCTGTGTTTGGTAGCTTTTACTGAAAGAGCAGAACAACTGAAAGAACTGGCTTCAGTACCAACAGAGCTAAATGCTGCAAAAAGCATGAACTGTGCAGCCTTTGGGAAGCTGAGTGTATATGCAGTATACTAAGATTAAGCACAGCATTTCATAGGCGATTCTGTCGTCTAGAATTTCAGAAATCAGTGCATGTGCTCCTCTCTGTGTTGTGTACTGAGAGACTCTCTCTAATTTCTAATTAACAAATGGAAATTTTAATTATTCAGAAATTTTCAACCAATAATCTGCCAACCAGTATTAAGAACAGATAACTGACCTTGAATGAACACCGAAAAGCGGTGGGAAGGGAAAAAGGAGTGTTTCTACTACATCATGTACTGTATACGTGTTTTACTGGCATCATTCGTGGCTGGTTCATAAGATATTTTTGTCCTGTATGGAAAAGAGTAACCCAGGATAATTATGATGATGATGATAATTGTTTTTAATCTAGTGATAATTGTACATCCACGGTGACCTTGTAAACTGGAGTAGCTGATAGCTAACTCAACATACTTGTATTACGTCTATACTCATAACAACATGCTGAGAAACTAGTCCATGCATTTGTTACCTCTAGACTGGACTCCTGTAATTCATTACTGATAGGATGTCCCAGTAACCCATTAAAAAGCCTCCAGTTAATCCAGAATGCTGCAGCCAGAGTTTTGACTGGAATCAACAAGAGAGATCATATTACTCCTACATTAGCTTCTCTCCATTGGCTTCCTGTTAAATCTAGAATAGAGTTTAAAA
>JAUMHF010000024.1:13316597-13339279 GCA_032359275.1 Microctenopoma steveboyesi
AGTTAGAGGTGGATCAGGTAACTGAACCATCTCTTAGTTAAGCTGCTATAGGTTTAGTCTGCTGGGGGACTTTCCTGACACTGAGCTAATGCACACAGGCCTATAAATGATTGACATAGATTTCCATTAATATTATTCTGTAAATCAGTGTAAGCAACCTCTTGCAAATAAATAATAAGAGCACATTTAGGTCACCCATGTTTCGGAAATGGTCAGATCTGGAAGATGCACATTACATATGATCTGCCTGTCTACTCCAATTTAGTTTAGGACAACCTTTGCTGTTAAGGCCAAGATCTTAATTTTTCGATGAATAATATCATAGGGCAAATGCTTTAAAGAAAGAACATTTTAAATAGTTTATTCATTGATTTTATGTTAAAATTAGTAACAATAGTTTGGCACTAACCACAAAAAATTTGATTGAGACTTTTGAATTCAAAATATTTTTACTGTTTTGAAATCTTCCAAAAGAGTGGTAATTTGGTAAAGAACGCCATGTTATTGCCTAACATAGTCCACATTAGCCTTTTGGAGAACGGATGCTGGATTTAGATTCACCTCCTTTGCATTAGAGCAGTGGCAGAGGTTTCACAGGTCAATAACTCAGCACATAGAGCTGAAACTCCTGCAGACCTAGATATGAGTATGGGTCGGTGAGAAAGTATGTGTTTGGGATCAGGTTAAACTGCTATCGATTTATTATGGGTTGTAACTACACAGTAGGTCAACACTGCAATATATATATTGCTGTAATTATGACACTCGGTACATGTCCTGAGAACAATCCACCTTTTCCATTTCTTCTGTGCTTTCTGTCGCTTGCACCCAAAGCTGACTGTACTTATCACAGAGAGACTCCACAAAAAGCTCCTTTTCTCGCTGAACGCTGGATTATCAAAGCCAGCATCCATGCAATTTTCCTAATTGTAGCCTGAGATTCACATAGCTGATATGTCCCTGTTCAGTGCAGCTTTCACTCTCTGTCATCACATTAGGCCAAATCCAGCTAAGTGATTATTATCAAGGGCAACAATGGAGTAAAGCCCAGAGATATGAGAATGTAAATATGTGTGTGTGTGTGTGAGGCAGAGTATAGCACTACTCTCACTCAATATATAATTAAAATGACCATAACGCATGTGACTTCACAGAGTTTAAAGAACAAACACATGAAGCCATGAAGATATGAAGCTATTGAACAATCCTAATCAGGCACTTTAAAATATATTTATAACTACGTCATCGCTTCAACACTGAACAATAACTCATATCAACTTATTAGCAAGCTCGTCTTCTACGCCCGCTCCCTTGAACAGAAATAAATTGTGATGATGGGAAGAAGGCGGGGAGTGTAGAGGACCTCTTCCAAACCTTGTGAGACAAGTTCATCAGGGGCCCGGACTGGAGCACATTACAGCTGAGAGGAGATGAGAAATCACATCATGTCCATTGCAATCTCCAGCCCCGCGGGACACTGCTGTACTGTGCATAACAACACGAAGTGATGGGGAGACAGAGAAGAAAAAAGAGAGCGAGGGAGGCAGAGAGACAGTGGGAGACAGTGGTGGGAGGGGAAGTTACAGCTTAACCCTGTGACATTTTAGCCATCGGCTGCAAGGCCTATCTCTAAGACTCACACGCACACACCCTCTGAGGACTAAGATCTTACACCAGCACTTGGAAAAATTCACTTTGCAATTTAGTGCCTATCCCAGAATGACCTGCTACAAGCTGTCACGTAACACATCAAGTGAACATAACCTGCTGACTTCTTTGTCCTGGACCAACATTTTAAACTCATAATATGATGTGATTTGGGGTCTGCTCTAAGCCTCTGGTATCGTCCTCTCAATTCACTGATGAGAAACGAGAGCAGCGAGTGACATGTAGACAAGAGTGTTAAACGCCACTGTTCTGTGTTTTTTGCTGCTACATTATTTGCACACTTTAACAGTTAAGGGCAACGTTCTGAGGTTTCTATTGTCAACTTATCACATATTAACACCTACACTGTCTGATCCTACTATCTGCAGCTAAAAGTGGTTAAAAATAGTCCACAGCAAATGCAAATTTACTCCTGTTTCTGTAAAAATTGTCAAGCTGTTAGGTAATGACTCAAAAATATGATTATCAAGCTACTGTAACTTAAATCTATTTTTGTGATCAACAAGGATTTGCTACGTTGGCTTGAAACTAAATAGTAATCACATTGCTTTTCTGTGTTTTTCCTTTCATTCATCTACATCATTAAAAGTACATAATGTGACATAATTGTAATGTACATAAATAATTCATATGACGGCATATGAACGTAAATACCCATTTTGCACATCTGTCTTGACAATGGTAGAAAAAAAAAAGTCTTGCAGGGACTTAGAAATCTTAAATACATAAACATTTGTAAAATCCACTCTCTTCTATTCTCAGCAGAGGACTGTTGGAAGCTCCACTCCGGTTGCTGTTGGGTGTAAGGAACTGTTTGTTTTATCTGTTTCACACCCAATCGCGTGCCTATGATGTCCTCAAATGGCAACCCTTGTGCTGTTTTATTTTTAGAGTAACACAGGATTTTGACATTTCACTTGTTTGCCTCATCCTGTGTCATGGTGAAATATTTCCACCATAAAAACAACAAAGAAAATCCCAACGCTTGCTCAAGATTCTTCTTTGTTTCTCTGAGTTGCGGGTTGGATGTGTATGTATGTTTTAACTGCATCTAACACAAAAGCAGGCTGAATGATCAAGTGAGATTACTCAAAGTCTGTTCGCGTGCATACCCTGAAACCCAAAGCTGAATTAGAGCTTTTACTCTTATGTGTATGTAAATTTAAAAAAAAAACCTGAGGGGAAGTGTGCGTAAAGCGGCTGCACGGGTCAAGCTAATATAAATAGGAGAAATACACTGGATACAAATTGTTCTATCTCTGCTTTGTGAGTGTAGAGAGGACAGTTCCGGAGAGAGACTTCCTAAGCTGCAGATGCAGTACAGTGCTGATCCCACAGACTCAGGCATGGCGAGACCCCATTTTCCTCTCACTTGACTCAACTTAATTAACCAGAATGAGTCAGAAGCAACATTCAGGATTTAAGATTTATTCTTATGGGATTGGGGATCTCTCTTTTTTTCTCTCTCCTGCTCTCTCTCTCTCTCTCTCTCTCTGTATATGGTTGACTTCAGTGCTAACTTCTTGCTCATTACTTTAATGATTGCGCTACTGTGAGCACACGGTGTGTAGTTTGCTTTCTAGCGCCGCGGGTCGAGAATAGCAAGAAATGTACACACACACACTCACAACTTATACATACAGAGTCAAAAAAAATGGAATCAAATCAGCACCCTATATACATATATGTGTTGTATAAATGTACTAAAAGCCTTATATATGTATATATATATATATCAGTTTCAAACATGATACCCATAGTGAATTGTTGCCATGCATGCACACATTTACTGCCATTAAAGGAGTTACTGACAGAGGGAAAAGTAAATGGGAAGCTGGGTAAAGAACATGTTTTTTCTCATCTGAAGTATCAGCCCAACTCCCCGCATAACTGTAATACAGAGAAAGAGTCTGACAGACAGATATATCCAACCCCAGCTCTCTGCTTTTTCTTTAGATGCATTATTCATCTGTGTGCCAATTTGGAGGAACCCTCCCTATCCCCTAGCTGGCACCAAAAAGAGCAGAAGCGAGAGAGAGAGAGAGAGAGAGAGAGAGAGTCAGGCAGACTAGAGAGAAAAAAGTCACAGCAAGAAAAAAAAAAGGAGAAAGAAAGGAGAAAGAGAGGAAAACACCAGAACAAAAGACTGAGTGAGACAGATGCAGAAAAGCAGGAGCAGCAACGCTCTACCCTCAGCTGCAATGTGGTGAAACATCCAAACAGGATTTCAAATGATCCAGGGAGACTTCTCCCTACATGTTTTGATATTCCCAGCTCTGGGCCTGACTTGTCTGTGCAGAACAGATTAATGATGATTTCCTCACTAAAGACTCCTAACCCTGTCAAAAACACAGAGGGAGCAAAGACCACAGGCCTGAAGCTCACTTCATTTAGCCTGAAACCAAAATGTGTACCGCTGCTAAATCTCAGGCAGCGCAGACACACAGTGCACTGTGAGTGCCAGAGCAAACAGACACGGGCAAGCACTTTTAGAACTGCATGACGTTGCTGGGAACTACCAGTTACAGTTCCTAGCGCACATCCTTTGATACTAGCTCAAGTGCCTTGGTAATGACAGGATCATCTCGGCGTCCCAGCTAGTAAACCACATCCTCACTAGCAACTGTTGCAGCTGTCTTTCATGGGACAGCCTGCCCCAGATTTAACCCCACACCTTCAGACTCTGTCTCCTGCAGGTTTGTTACCTAGCTGTCACATGTACAGAGCCGTAACGTCACAACCCAGCAGAAGATAAAGTGTCGCTGATTGCAGCACCTCTTCACCACGATGGATGTGCGTGCGTGTCTGGGGGGGGGGGGTTGTAAATGTGTGGGCTGGATTTGTAGGATTAATCTGCTGCTGTCTCCCCATAACGGAGCTCTGAGCTTTTAGACTAAACAGCTGGTTGCTCTACACAAAGGACCAACAGGCCACCTTTGGCTGCGGGCACCCACTAACCTCACCCCTAACCTCACTCTCATACTCCATATTGTCTCTGACGTGTGACATGGTTCATCACTTCATGCAGCCGTGCTACTGTGTGATCCTTTCTAGTGTGGCGTTCGGGAATAGATAAATGCATAGAGCTGCTGCGGAGGGCGTTGGCTCGCGCGCCTCTGCTGAAGTATCCGTCAAGCTGCGGAGCCGCGCTGAGGATTCGCCTGTCACATTTGGCCTTATTTGTCAGCTTGCTGTGATTCCGCTCCCTCAGCGTTGTCACGTCACCATTCAGATTGCTTCAGAGGGCTCTGACGAGTTGCACACATGCAGAGTATATGTGCGACCTCGTAGCTGATTCGCATCAGGTTAGTCCCCACCGAGACAGACGAAAAGCTTAAGCTCCACCAGTAATGCTGGTTGTGAGATTTTACATTTACAATAATCTCCAGAGGTGCTGTCACCACAATCAAACTGGGTACAATAGGCCTCAGTCTTTATGCATTGACAATTTATTTTAACATAATTTATGTTAGAATACAGATATAAATAAAACAGATGTATAAATAAAAAAATATCACTAATTACATTCACAAAACTATAAAAAAATGTATTAATTTTTGCACATAATCATTGCACTACACATATCCCTCTGTAAATATATGTATCCATTGCACATACACATTTGTAAAATTCTGATTACACAGTTTTATACATATGTTCCCATCCATTGCATATTTTTATTTATGATCACTGAAGCAATCTTCTAATTTCTGATTATAGTTAATACAAACTGTATATTATTTTCATACCACTGCACATCCATCTGTAAATATATTCAGTTTCTTCTTGTACATATCACCCTACATATACTCATAACTCATAACGTTTACCTTATTGCACTGCTGGTTAGACCTAAACTGCATTCTGTTGCCCTGTACTCGTACATGTGTAATGACAATAAAGTTGAATCTAATCTAAATAAACTAAGTATTGTAACAGTATGAAAAGTACATTCTAAACTTTCCAAAAGATTTATTGCTGGGCTATTATGCAGGGTTGCATTAGACTTTACGTCATAAACTAACAGACAGACAGACTGTGCTTCAGGGTGTGTGTTTTCTGATCCAAAACTAATATATTTCACTTGCACAAGATGGACTCAAAAGCAGAGTCACATTTTCTTTCTCCCAGAGATTGTCATCATAACTCAAGGCTACCAAAAGCGTCTATTCAACTTTTGAATTGAATTCACAAATGTTAGGATATTTTCTTCATTCTGCAAGTTCTCAGTTTCTAGCACAGACCAACATCTGATGATTTCCGCATTACACCTGTTTACCATGTTCAGGAAACACGAATGTCAGACAAGCATGACAGAAACACACATACGCACACGTGTAGACCCACATGGCAGCGCTAATTCCTCCAGGTCTCCGGTGGCGAGTGATGTTTTCACACTTGTGTGGGGAGATTGCTATTTCTGCACGGAGCCAGATAACTCAATTATTCATTGCAGATGCTGGCGCACCTCTTTAAGGAAGGGGGGCGGGTGTGTGTGTTTTCAACGTGCTCCACGTGTGCGTGTCTATGTGAGCATCTGAGCGCGCACGCATGTGTGAGGAGAGCTCCAACGGAAGATGAACTGCTGACATGCCACACCAAACAGTAGGGGAGGAAAGAAGCAAGAGGTGAAAAGGAAAAGGAGCTGTCATAAACATGGCAATCAAAGGATATGAAGCGGGAGGTGAGGATCAAAGAGCACAAGGAGAAGAGGGAAGGAATTAGTTCCCTTATCTCCTCTCTACGCCCAACCGTGCACCCTCCAATCCTCTCTAGCTCAATAAATGGTTACAAAGAAAAAGACATTTTGAATTACCAGCAAAACTGAAACTCGGCTTCTGCGGCGTTCAACCTCTCTGCACATTTAAGAGCATTTAAAACAACTTCTACAGTATTTCTCCTGCTGGCATTTTAACTTCCTACATTATATGTTGCCAGTTTTGTGCCAAACACAAACCTTCACAAGAAAGAAGAAATACAATGGATTCAAATCGGCGACACACACATTGTGTGTATTGTACAGTGCGTGGACAACACACAAAATGTCATTACATAGAGCTTTACACAGTAGATGGTAGAGACGATGACACAGTGTGTGTATGCGCGCTGCCATGGGTCCAGAAACAGCTGCTGAGTGCTGCCCCTACAGCACATTCATCACCCCTGACACCATATGGAGTCCTAAGTAAGTCTTGAGCAAACACACTGCACACAAACAACCTATAGACACAGACATATGCACGTGTACACGACCAGGCCAAATCATCACACACACACACACACATATTATTAGATAGAACAACAACAACGCAAACCCAGACACATTCCTACAAACAATAAAATACGAAACATTTGTATTTTATGACAGTCCTCGGCTTAAAACAAGTGAGACACATACAGACGCATACATCTTTGCCTGTGGCATCCAATCTCTACGTCGTGCTGCTGCCTTTATTTCCCCGAGGACAACTCCTGAGAGCCAATTGGAGCAGTTACACGTGTCGACACTTCCATGCAACCGTTCACGGCAGCACACCCATCCAGTGGCTCTTTTCATCCGGTTTACAGTTCACACAGCCACTGTGTGCTCGCAGTAAATTCGCAGAAACATGGGGATACACTCATACAGACAAACGTAGCTGTCTCCATTTTACAGATCACACTGTCACACATGCAGTCACACACACTTTTCTCCACCTTAATCTTTAGGGCAGGCAGAAACTATGACTGATTTATTTTAAACCAGCCCCTAGGGTTTTTTTTTACAGGATTGTGCTAGTGCTCAATCTGATCATTTGATTTCTATGTCAGCACTTTATGAATCCACCCCTGGGTGCGGATGCATGTTTGGAAGCTAATGAGGGACAGAGAGGGAGGCGGGAAGTAAAGATATGGGGAGAGAGAGCAGGATACACTGGAAGAATGAACTGGCACTGTGATGATTGCATACTGTAAGTCACACGCACACAAAAACCCTCATGGTTTTAGGTGAGTCACTCTTTGCACCTGCAAGCTTGCAGCCAAACACAGCCTGCTTCTATAAACCTCAGTGTGCAACGCAGTTTCTGTTTATGTGAATATTTGGGTGTGCAAATCTTAGTAAACCCCGAATAAAGTACATGTGCAAAAGCTAAGCTCTGACACAACAAAGCCAGGGCGACACATCCCCCCAAACGTCACTCCTACATCTCCCAGTTAGCATCCAGAACAGAAGTAGCATCCAGTTAACTGTGTCTAATTTTCACTGGATGTTCCATTTCCATTTGAAAGGTGGTTAGTGCCCATTGAGCAGTGTTATCGTGGCTGTGCAGACAGAGAGAAGCTGCACCGCTCCTCCCAGTCTCAGACGGAGAGGCCATCGATTTGATTCAGTCTTAAAAGCCAGGTCAGCCTCAACAATGGCAGCTTATGGAAAAACCATTACCCCTGGTGAATTCTGAAATGTTAACCTACATGCATGTTTGCCATCACTCTCCCTCGCTCCGACTATCCTACGCCGCGCCACAGATGGAGAGGAGACAGCAGAGAGAACTCTGTGGGTTGCATCTCAATGGAGTGTGCAGGCTCCTCTCTAGGTGACTCATGCTGCCTTTCTTTACACTTTTTGTCCAAGGCCACCTACCTTACACCTCCAGTTGAGCAGAGCGACTGCCAGCTTACTACGCATCACACTACTCACAGCCTTTGACACAGTAGAAAAGCCACAGATGACTAATACGATCCAGCTGAAACGCGTGATGCTGCATTGGAAATATTTAACCGTATTACTTATTAGCTAACAGCACATTATCTTACGGCACTGAACAGTCTGAGTGAGGTTAAACGTACAGCGTATGAAGCTATTCAGTGAGCAGCAAATGCTCTGCTTGCTATGGCTCACTATTTCTGACAGACAGCGCCATCAATCCAAAACTCCCTAAACCATCAAGCGGGGGGAGGTTTGTTTTTAACATCATCACTGTTTGCTTTTATTTATTTCTTTTATTATGACAGAACAAATTACACAATATAAAATAACATGTTCTGGGTTGTTTCATATGTGTCATCTCATAGTTTGAATGTCATTGTCACTATTAATGTGCAAGGTTAAAAAAACAAGGAAAAACACTGACTAAATGGTTTGTCTAGACTTTTGACTGTTACTGCATATTAGGTTTCATTTGAGTAATTGACAAACAAATTTAGAAAAACCCCTTCATACCGCAACTCTCTAACGTTACCTTTAGTCAGCAAGCATGCAAAAACATAAAGCGGCAGGAGCCCTTTGACATAAGCAGTCATTGTTCCCCTGAAATATAACATGTTTTCACTTCTACATCTGTTTGACAGGATATTCTCACTTCTCAACAGTCAGAGAGCATTTATCGAAAATGTCCTTATATATGTTTATTCCTTGTGTGCACAGACACAACTGGGTTTTATTGAGCATTTTTTAGTTTCTTTTGTGTTTTATCTTCAGTATGTTGACTTTCTCTGCCTAAGGTTAATCTACCGTAGAGAACTAGGTAGATTAATAGGTAAATATAGTGTACACAATTCTGCAAGAATTTATTGAACTGCCCTTATGATACAGATCATCATACAGTGGAAACGTCCCATTAGTAGTTTACTTGTTTTGTGCGGCACAGTATGGAAGAAGCACATGCTATCAGTTTCCTCACTTAGCGTTTGACCTGTTGACCCCGCATGTTTAATCTCAGTAAGATGTATTAGCTTGCCTGTGAGAATCCGGTTAATACAGTGCAGAGGTTCTGCTAGCTGTTTGTGCACGATTTGTTAATTGGGTTAGCAAAGATCCCATGACAGCAACCATGCTGACAGACTCAGCTTGCTATCGATCAGATGGGTGAATGAAGGGGACAAACACAGCAGGTGCTTTCATTAAACAAGTGCACGTGCCAGATTACACTGGAACGCCTCACACAAGACGCAAGAAGCATGGGTGTAAACAAATACTATCAATTAAAAAATGCTTGGAGTAGAGGTGGATATATTTACGAAAGTCATACTGATAGCTAAATAAATGTGGCATTGTGTGTGTGATTGCACAAACAAGAGAAAGAGAGAGTACGAGAGACAAAAAAGGTAGAGACCACTTGGGACCTCAGCTCTCTTTCATGTTCAGGTGAATACATACATAATAAAATTACTCTGTCATCAAAAAGCCCCAAACAGTCCGAGCTACAGTCTCAGTAATATACAAAGTTACATACGTTCGTCATTCTTCAAAGGTATGTTAGTTAAACAGTATTCAAATTGACTAATGTGGACTAAAATATCCTTTTTGCATCACGTACACAAGAGTGACCTAAAATGGTCTACGGAGACCACACTCTTCCTGCCTAAAAATGTCATTTCGTAATGCAAGAAGTAAAATTGTGAGTATGTGGTTGTGTATCTTCAGGCTTTGATGCGCTGTATGCTTCTGTGGCTCTCCATTATCTGATGGAAGGCAGGTGCAATCTGCAGGGTGTCGGGGGAACGAAGTACTAAATAAAGATATTTTCAAGGTTTTTAGGCACCATGAAATCTCAACCCCAGTTGTGTCACTTCACTTCCTCGCTTAACACAATCTGCTGCTTCCTAAAATAGCTCAGTGTTTCTCTGAAGCCAGAGTCTTGCCTTAGCACCGAGATAGGCTGAAAGGGTGCGTGCAGGTAAAAAAAAAAACGGAGACGCATAAACCACTACATCCATGCTGCAACAAGCACACAAATCGTCTGCAAGATCTGGAGAGTAAGAGGCGCGTGTGTAGGTTTGGCTGCTTTGGTTTCGATTCAGGGGGATCACACACCTGGTTGTGCAACAAAGGTTTACGACTTTTCACTTTCAAGAATCCGAGTAGTCTAAATGACCTGACGGACACAATGTCAAGCAGTGTGTGTGAAACTTGTCCTCGTGTGAAGAGATATTTCCAAATGTCCGACGTCGATGACCATAATCTAATTGCACTGTTGCTTTGTTGCTTCTGTTTTGATTCTGCTGTGAACTGCTCTTGATAGCTGAAGGCTGAAGGCTCTGGAGTGGAGATCAGCTGATGCGATCTCTCTTTCCACAAGCCACTCTTATTAAGCAGCACCACTAAAAGCCCAAGGATTCTCTTACTAAACTAATCAATAAAGGATCTGCTTTGCCATGGTCCCGGGAGCCCTGGACTCCACCCTTCATTCTTCCTCCGGCTTTCACTGTCCCTATAGTCTCACTCATTCATGGAAGGCATTAGTCTGGGGTGTATGCTACTTCATGTGTGGGTGTGTGTGTGTGTGTGTTCAGTTGTGTAATTCTGCACACCTAAGACAGATTTGATACCAAATGCACCGCCGCCTCAAACCTCTGGAGGTGAAACAGGTGAAAATGGTCCTCTGAGGCAGAGCCGAGGAGCAAAATGTCTGTTAATGAATAAATAAGCGCACCAGTCAGCATCAATGCTCTGTTGTCCTCTCGCTCTTTGAGTGCAGACGCTGTTCCTCTATCGGCAACACCTGCGTGACTGTCAGAGGAATCAATGAACAGCCCCTGTTGCAAAGGTGAACTCAGTCAGCCGCACGCGCCACGCCTGCGCTGGCTGTCTGCGGCTGTGGACGAGACGTGCACATGAATACAATGGGAATACTGTACATACACATGTCATTACAACTACGCAGCCGCTATGAGTAAAACGTCGAATAAGTTCACACAGTGTATATTCAAACACAAAGAGATGGTTTAGCAATGTGTACACAAACACGGGCCTCGTACACACTGGATTAATTCCACGTATCACGTTGCTTTGCTCAGTCATCACAGTCACCGCACGAGACATGCTGCATTCAAACTTTTACCAGAGCTTGATGTTGTTGCGCTTGTGACTAACAGCAACTGTCGGTTTGTTTCCACTTTCTGTATGTTGATGGGATTTTATTTTGATATATATACACCTGTCAATCAGAGCACGAACGGGGGTTACATATCATTACCCCCCTCCCTCAAGCCAGAGCAGGAGGAGCTGTTCTGTTAAGGTTCCCTAAAACACACATAGTGAAGACAATCTCATCCCCACTAATGAGACCCAGATGATTTGCTGTGTTTGCGCATATTAAACTGTTGTTGGTATAAACCCTTCTTCACCCACAAGAAGTGACAAACTTGAAGACGGAAAAACCAAACTGTCCACTCTTTTTATCGGTGTGTGCACACAGCGTGCTGCTGTAAGTGCAGCTGTGGGGCTGCGTTGACACACTAGACACTGACTTCTCATAATGCACAGTGCTGCAAAGAATCACGCCAAGTCAAATTTGATTGAATGAACATACTTAAAATAATCTCCCTGTGCTGTTGGAGTTCTGCTTTTTTAGACACTACAATCCTGTTGAACACATAATCGACGCCCAGTAATGGAGCTACAATGTGCACAGCAAGAATACGGTTTCATGATTGTATCACATGAGACGTAATGAGGACGTAACAGTGTAAACCAGCGCTTTCTTTGTTCATTTCTTTATTTTGATTGTACTCTTGCATATTGTTGTGTACGGGAACATTATGCTATTTTAATGCTGAGACATGAATCAATACTTATGAATTACAATGCCTCTACTGTGCAATACTCAATATTCTGTAAGGTATTGCAATACTGTATCATGTATTTATGTAATCTGAGAGAGAAGACACTAAAGTACCCAGGTAATTTAGAATTGAGTCCTACTAAATGTATGGATTGAAGAATCACAGCCTGAGATGCAGTGTAAAAAAGATGAAAACCTTACTCAGCTTTTTTCTATTTGTTTCTAAGAAGAGTGCTGCACCATCGTTTTATGGATCTCCGGTTGCTATGGTGAACTTTTTGTTTAAATTAGGTGTTACGTGTGCCTCATTTTCTTTTTTTCTCTCTTTCTTGATTTTGCCGGTGCCCATCGCCTTGTTTCCTTCCTGCAATGCCTCCTATTGCCCTATACACAGCATTAATAATTGAAAGCCTTTTATACAGACGTTTGGGTGCATGGAGCGCGTTGGTCATGGAGCCATGGCACTAATGATGGGTGGCAGGCCCGTCTGACACCCAGCACTCTCCCGAGTCCAGGTTAGGGCACATCCCAATGTTATTACGCTGGTGCGTGCTGTACGTACACTCTTCGAGGATTCACTGACCACTTACGCTGAGATCTGTAAAGCTCGCATCACGCCTCTCACAAACGGACATTTTCAATGTGAAATGTGACATTATGATAACAACCACACCATCATACACTCTCATAACGTACCTGAATGAAATGGTCATTTTAATGGGGAACAATTACAGTGTGTGTGTCATTACGCTTGAAATACAGTGTTTATGACAGAATGTGAAATGTGCATAATGGTGTGTGTGTGTGTGTCACTCACTAGGTGTGTGTGAGAATGAGTGTGTTTAAGGAAGTGCTTATTAGAAAGGAAAGGTGTTTTCCTCTGAACAGAAAGTCAGTTTAATTTCTCAGCTGATGAAAGATTACACAGTTGGCTCACTCGTAATATTTTGGCTCCAAGGAGAATTTAAGTCGACGCAGCTGCTCTGCCTTTAAGAGCAACTTAACAACAAGGTCACCACTACCTCAACTGGTTTGACTTGATTTCTCTTCTTCACAAGGGCTGTAAGACAACTAAGGAACTGAAGGTTAACTAGGAACTAAGAGGTAACTAGGAACTAAGAGTTAAGTGCTACTTGAATTTCAATCATACTATGATCCTGTTTCACAGTCACACACACTATTCAGTTATTTCCTACGCCTTGCTTTATTCATGCAATTAATCATACAAATCCACTTCATGCTGCCTCCTGTTAACTCACCCAAACCCAATGTAACAGCTGACCTCTCAGAAAATACCAGAGACCAGAGTTCATATTACTTTATCTCCGTTTTCTCCATGTTTTTATCATAATAAACTTGCATCTTCCCACTGATCCTCATGCAAATGCATCACCTCTAAGCTCTGCCCTGACTTCGGTTTGAGCATGTTTAGAGTACAACAGGACTTTACGAGAACATTTGTATGTGGACGGGATAACAACACCGCGATGGTGAGAGTGTTTGATAAGTACGATAAGTACACCAGTGCAAACTATTGCAATCCAATACAGCTTTGTCATAAATTTGCCCTTTTACAAAGTCTTTGTTCACACTGTCAGAGGTGGACCTACATGTTTGTTGCTGATGGTAATTAAAGATGGAATTGTACAGGGCAACATTTTATTTTAAAGATGTTCCTATTTTCCTTTTTGACCTTTCATGACCTCAGTGACCTAAATAATATAATTTAGTAAACTCCTGCCTAACAGTGTCAACACAAATTGAAAATATAAGTATTATAGATATAAAACTGTCGCCTCATTTGCTGTATGTGTGGCACAGTATAGAGAAAGGAGGTATGATTTATGAGCACTCGTAGAATGATCACTCCTCAGCCAAACAATGGCATGTACGTACGTCTCAGAGAGGAAGGGCGAGAAGCAGCGGTGCAGGTGCACAAGTGAACCTGGGAGAGTGTGTTTGTTTCTGTGAGATCAAGTGCGAAGTGCTGATGGGATGGAGGGTGGATGAAAGAGGAGGGAGGAGGAAGAAGTGCTCCAGTCCTGTCGCCTTGGGTGCATCTCTGCCCTGGGGGCCATCTGACTGTGCTGTCACTATCCACAGAAGTCTGACTCTGCCTTAAAATGCTCAGCCCTGCGCCTGCAGTTCGACATGCTTGATGTTCAACACATACACATGGAGAATATTGGAAGTGCCTCCAGAAAAAGAGCAACCAAGTACGTGGACTGTAGGACAGTGTGTTTTTGTCAAAAGAATTTATGAGCTCCTATAGAAAAGTGGGGGGAAAGACTGTGAATTCAATTTCCCCCAATTTGAGAAGCACCTTCACTCACTTACTGTACATCACACCTGTGATAAGGTGATGCTGTGACACATCCAGGTAACAGCATTGGTGCGCAACGCCTCCGTGGTAATAACAGTCATGTGATCACGTAAGCTGAAATGCTTGTCCCAGTGTGCTCCTAAACTCCTGCAATCAACGTGTGCACAGTGTAATTCAGGGGATCACTCCTCAATGAGGCAAGAAAACGGGCCTCAGGGGTGACGCTCCTGCTTAAGTCAACACAATGAAATAATGAAATAATGAAGGGAATACACACACAGTGGAGATGGGAACCCTTGCAGCAGAGTAAGTGGATTTCATTCATCTACAAGCACTGAGCCTGCTGCAGAAGTCAACGTTTCACTACGCAGCTCATCACAGGTGAGGAAGTCTTCACAGTCTGCATCGGACAGGTAGCTGTGGCAGGGCGCAGCACTGCAAAGCAGTCACAGTATTTGAAAGTGCACAGCCTTCGTTTAGGCAAAGGCAGATACTGTTTCAAAAAGCTTTTCTAACTTCACCAATCAATGAAAATGTATTACACAGAATGTAAAGCCTGCACGTCTTAACAGTCACTGAGTTCTTCACTTCTGACTTTATAATTAATCAGCCCTTCTGTGCAAGTGGGCCTGGTGCCTTTCTCTTATCATCAGATATGGTAAACCCACGCCCTCCGGGCCATCAGCGGATTAATGATGAGTGCCTGTGATAGCAGAGCTTTATTAATAAGCCACGCGTGTTCACTCCAATCTAAACTTTAAAGGGCCGCGATCGACCTCCCCGTCACCCACTGTAACACGGTGCACGCGCGCGTGCGTTAAGTTACGGAAAATGCACCGTTTCCCACGGAACATGGCAACTTTCACGCGCCGCTCGTGCAGCACTCGAGCAAGAACCCTGCGAATGATGGATCAGACAGGTGGAATCGAGCAGGACGCAATTCAAAGGTGAGGAAGAAGGGCGGGTACACAGATCACCAAACTGTCCACATGTCACCGAAGTGGACGCGAAATGAAAGCGGCGCGGATCAGAAACATCGTACTCACTCGCCCCCGGTGCGTTACACCAGCATCCCGGTCTCTCACGGCCAGCTCTTCAGATGAGTTCTCCTGGGACAGCGCGCCTTGATCCTCTCTATCATTCTTCGCAAAGCCCCAGCCTCCTCACAGCCTCCGCTGACTCCTCTTCTTTGACATCACATGAAAAAGCAGCTGAAACTCGCCTCTTATCGCCGCTTCGGGGTTACGCTCGTCCGTCGCTCAGTACGTGGAGCACAAGTGACACCAGCGGATTCCTATTTGAGGGGATGCTGACGCGCAACCGGAGGGGCTCGCCTCCTGCCTCGCGTCGGGCTCCATCAGCTCTCCGCGAGCGGCGCCGTCAAACACGCGCGGAGCGAAGACGTTGGCTTCCGGCGAAGACCTTCAAAGTAAAAGCACGGCAACTATAACACAGAAAACATCAAAGTAAGAAAAATAAACATGACAATTATTCAATTGTTTTTGTAATTCGTATGCAGACATCAGCCTTGTATTGTAATCATTTCCTGTTGAAGTAAAGACTTACACTAATTAAATGACCCTTAGTATATATATACAAATGTGCTCTGATGTTGATATAGTTCACAGGATAATGATACAAAAACATTTAAAAACATAATATCATATTATAGTATAGTAATAACATTCAGTAAACAACAACAAAAACACAGTACAACTATGTGTGAGCTGGCAACAATCAGAAGTGCATTTTCGGTCTTTGTACCACAGACCAGGGCTGAAATACCAGAGAAAACTGGACTTACATTCAGCATTAGGAAAGACAGGTATGTGGGTTTGCTAATGTTAGGAAATAATACGGTTAGGCTAAATGCTCATTGCTGTTAGTTCTATAAAACACTTTCTCAACAAGTTAAAGTACTTTGGGGGATGTTAATATATATATATATATATATATATATATGTATTTGTTTAGATGTTTGCATTTATAAATGTATGCAAATCTCCCTCTCCCTCTTTCTAAATATGGTAACCAGAGAAGCGAAGTGTGTTTGGTTTTGTATTTGATAGTTGTAGTCAAAGTGACCAAACACTTATGAGTCTTTATTGTGAAGGGAACGTATCACACTTCCTGCACTTGTCCAGCCTCTGTCTGTCTTGACGCACCTGTGAAGGCCACCATTCAAATTTAATCGACCTCACACAGACAGGCGCCCTCAAGTGGTCAGTGCTAGAACAACACAGGGTGCTGACATAATTTGGGGAAAAGCAAAGAATAATCCCATTATAAATAATTGATATGCAGTAGCCTTTCTATTTATTTTTCACTGACTCTGGAAGTTTCCTTATAGTGCAAACAAATCAGATGATATTCTGTCTTCAAGGGGACATGCACAAACTTAATCTTTTATGAGCGAGGACTAAAAAAAACATTCATATGCATGTGGGACAGTATGGTGTATGAACTTGAGGTACTTTGTGTTGCTAAATGCACTGAAAACAGGACTGAAATAAAGGCAGCATGTTTTGCTGATGAGTTATGGTTAGTTTGGACGATTAGGTGTTAGTTGGATCAATGCAAAATATCCCGTGTTGTTTCTGTTACACACAGCAGTACCCATGCAGTATTTCAGGGGGAATAATAACAGTGCGTCTGTGGTACTGTTGAGCCAGAATAATTTGGGGGAAGTCAAGTATATCAGGCTGCTGGGACTGTAAGAAAGGAAATAATCAGTTTTGCTCTCAAGTCTCCATCAGCCTCCGAAATGCTGAACTGGCTGTTAGACAATAGCGAAACAGGCTTCCCTCAAGTGTGGGTCTGCACGAAGAATGGTGGCGTGTTTGAGCGCCAAGATGTGTGAGACGGACAAGAAAAGAATAAGAGCCAGCCCAATGTGCTTACAAAGACAGAAAAGCCCTGTCCTTTTGGGGTCTTTTTCTCCATTGTTGTCCACTGTGAGCCAGACTCTTGGGTCCCCTCCACAAAGCAGGTTCCCCTCAGAGCAGAGCACCACGGGCTGTTCTGTCACTTCACATTAGCGTCTTCGTGGAGAACAGCAGCCCCTAAGGGTCTGGACACACTTGTCATGAAAGAAACGTTCTGGACACACACACACACACACACACACACACACACACACACACACACACACACACACACACACACACACACATTTGATAAGGACGTGTTAGGCAAAGTGGGCAAAATGGGAACACAGGGAGAACCTCCATCAAAGCTTCTAATAGTGACCTTAATTCAGCATCGGCTCTCCTTCCTCCTCACCCACCCACCAACCCAAATACACACATTTTACATGTTTACATGCCACGCAGTCAGAAAACAGAACTGGTGAGAAATACAGCTGTGAATGAGTATCCTTCATGTAAAAGCAGCTAACACATGCAGGTTTTATTTACACTCACAGAAATGTATTCTGTTCATGACACAGGAGATGAAACTTTGCACTAAATAGCGAATGTATCATTACTAATGTGAGTTGTGTTAATGAAAGATGAACAGTTTCATGTAACGCTGATCTAAATTGTTCAGCTCAACGCTTGCTGCCTTATTTGGCCCTTTTAGTCATATCCCACAGTCTTTGTCCTTATTGTTCACATGCTATGTTTCATCAGCTGCATGTTGTCTTGCTGGTTTTCAGGTAACAAAGAGGATCCCACCTGCTGATGTGGTTATAAAGGACCCAGAAGATGCTGGAGCAGGACTGCTTTGCTAAGAAGAAAAGAAGCTCATAGGAAATGCTAAAAAACTAGAATCCAAAGACTTGAATTAACAGAAATATCTGCCCACAGAGTCACATACACAGATGTAGATCCACATGTCACACTCAGCAGGATTTACTGCCTGTGCACAGCTTACATAACACGGTAAAGTTGTGCCTAAAAAGTCTTATCACACAAAAAGAAGATGACTGGAACATAGACACACTCTTCATCACCAGTAGACTGGAAACTGGACTGATGCAGATCCTGGTGTGTGCGCAGGCTACTGATGTGACACACCAGGCTTCAAAGTGATCACGATGCTTGTTATTTAAGAGGCTGACATCTCAGGATGAAAGGCTCACGTTCTTTCGTGCCTGCTCGCCGGCCTCTATAAATACCCAGAGGTTATTTTTGGCGAGGGGGAGGAGCTTGTCCGTGGCCAGGCTGGACGCAGGTGGGCAGAGGAGAAGGAGGAGGGGGGGGGGGGCGTGGGACGGCGGAGAGGAGACCAGAGCGGCGGTTCCTTAAAGGAGCAGTGCGGAGGAGTGCGTGATGAAATGAGACATGATGTGTTCCCTCACGCTGCCTGCTATCGCGTCAAACATTTATCCTGCTGGTGAGGAGGGAGATGGGACCTGTCTCCGTGCACGTGCATTTTTTAAATTATTATTATAAATCATAGAATCTGCTAAATAGGAAACGTGTAGGGAAAGGAGGGTTTGAGTAGGGAGGGGTGAGGAGAAGTGAGCAACCCTGGAACGTAACATCAATTAAAAAACACCAATTGTCATTGTTTGACACGACCAGTGTAAATCTATTATGAAACCCTTTTAAAATACTAGAAGTATTGATAGAGCTGACTTAAATTCGGCATCCATTTTGGGTGGTGTGCTGATCAGCGCTGTCGCTGGAAGGACCCGGGTTCGAGTCTGAGTTTGCAGTTTGCAGGTTCTCCCACGTGCCTGCGTGGGTTTCCTCCGGGTGCTCCGGTTTCCAGTCAACCCAACATCCGGGGGGGATGGACCAGGTTGATTGGTCATTTCTAAATTGTCCGTAGGTGTGAATGAGTGTGAGTGGTTGTTTGTCTGTATGTGTTGGTCCTGCGAGGGACTGGCGATCTGTCCAGGCTGTCCTCACACGAAGACCGCGACCCGACTGCGGATAAGCGGAAGATAATGGATGGATCTTGCACCGTAATCACATGCGCTGACATGCTTAGCCACCAGATGGCGCCAGTTGTCTGCCAGCAGCAGCACAATGAGCACCACCTCATCAACACATCCATGAAGAAGTCATTCAGCGTCCACATGAGCTACAAGCGTTCATACTGAAGTAGAATAGTTGTTTTTGTTGTTTTTTGTTAATGCCTGATATTACGTTAATTTAGTTTTTGCTGTAGTTGTAAATTTCATGAAACTTTTTCATTTTCTTGATATAAACCGATGCGGTCACCATGACAATAAATTGGTTCCCTCTTAAATGAGTCAAACCAACAAGCGCGCGCGCACACAGCGTGCAGAAAGTGGAGCTCGGGGAACAGTCCGCCCCGCGCTACACTCCACCCTGCCCCTGCCCCACCACCGCCCACCGCCCACCCCCATCCTCCTCTCCTCCTCCCTCCACCCACCGGCTCGCACACATCCACCCCAGCGCAGTCACCTCAAGTGCGAGCGCGCGGCTGGAGCGAAGGCGAACGACGAGACTCGCAGCAGCGTGGGCGATCCTGTCTCAGCCCGTCGGTTCAGCAGTTCAGAGACCGGAGCAGGAGACGAGGAGAATGAGACGCCGGTGTGTGAGTCAGGACTGAGGGCGGTCGACACGCGGAAAGATCCTCCGACCTGTTTCCAAGTCGCTTTCTCCCGGCAGAGTCGCGTCCTCGCCCCGCACACAATGGGCTGCTGCAGCGGGCGGTGCACTCTCATCTTCATCTGCACTTTACAGCTGGTGAGTGGAGCCGTGCTCGTCTGCCAGTGGTTTGTACATGTTTACGCGCGGATCCTGTTAAAATTCAGTTAAAATGTCTTTGTAAAAAGTCCAGTCAGTGAAATCAGGTGCTGCTGAATGCAGAGTCACACACGGTCCCAAAAGGAGGTGTCACAGAAACTTCTCCAACTTATCCCGCAGCAGACTCTCTGTTTTCTCCTACAACTGCGTGTTTTATTCATTTCAGGAAAGCAGTAGTAGTAATGTTTGACATGTGAGTGAACTCATAGCTGTGACACAACCTAAAACACCACATGGAGCTCTCATCAGCAGTAAGTAGAACCACTGGGCTAACTGGGCTGTGAGATGCAGGATCAAATGCATCAGCAGATAAATGCATTTGCTCTTCATTCATTTATTGGTGACCTAACGGTGTCTCGGACACACAGCATCACCAGCTGTTACTGTAATGTAGGTGTGAGCCCTCATTAGATGTGTGCTAATACATCTTCTCCTGATCATCAAACCCACTGTATCTTGGGAAGTGAACCCAAACCTCAAAGCTTGATGGAATATGTCAGCTTCGATCGGTGAAGTGTGGGTTGTGACACTTTGCTGATTGGAACCGCGCCGTGTCACGTTGTGCTTCCCATTCTCGCGCCTTAGCCACTAGCCATGAGTAGAGTTTACTTGACAGGGTGTGAGAAATGTTATTTATGGCTGTATTAAAACAGTTCTTGCTCACTGCCGTAGGCCCCCGAGTAAATGCCGCTTATAACCGCTAAGGGAGCAATAAAGTCTTCTGCAGACAAAGGGTCGGACAGGAAAGTTGTGATGTATTATAACATGCAAGAGAGAATCCAGGAACAAAGGAAACCGGAATACACACTGAAATTAAAGCATGGATGACGGCTGGTGACATTTGATTCTATCAATAACTCTTTTATTGCACTAATCTCAACAAACCCCCTTTTGTTTCCTAATGTCGGCCGAGCAAACATTTCGCCACTAATCCGCATGTTTCTTTCTTCTGCTCACGTAGGCACACGTTGTCTTAAGTTTCTATGCTTGGAAATGTAAGAAGCCCATAATCTAGATTACACACCAACCACCTCCTGGGTTGAAATGCTTTTTTAGGGGAGAAGATTAAGGGGAGAAGTGTTTGTCGCGGTTGTTTTTCTTTTTGATGCCTCCAGGCCTTCGTTTCCCGCTACCTTCATCTTCAAAATGAATTGAGAGCAGGCGCGTGTTTGTGTGTCTTTCAGTTCTCAAAATTCATTGGATATGAAGAAGAGTGAAAAGTGTTGGGTCTCAATGATGCCCTGTGTTGAAATGATGGTGTCAAACACAAAAACAAACAGGGCGCTGGGTTCGTCATCTAGGGGGACACACCTGTTTTTCTCTCAGACCTTTTTGCCTCATTAGAGAGAAGGAGGTTGACAATTTGTTAAGGACTTTATTAGGCTGTCAACAGGCTGCCTAAAAACATCCCCCAACACTCTTGGAAACAGCTTTTTCCCCCTGGCACTATTTCTGGATGACCTGACACTTCCTGTCTGCAGAAACGCACGCTCACACACACACACACACACACACAACTCCACACTTCTAATGAGTTTAACCTGTGAAGAGGGGTCGTATTAAACCCTGCATGACCTTTTAAAGGTTGTAGGCATACGTGTTTATGTGTGTTCACATGAATATACATGCGTGAGTGTGTGCCGAGCAGCACAAGGGGCCCACACGCTCCCCTGGCTTAAACCTATGCATTGACAATGAGCTGGGTTATTCCCAGTCCATTACAGGGTAAAACTACCATTAACAAAACAACATACCCTGCTCCTCAGATGTAAAAATAGCCCTTGTGAACCGCCGCGTGTGCTAATTAGCCGAGCAGAGTGCTTTGATCAAACCTCTTTTGGCATCTCGGCCATCCCCTAATTGAATTGTGGTGCGTTTTCGTCATCAACAGGCTGAGCGGTGGGGCTTCATCTCTCCAGGACAGAAGGCAACAGATAATGAGCCTGTATTGATCGAAACGCCTCTGTTCCCTCTTCTCTCTGCAGCCTAACTATTCCAGACAGTAGGGTTGGATGGTTGTCAGAACCCCGATCAGCCCCAGAGAATGGCGAGCGCTGGAAAGACGCCCCGTCTGTCTAATGATTTGTTTGTTCTCAGAGACACAGTCAAGCTTGTCTCTGTCTCAGTGGGTCGGTCGTTTGAGGTGTCGACCTGAAGTCCAAGTGGCAAAGAAACGATTCCATTGGTCAGCTAAGGGACCCGGTCCAGGCATATTGTGAATGTCGGCAACTGGCCGTGAGGAGAGAGGTGGTCGCGAGTGGAGTCGGCGGTTAATGGGGCTCTGTGGAGAGCAGGTGATTGATGAAGGAGGCCTCTTCGTTAGTCATGGGGGGTTTACGGGAAGAGGCACACACACACACACACACACACACACACACACACACACACACACACACACACACACACACACACACACACACA
>JAUMHF010000024.1:13339379-13355489 GCA_032359275.1 Microctenopoma steveboyesi
CACACACACACACACACACACACACACACACACACACACACACACACACACACACACACACACACACACACACAAGTACCCCCGCACATAATCACACGGAGCAAGGTTAATGAGCTCAGAACTGAACATTGACCCTGAAAATGCCTGGCCGTAGCTGTGCTGGCAGTGCTGATGGATGCGGCCTCACACAGACACAGACACGGTTTCACGAGTCCCCGTCTCACACACACACACACACACACAACTGCACATTCCCAACTGTGAGTTATAGGTTAGTAGGTCTAGTGTTCAGTGAAGATTACAGCCTTCGTATGATGGGTGGAAGGGCAGCTCTGTCTGCCTCTAACACGCTGAGAGGAACGAGAAAAGCAGCTCGAAGGTTTTTATTTGATTCCTGATAAGGCAAAGGCAAAACTGTCCATCTCGCACAGTGAGCGGCTCGAAGGGACAAAGTGCTGTCAGGTGGGGGGGACCCACAGATAGAAGTTTTTAATTCGTCTTTATACCAAATGTAATATCTTGAATCACACGGCCCGTATTTTGGCTCCACTCTTTTGATGACATAGGCGGAGAATACACCGCCTGTGTAGAGTAGGTTTCAGAGAAGATGACGTGCGAGTTCAACCAGAGTGCTTCCAAGAAAGTTTCAGCGGACAGGCAGAGCGCCTCGTCCTGGAGAGTGTTATCTCTAAAAGCACGGCATTATCCACTGGCAGGCATCACGGCATCTCCCACACATTACAAAGGGATTTAGTCATCTCTTTCCTCCTGCTTTCACCACTAGCTCGTTTGCTTTATGGCAGCACTAACGTTGGAAACTTCTGTTGAATATTCATGAGCTTAGAGATGCTGGGCGTCTGTCAACATGCTGCCTCTCGCCAGTCTAGACGTGCATGTGTGCTCACAGACATACACACTCTGGGTCCACGGCTTTGATATTAATGCTTTGCACATTAAGGATAATTACTACACTGGGGCAAATTGGGTGGCAGTAAAGCACCGTATGCTGTGGGTGTGAGAGTTGCTACCCAGGCATAATCTCGTTGTGTATTTCCTGTTCCAGAGGTTAAATATCAAAGCTCTAAGACCTGGACGGTTACAGATGCGTCAGACATCTGTTCAGGGTAACTTTTTTTGGTAAATGCATGTGTGTAACTTCTTTAGAGTACTTGAGTGTGATCCATGATAATGAACTGCATTTCCTTGGCACTGCCAGGTTGAGGGAAGAGATAGCCCAGCGGGAACAGGGTGGATGGTTACAGCTCTTTTATCTCTGTTTCTCTTTGTCTTCGCCTTTCTGGGCCTGCTATTAAGTGTTCATAAAGCCTCTCTGGACAGTGATTCGTATCTTGGTGAGCAGAAACGCGTTTCTTTTTTTACTGTTTTACTGCTTTGGCTTGCACCGATGACGGTGGAACAAGATCTCATCCCTAGCTGAATTATCCACGCAGAAACAAAAGGAGGTGCGGCGCTGTGTTAGAGATGGGCTCCCATTAGCTTGATGTTGAAACATACCATGTGCCAACAGGTGAATTTTGTGCAGGACCCACAAACTGCATTAGATACTGTGATGACCGCGGTCTGGGTACCTTTCCTGGATTAGTTTTTTATATGTTCATGTCACTAGTGAACAACATCAGCCATCATTAAACTAAGACAGACCCGCATCTTGAAGGCCTTCTGCAGGAGAGGCAGCCGAATAAATCCCCAAACTAGCGGATCTATGAAAGTAATGAATGGAGAGACAATAAAGAGAAGATTGCTAGACCTGTAGCCACTTATGTCCAAGACCGGGAGCCACATATACCTACTTTATTATTACTCCATGTCTCCATGGCATTGTCTCGTCGTCTGTCAGCAAGCCTGCTAAAGGTTGCTGGCTGAAATGCTTAATGGTTCATGTTGTTGAACATTGTTAAAATACTTCTCTGCCACACATTCTGTTAAATGGATATTATTGGAATATTTGGAAGGGTAGGATATTCTAACATCGTCTTTGACCATTCATCTTTTCTTTTTAAAGGTCAGCTGGTCACCGTAATTAGGTACTGTGTGTGTGTGTGTGTGTGAGCACTGTGCTCGTGCTGTCAAAGGGACCCCTGGTGTTGCGGTGCTGATTGTGGTCTTGACCTAGGCTGTTGTGATTGCCGTTTCTGAACAGCCCCAGCAAATAGCTCCTGCTTGGCCAGAGCCAGCCCCATCAAAAAAAGACAATTAAACAACGTGTGTGTGTGTGTGTGTGTTGTGGGTTATAAGGCAAGGTGACTCACCCCTAGGACTATTTGAGCTTCCACAGTGTGACGTCCCCTCACCTGAGAGCTCAGTGTAACCTGGCTACGCAGGGATGAGAAGCGCTGCTTGAATGTGTAATAAATGTTCGGGTTCCACCCTTAATGTGTATCCTTTGTTAAAACACAACGAGGCTTTTCTCTCTTCCTCATTTCCCCTCCTCCTGGGATCCCAGGTTGGAATATGCTTGAATTATTGATTACCATCTGATTTATCAGCGAGTCTAAAGCCCCTGGAGATTTGGGGGAGATGCAGCTAGAGAGGCAGAGAGAAATGGAGTGAGAAAAGGGGGAAGGTTGTTGGTTTGACCTCTCACTCTGGGCCAATTATGAGCATGGCCCTAGAGACCTGAGCTCTCCATATTTAGGCCTACCTCTATCTTTTTCGTTCTCTTTCTATCTCCCTCCCTCTTTCCGGTGCGGTGTTACCGTGGCAACCTTTACATATACAATAAGATGCTTGCGGGAAATAAAAACCAGCCTGTCAAAAAGGAACGTCAGAATTTCTGATGCAAATCTGAGTTAGCGTGCTGAGCAGAGAGACGAGTGCTGGTGGACGACCTCAGGGGGTTGGGCTGCACAGAACAAGGGGCTCGGTACATATCGTGCTCTCAAGACAACTGTCACTCTAAACATAGCTCTGCTTTTATATTTATATATAGCCTTTAACCTCACTGCAGAAATGATCCACCCAAAATGTGACATAGCAGCCAGTCAGATGCAGTTAAGAAGTTTATTCCAGTTATTTCCCACTTGTGTCTGAGGTTCCTCGTTAAATCGAGATGAAAGCAGGCACATGTAGGTTTTATGATAACTGAGGAGAGGTGGAGATCTTCCTGATGTTTGCTCCCCTCACTGCGCGCATGTTGGTTTATAATAATATGTGTGTTCTTGGGAAAAAGCCGTCTTCTCTTTCTGCCTCGTGGCCTTTTTACAGTTCTCTATTTTAATGTCTTCGGCTTAACAGACCATTAATTATGTGGTTGAAAACCTAGGGCTGGCAAATGCGAGTGCGTCTGCACTTCTGTGCGCGGGCTCATGTGAGTGTGTCTGTGTGTGTTCCACATGAATGGCGCTCCAATATTAAGCTATAATGGAGATAAAACTAGAGCTATTTGCAAGCCCATTTCTCTCTTTCCATTCCAACAGTTCCAGCGGTGTCATTTGTTATAGTGTGCTATTGAATAAATTGCTTTGGGAGCACCACAGCTGGCACGACTGTCTTGACAGATCACACTCGGTTGTATGGCTGGAAAGCATATTTGTCTCACTCACACAAACGCCCCCCCCCTCACTGTTTTTGACATTCAGTCATTGTTTTACAAGCAGCTGATAACTTCACGGATGTTTTTGTCCTAATTGCTTTGTGTGATCAGATGATTGGACAGCAGAAATGCACACAGCATAACTTTCTGTAATGGAGGACGCAAGATAAAGAACGACGCTTTTATGATGAAGAGAGCGATGTCCCTAACTCAATTACAGGAAGTAGATCCGCAGGGTACAAACTGTTGACAAGCCGCTGGCGGTACTTGACTTGTATTCTCAATGAGAACTTTCTCTGTTGCAGCTAAATTAACTCCTTGTTAATTAGGGCAAAACCTAAACAGCCATTTGTTTAATGTGGGACATGAAGAGACCGTGAGGGAGAGAGGATTGTCCGGTATGAGCTGCTCTCGTTGGGTAATTTCTCTTCCATTCTCTCTTTTGTTTCTGTGTATTCATGCTGTATTCATGTCCTGCTTTTCTTCTGTCGGCTTCCCCAAGAGATCAGTGGGTATATCTGTGTATTTGTAGATGGTAAGTGGTCGATTGTACCTGATATCCGTTGATTTACATGTGTCCGTATATGATGCACTCTGCCGTCTCATCTATAATTTTCCATGAAACGCCTATGCAACAAACGGTGACTATGCGAGTCACAAAGAAAGAAGACAAAACCTCACAAATGACATTAATCCCTGTGGCTGAGGCTGAACTCCCAACATCCAGCTCTGCCGCATTCCTCCTTACGTTGATGCTGCCAAGTCGAAACGATCCTTTAATAACCCAAACATTACTGCCACCTTTGCAGATAAACTTGAATAGAAATGATGGCTGACGGCAAAGTGAAGGAAGAGAGATAAAGGGAAGAAGAGATGAGAGGCTGAGCATGACAGGCACTTTTCAAGAGATAGCAGCCTTGTGAGGAAGACTGTTTGCCTTCACAGTGTATGAATTTGGGTCATGTTTCCGTAAACCCTATGAGATAAAGAAGTACGAGGGAGATCAGAGTGTCTTAGAGTGGGACTACAAGCACAAACAAGGTCGGTCTCTGGACCAGACAGGGCAAGGACACACGATTGATCACAACATTAACTGTATACAAAAGACGGGTACTGATTAAACCCAAATGAATTTGCATCGCCTGCTCTCAACTCTGCTTCACTGCTCTTAACAGACGGTGGACTGAAGATCAAGAGATCTGACAGAGATAACAACAACAACAACAATTACAACACAGGACATGTCACGAAAGCCACAACTTTAGCAATGTCCAGAGGGAGAATGGCTTCTATAATGTTTTTTTCAATGGGATGGATCTGTGTGCTGTGCATTCCCAGTAGTACTGAGAGATTAGCATGTTATTAGCACTAGGAGCACTGGAGATTTAGCATATCTTCAATTATCAGAGCCACAATGAGCACTTCACTCGGGGTCTGGGTAGCACCACCACCTAAAACAACCGGTACTTGGTGAAGTCCAAAGGGTGTAGCTCCAGTGTGTTTTACTGTGCACCACATATTTCAAACAGTGAAGAAGAAAGTGGCTTATGAAGGCACCCTGCCTCTTAATCCCTGTCTCAGCTCTGCTACACCAGGCACCACCAAGGGCTATCTATCTATCCAACTCTCCATGTACCCAACAAAAGCCACACACGCACACCCCATCACACACGTTCTGAGACCGGCACCATTAGTTACACCAGGACCAGGCAGACACTAGAGTATAATGACTTTACTCAGGCGAGAGGTGAAAAATTGGATTGGAGAAAGTTCTTGAAAAATACTTTGCTGCCTGCTTGGAGACAGAGAGCAAAGACGAGGTCTGGTAAAGTGAAGCATATTAAAACATTCTGGCCAGCATCTGTTTGGTAGCTTGTCTATTTTTCAGTCATAAAAAAATTGTAATAACTCATATGCTGCAAAGATGGATTTATAGAAATCATTTTTCATTTCTTGCACCAACAAGAAAAGATTCTGTAGCCAACTGATATAGATGGAGGATAATACATTTCTAATCGCTTTAATATCTGCAAATCAAATTGCGAAACTATGACATTGAGAATGACATCACAGGGGCTGATAAAGGTGGCAATATGCTGTGTGTTGTTTTCCCCTGGGGACATTTCAGCAGTCAAAATTCAAACCTGCTGGCCACATCTCACAGAAATGGAGATACTTCTACGTCATTTTCTTATGTGTGAGGAAAATCAAAGAAGCTGCTGCCTAAGCATTTAACTCAACATGAAGAGAAAAGGAAAAGAGACAAGCTTGTACGAGGGGCTGAATGATTTATAATGTGCCATGCCCCGGCTTGTCTTTATTCTCAGTGAGTTGCAGCCTACGATCATCTTGATACTCGTGAAAGCACAGAGTTGATTACCACTCTACTACATGAAGGAATTTTAAACATAATGGAAGAAAAGCTGATGTGCCACTCGCCAGATATACCAGCAATGGTGGGGATTTCTTTCCACGTCGTTTTTTTAAACGTCCCGCTTAAATACGCACCATAGAAAACTGGGAGAGCGTGACGGTCAGCTTCTCCTCCATTTCGTAAAAAAATTCCTTCCTTGTGAAAGTTCTCTTTTTGAATCTGTCAATCTCAGCAGGGGGGTGTAGGGTTTCAGAAAGTGCAGAGCAACACTAAAGGGAGAAAGTTGAGAAAGGCTCTTTTATGCAAATACCTACTTCTGTAGTGCAAGCAACAGCTGTTAGTCAGATGCTTGAGTCTAGAGAAACCACGGCACAGAAAAGAACATCAACCAGATTGTGGTTTTCCCACAACCGTTATTCAGTGGCACGAAAGGTCTTAAAGATGTTTCACCCCTAATGTGAAAGGCTTTGAAAATGTATAAAAAATGTTTAAATCGGGCAGTCATCGAATGCAAGGAAAACTCTAAAGGTGTTTTTTGTCTTTTTTAACTGTGTGCAGACGTGGTTGGTTGTTCAGTCTGACCCCCAGAGACGGAGGCCAGATACCGCTGAATGCTTTGGACCCGCAGGTTTTAGTGCATTGTGACACCTTGTCAGAAGTGTGTACTACTACTGCATCATGTGACAACATAGTTGACGTGTTAATCATAAGCAGATGTCACACCCGAGACACGTTTGGTTCTGTTTCTGAAACCCCGGTCGGATGCTTAGGCAAAGCAAACTGCTTTTCATGCATTTCAGCCATTTATCTTGAGCACAGATGCACATTTTAATTAGTTCTCAAATTATGTGTATCAAACATTTCTCCCTCTCAGACACATTTACTTTGATCCTCTCATTGCTCTGTGGCTTGCTTCCCTCTCTTCTTCTTCTTTTCTCCAAAGCATTGAAATGTTTTGGGGCTTTCTCAGATTGGACATTGAGAGAAGGAGGGATTATAGTGTAAGGCTGTACCCACGTTTGTGTTCTCCGCCTGTTTGCTCTTTTATTCACGCCAAATACCCACTAACACCATCTAACCGAAGAAGCAGATCTGCGCCCAGGAACAGAGATATAAAAGTGTAAAGACGGAGGGTAGTAGAGGAGGTGTAAGAGGGGCTTGTTGCGTCCTGCTGCTGTGCACACCCCCTAGCTGCTTAGTATTTACGGTGAGAGGAATGTGTACGCAACATGCTTCCCCACATATACACACCTAAAGCCAAAATACACACTTAGAGATTCCGTCACCCTAGATGGAGTCATTTGTGCTTGCTGGAGGTCGGTGGGAGGCTTTTACGGGCCGTTATGTAGGTGGCTCACTATTCCTGGAAGATCGTTGGTATCTTTTGATCAAATTCTGCCCCACTCTCCAGCAACCGGCTTCCTATGAATTGTGGGCTAATCATGCCATATGGGTTTGTGTGTGTGTGTGTGTGTGTGTCTGGGTGGGCAGAAACATTTCTAGCCTTGATTGATTGTTGTCATCTGGGTGGATTATTGGGTTAGCAGTGAATGTGATAGGCTTACTACAGCATCTCAGAGGAAAGGATATGCAGGCTCGTACACACATGCACACATTACAGCACACGACGCACCTCGTGCCTTTACACTTCTTTAATTCAATGACTGGTAAAAATATTTTTTTCCATAGGCATCAAGGGAACTGAAGTATGCACGCTGGATGGATGAAGGTAGCACTGACATTACTATGCAGATTCATTTCTCAAATATTGGGAGTGAACGGTTTTATCTGCAGGTTTCTTGCCTTGACTTTGGCGTGACACATGGTGCGAGTCCCCGTTCGCCTCACCTCACCCCTGTCAGTTGTCTGCGCCATTACTGCCCTCGCCCTCTATGGAAAGGAGTGTTCATTTTTAATTATCACTCAGTATTTGATCATCTCCCTCCCCTGCCTGTCATAATGTCTCACTGGGTTGCTGGTAACATTTACATTACATTAGAAAGAGCAGCCATGACTGTGTCTTGTGTGTGTGTGTGGAAATGTGCCCACTGGTGCATCCTGTCACTGCATGAGAGGAGAAATTTGCCCTTCCCTCATCCATCTTCAAGCGCTTGGCTGCAAATGACATGTCGACACACAACTGAACACATCGTCGCTTGAGATACACACACGCACACACACAGTGAACAGAATTGGGTTGGCAATGGAATTTTAATTAAATGGTTTGCACCCCCTCCCCGTATTTTCACCCAAATGACATGCTAATTGAGTTGATGCAAATAGGGACTTGCAGCCTTAGTGTCTAAAATATTTTTTTTTCTTTCCACTGTGTTTTGTTTTGGTTCTGGATGTTCCACAAAGATCTGAGGTGGAGGGTAGGGAAACGAAGAACAAACACAGGGATGAAAGAAGGAACGTCAGGAATTAACCTTCTTTATACAAGAAGACGTGGCAAGCAGCTGTTGGCCTAGAGGGACTGAGGTGTGCTGAGAAATATTGAGATGTGTCTTTCCGTTGTAGAGGGCTTAACTGTTCTTGTACACGTGCACGTGCACATGTTGCCTGTGAGCACACATTTTAATAAGAACCTGAACTCACTGCAGTGTTATTATGAAAGAACTCCTGTAAAGTTCCCGTGCCTCGGAGCCGTTGGCAGGTAGGTTGGAAACTGTGAACTAGTCTTTAATTCAGCAGGGGCTGAATTGATAAATCTGTCATTGTTTATTTTACGCCACTTCAAGTGTTCACCTCTGGGCGCTCAGGGTGTTCATGCATTCACGCTCTTTGTGGGGTTGTTAACCAGCTGCTGTGAGTTAAACACATATTGTCTTCAGTTTACTGTTAACAGCCCGTGAACACATTGGCAGGGTGTGGACAGTGCCGCCTTTGTTCCAGTGCTCTGGATCAGTCCACTGTTGCAGCAGAGGAGACCCCTTGCATGCAGACTATGTGAACCTGATGACCTGTTCCGTTTTGTCTCACACTTTAGGTGCTGGCTTTAGAAAGACAGGTCTTTGACTTCCTGGGTTACCAGTGGGCCCCCATCCTCGCCAACTTCTTCCACATCATCATCATCATCCTCGGCCTCTTCGGCACCATCCAGTACCGGCCACGCTACATTGTTGTGGTGAGTACATGTACCAGAAGGGAAACTTGTTCCTTACTGCTTTTTTGATGTGGTTTCACATCCTTTTGCTTTAGCTTTCTGCCTGTGCGGGTAACGCAGATCGGACGTGTTGATGTCTTTCCTTAGTGTGGTGCATTCTCTTGTGCATTGTGCGACACCCTTAAATCACTCTAATCCCATAGTAATTAGGGTAATTAAAGGGGGTGAGGTGCTGGGGGACTAAGGAGCTCATCAGATTTATGCTCTGCTCCATGTTTCTGGACAGTGAAGGTCATTCTTTGAAACGCAGTGAAAAATATGTGCGGCCTGTTGATTTACTGCTCTTCTTAGAAAGTGTTTCTATGCAGCTTCATAAATGTGCTTTTATGCACTTCAGCTCCAGTATTTGACACCATCACATTCATCCGAGGCATTAGAAGCCTATTTTGAGCGGCATCGGTGAAAGTGCAGATGGTGACGTTAATGACAGGAAAAAACTGAGCAAATGAGAAAAAGATATTGAGCAACAAAGTGAAAAAAGGGAGGCAGAGGAGATGCAGAAGGATAAGTGGGAGTCACGGAGGATTAGGTGAAGAAAGAGGAACTGGAAGGACAATAGGGAAGAGAGAGAGAAACTAGAGCTATTGTCTCATGTTAAGTGGAAAATTAGAGAGCACACTGAGGGCGTTGGTGATTCAACATGCATGTTTTTCTAAAGATGCTGTTTTGCCCCCTCTGCTCTTCCTCTGACACCGCTGTCTCCTTACTCACGTAACCCATCATGCGTCAGAGGATTTTACAACCTTCACACTAATGACTCTCTGCCTGTGTCAGCAAATAGCATTATGTAGCGCTCTGTGTCCGTCAACAGTTGGCTGACTGTGTTGTTGAACCTCTGCATCTGCCTCAGGGCCCGAATAGACTTGCTGAACTTACTGGCACCTCCAGAAACCTTCACGTGTTTGTATGTGGACATGCATGTATGTGTATTTCAGACATGCACTCCTTTCCATAACATCAACAGTTGGGGAACCACTAGATGTTGTTGGTAGAGAAAAAGATGCAGAGAGAAATATGGAACTAATCTGTCTGTGTCGTTGTGTTTCAGTATACAGTATGGGCTGCTCTGTGGGTAGCCTGGAACATCTTCATCATCTGTTTCTACCTGGACGTAGGAGGCCTGTCCAAGGTGAGACATTTTAAAGTTTTTATCTTTTAACATGGGTCTATCAGCAAAGCCGCGAGTTCTTTGTCTGAAATATGTTGAATGTCCCTTTCTTTCTAAGGTCAGCGTTGCAGGCTGGTGGAGGCGTGAGGCCTGATTTATATTCCTGTGTCCAAGGACTTAGCCACCTACACTGTAGATGTCTTTGTAGGCACATTAAAATCCCAGTCCTGACTAATGAATACATAAAAAATGCCTTTTTCATGGTTCCAATGTCCATTGCAGGGAAAAACAAAGACAAACATAAACTTAAATAGTTTACCCACTGTCCTAAATTCATCAAACATGTATTGGTGAAGCTTATTGTCAGTTCTTAAACGGACCAAAACCTTTTCATTCATGATTCATCAAATTCCACCATCACGTTGTCACAACATGAAAAAGTACATTTGTGCTGGTTTATTTCTGTTTTTTAACTACAGCTCACAATAAAAAAAAAAGACATTGAGAGACAAGTTAACGCTGTCTACTTTCTCAGCATCTGGCCAATCACTACACAAAGTGGCTCCTAATGTTGTTACATTAATGAACACAACAAGAGACGGATGAAAGCGAAGATGTCTCTCTTTGTATTTCTCCTGGAAATGATTCTGCTTTAATTCTGACCTTGTGCCAGTATAGTTATTTTTATTACACCAGGCTTAGCCACTCAAATGAGAACTGTTGTAAAATATCAAATCATAATTAGGCATTTGTCAGCTTTATGAGTGCGGAACGTATATTGCAACCATAATTAGAAACGATGCACTGCCACCAGGTGTTTTTAAGTATATAATGAGTGTATGACACGGAGATCTAGCATGCATTCTGCACCAAATACATCACCCCTAAAGCTTTAGAAATCTGCATCATACCAGACTACATTACCTTAACAGGGATGTAAACCGCTATGTTCACACCTACTCACATGAATCTTCAGGGATCCTCTTTACGTGCCGAGTGCAGATTAGATCTGTGTGTATCCACATGAAGGCGTGTTTTTATTCTCACCGCCAACCTGCAATTATATGAACAATTTCTTCACCTGTCAACTTCCCACTGTTTTGTAATCACTGCTCTTTTGACATATCTAAATGTATTTGGTTAGTTGCATCGCGTGCCTTTTTCTTTTCAGCGTTCCCTCCTCCTCCTCTTCCTTAGCTGTTAGTTGGTATCTTGCCCATTTGCCTGTCTGACCATTAAGAATAATGAATTCATGTAGGCAATATTCATCTGACACCAGCTTAACAGGCAGCCAAAACTCATTTCAAAAACACCTTCTCAACCTCTGGTGATTTTTTTTCATTATATGACGGACTTTGTCGGCCTCTCGCTGCATGTGTGTCCCCACTATGTTTATGTGTGTTGGTGTGTGTGTCTGTGTGAGAATAATGAAGCTTGTAGGGGCCAGCTGCTTGGGGCTGAGACTGGGCATTAACCCGACAGATGGAGCCAGCCTGGGCTCTCAGCCCTGCATATGGTGGTCAGGAGGAAAGCTGGCTAATGGAGAGCACGCCCGCACCCCATGCATGCATGCTGGACCAAACCAGACAGCCATGCAGCTTTCTGAGAGGACCCCAGCACATTTTATCCGAAATCTGTCTGGCTCTCCTTGACTGATACTGACAGGACAGTACTGGAGGGTGTGTTTGTAAGCACGTATGTGTGACTGTTGTGTGTTTAGGTGATAAGTGCCTGGAAGTGCGAGGGCAGGCTGGCAGAGTCACATAGCACATGTTCTGTCACCTCCCATTCTTTCCTTATCTTCTCCCCATAGTGCAACGCAGACTGACAGACGGATCCCTGCCACTCCACACACAGGTTTAAGCAGTCTCCAGTCAGCCACGCCCTCTTTTTCTTTATTCTCTCCCATCATACTCTAGTGCAGTCAGATATTCTCCTTTCTTATGGCTTTTGATCGACTGGTAGGAGCAGCCGGTTTATAACACACATATCACATATTCATTTTTTCAGATTTGATTTCTCCTCACCGACGCTTGTTTTAGAAGTGATGGGAGACCGCCACGAGCACAGTGTCTCCAGCTCCTGAATTAATATGCAACAACTGTGCGGGCACACCTTTCTGAAACCTAAGTAAATATGTGACTCTCGTCGGATCCAGAGGAGCAGTGAGCAACAGCATCCAATTAGCCGCACAGATTTCCTCTGCAGTGTGATCACACACTGCTCTCTCTGTATTTCAGAGACAATATGTTTAGCTTGATAGACGTCTGCGTCTCTGGTGAATCCAGTTACAAAAGTGCCTCCAAACATGTATTGACTTTGTTAATGAAAATATTCTGAGCAGTATCAGTAGGCTGACCTTGAGTATTCTGATGGGGAGGGATTGATTTGTACTTAAGGGGACATGAGAGCATAACAAAAATACTTGACAGTAAGTTGCCAAAAAGCTTTTTAGTATCAAATAGTAGTCGCCGTAGTGCTGTTGTCGTGTACAACTTTGGTAGAGCTTAATCAATGGCACCTGTCTAGTCAGTGGTCTTCACAATCCTTCCTACTCACCTTCAGCTGCCCTTGTTTTTGTGACTGAGCGTGTGTCGGGGGGGTATCAACGACTTGTTGCACTTTTCCACCTGCTTTAGAAGGTCGCTGCTGCCCGTGTCCCTATGTGCTGCGTGTGTTGTTGAAGTGTGTGTGTGTGAGTGAGAGATGATAGGAGCCAGAGATGTGTCCTGAGCGCTTGGCTCCGTTAATAATCCGTGTCTTGTCACTGAGCGGCAGATGTGGCGTTAGATGGTGTATCGGGGGTTTTTATTGGGTTGAGCATCTGTGTGTGTCGCGGCTGATATGGCTGTGTGCAAACTGAACATCAGCTTGTATAAAAGGTTGTAGAATAGATGTTGGACAGACTTAAGAAGTTGCAGAACGCTTGAAAACAGAAAGCCTCTTGGCGGATCTGACTTAAGTTCATGTAGTTCAGTGTTTAGTTCATGCCGTCTCCTCTCAGCAGTATGTTTTCATTTCAATTATGAGGATCTTGTATGGTGGTATCCACCATTAATCTATGGTGCAGATGGAAGCTAATTTTAATTGCAGTGCTCACAGCTGTGAAAAAAATGAATTCAAAGTTGGGGTAAAGCAGTAATAAAATGTGTGTGTGCCAAATTAAATGACTAAAAAAGTATCTCTTTTCTCAAATGTTACATTGGCACAAACGTGGGAAAGGTGGGTTGCTTGTTACGCTACGTCCAGGCTAGTCTCCGCTCAGTAAACTAAACGCAGTGCCATCTCCCTCTCTTGATCATTCTGCCTCAAAAAATGACGCACGTTTGTTGGTCAACCACCACAACACAAGCTATTAGAAGCTGAACCCGTAGCAATATTAAGAAAGATAATCAACAGTTTCGTTTGTGGCGTCTGAAAAACTATAGCTAAGCTGCGTGTATTTACGTTACTGTGACATTTCAGCATTTGTGTTGCTACAGCACCCCGTCCCCTCTGTCCTGCTGTTCCATGTATTCCAGACATGTCTGAACTCATTGTGACCCACGGGCTCAGTCATGGACTTGCCTCTTCTGTTGAGCCATGAAGTCTAGCCCTCAAATGCCTAGGACGCCTGGGAAAGGCTTTAAAGGCTCTGAAGACTTTGATGGCAGCTACAAAACTAAATATTAAATAAACGACAATATTAGACAATAGTCTGAAAAAAATCTACTGTAGCCTTTATATTAACAAACCAATTACGTTACACAACATGCTGTTAGAAAAAAGGCTGTTTCAGTGTTGGGACTTTATTTATAAGCAGTGTGAGAAATGTCAGAGACTGTGAGATTGTGAACGCAGCTCTCTCCTGAACTCAAAAAGGCTTAACAAAAATGTTTTCTCTCCTTCCAGAACAGTGACCTGCTAACATTTAACATCTCGGCCCATCACTCCTGGTGGAGTGAACATGGGCCGGGCTGTGTGAGGAGAGAGATGCCACAGACCACAGAGAGCCACTTCTACATCACTGTCATGGGCTGCTTCGTGGACTACCAGTACATTGAGGTTATGCATAGCGGCGCTCAGATTCTTGTTGCTGTAAGTACGTTTTGTACTGACGTATTCACGTGTACATACAGTATATGCATGTGTCGACGTGTCAGAGGAGCAGATCACGTTACATGCTCGACACCACGGTGACCACGCTCACGGGAGGATTCATGTGTGTGTGAAAGGTGATCGCGACAGAAAGGAAGGTGATGTTTTTGTTTCCTTCCCACCACTTTTCTCTACATACTTCCGCAGTGGTCTGTTATTTTGTCTATTGCAGCCTCCCTTCCTCTGCCCCAGTCTCTGAATGAACAATTGATCCGTTGTTTTGTCTGGCTGACACTCAGACCTGCCAGCAGCTGACAGGTTACTGAAACACTGTTACTGTCCTTTTTCTACGCCTTACTATGAGTACACCAGAAACTCACATTGCAAACTCTTGGGCCAAGACACTTTCAGTCGCCATCACAGTGGGTTCTTAGGTTTAGACATGCACATTACACACATGCATTTGCAGCTCCATTCACTGCCACACACTTTGACCCTGCGTTGATGCACGTATACACACTTACTCCTGTGCTGTTGGAAGCGCCACCATTTCCATACACGTGAAGTGGATTTAATGGTGGAACTTGGTGTGTGACGGAGAGAGAGAGCTAATACAAAGCGCTTATCTTCAGCCTTGAAAAACAGCATAGGATCTGTCTATAGTGGTGGTCAGACATCATTCGTACCTTTAAACTCATTTACACTTGAGTTAGCGCTCTAAACATCCATGGGAGATTAGGTAACCAGTGTTGAGAAGCACTGGATGGGACCATGGAGAGTCATAACATGGCTGATCTCACTTTCCAGCTCCTTAACTCTCACTGAACCTCAGTAGTCCATCCACTGTTCTTTCCCAGCACCACCGATGGCATCTTTTTTTCCTCATGCACGTCTAAACCCATCCTGCTAAAAGCAGAACCCTGCTTAGGAAGTCCTTTAAGATGTCCACGTTTGTTTTGTTTTGTGCTCCTCCCTCTCTGGTTGAAGAGAGGCTACGACAGAAAGAAAAGAATGAATGTGGGTTGTCCCTTTATGTCTTTAGAGGGGCCGAGGCGTTTCAAGGTCACAGCCAGAGACCATTAAATATTTAGTTTGTGCTCCAAGGTGCATGTTTCATTAAGATGAAAAATGCAGATCCATTGGCCAGTAATGGTGCTATCATTGTCATCTCTCTGCTCTGATTCATCACCCGTTGGAAGGAAGCCATGCAGAGGTGAGGTAGCACACATTTAAAAAGTCAGTGTTGCTGCTTATTGCTGTTTTAGGCTCCACTCAGCCAGACGTAATTCTGGGGTTTAAAGGATTAGCATGAACCCTCTTCAGACTGGGAAAAGGAATTATTTATTTATGCAGTAAGTGAGGGAATATTTTAAGGGCAACATTTTTCCCTTTTTCTCTTGTCCGTCCTACAGTACTGACTGTTACTGAAGGGCTTTAGTTTAGACCGACTGTCCTGACAGTGTAGTCAGCAGAAAATCCTCTCATGCTTTTCTTTCTTCTCGTGCATCTCTCCTGTCTGCTTCTGCTGCCGCACACCACGCGCCGCCTTCACTGTTAAATAAAACAGTTAGGAGCGAGGACTTAGGAGGAAAGGTGGGCGAGAGATGAAGGAAAATGGTGCAAGATGTGATATTCAGTTTACATCTGTAGACATAACTCTTACACGCTAAAGGGACTACTGAAATATGTCAAGGGGCTGTCAGAACTGCTTAGCTTCTCATGTGTTCGGCTGTTTATGAGAAAAAGCAGAAGACGGCGCACACACACACACACACACACACACACACACACACACACACACACACACACACACACACACACACACACACACA
>JAUMHF010000024.1:13355589-13405489 GCA_032359275.1 Microctenopoma steveboyesi
CACACACACACACACACACACACACACACACACACACACACACACACACACACACACACACACACACACACACGCATCATATCATTTAGTGAAGGTTATTGCTGCCACAGGCTATGCTTTCTTCTGTTACCTCCCTGTTCCCAGTAAACCTGTTTTGGGAGGCTTGTGTGCAGCCTGCGTCATTCTCTCGTTCCATTGCTCATTTCCTCTTTTTGTTTTTCATCAGTTTTTCTACCAACCCAATCTCAGAGCTGTCTCTCTTCCTGTCAACTTTTCCCGTTTGACCTTTATGTTGATCTTAAATGACACAAGATGACACCGCATTACTCTCTGCTTCTGCATTTCTTACTCACTCACACGTTTGCAGCTTCGCTCATTTTCTGTGGAGCTTAGCGACGCCGTCATGTCGGTCTAAGCTCCTGTTTTAATGCCAGGGGCGAGGCTAGGGGGGGGGGATGAGTAACGGGCCCCTGCTTGATTGAAGGGAGGTCCCTTCACAACAGGTCTGGCGTGTTCAGGCCCCTCTAATTACCAGTCGGGGGTGTGCTTGCCTATAGGGCCATTTCTGTTTAGTGATGGTGCAGGTTCACTCAGTTAAGCAGCATGAAAACAGCGTGGCTACCCCACCCCACCCCACCCCCTCACTCATCCAAAAGGTCAGGGTGCTTGCTTTGATAAGTCCATTAGTCCATGTTATGGTTTCAGTCTCTCATGCTGAACAGCTGTCATCACTGGGGTGAATGTGTGTTTTTTTATATTTATATGTGTATTGCACTGGGGTGAGGCTGGGATCTTTTGATGTGCTTGTATTTGAAGAACAGTAATTTAACCAGGCTTGTCCAGGGCTCGAATTGTCTGGCGTGATAGTGGTTCATAATGTACCTTTGCAATATGTCATTGCTGCATTGTAACTATGCTGTAAGTTCTATAGCATCCGCTTCAAAGGATTACGAAGATCCCAGGATGAAAATACTTCTAATGCAGTTACTGGGTCTGCTGGCTTCAGCCAAAAAGCAGAAAGACCCCAATACCAGAGAAGAAGAGAATTAGTCTGCAGCAGGCCGCTGAATATTCTGTCAGGCTACTCGCTGCACATCAGAAAAACATGACATACTTCAAAGGCTGTCTCTGCCAAGAGCTTTAATTGTTAATCTGTTTTGCAGGGAAATGGATTTTCCTGAGATTAATTTTACTCTAATATTTGGTCCTAAACTTCTGAGCATAGGGAACAGAAAAGACTGTCGAAGAGAAAAGCAAACAACGTCAAAAAGTAAAAGAACTAGTCCTTCTGTAGTAACATGTTTGTCCCTTTGTGGTTTGTTTTAAAGTGCTTTATAAATAAAGTTGGTATGGTATGGTATGTTTGCTTTTTGATCTAGAAGTGTCTTCTGCTTGTGTTATTTACTGCTCCTGTACGGTGCATTTGTTGTGTGTGTGTGTGTGTGTGTGTGTGTGTGTGTGTGTGTGTGTGTGTGTGTGTGTGTGTGTGTGTGTGTGTGTGTGTAACATGTTCTAGACATTAACATGCTGTAATAAGCTTTTTTTATGTGGAAGATGCAAATCAGCATCCGTCAGCAGCCCCATGTGATAATATGTAAATGCATAGATCTATATGAGGGGGGCGGGTGGAAAGAACAGGTGTATGTGGTCTCTGAAATCCTGATCATCATGTTTTGTCCTAATCATGCAGCTGCCCACACACTGTAATTTTCTGGGGAGAATCTTGTGCCTTATTGTCGGGCAAAACTCCTGTGTAATTAACCTACAGAACATCTGCACCACCTCTCCCCACCCTCCCTTTCTGTTCTTTCTCTGTCCCGTGTGATATATTCTACCTACAAAATCCTTTCATTCGCTCAGTGACTTTTCTCCGACGCTGAGCCACAATCAATAGCGTGTTAATTAGCTTGTAGATTGACTCAGTTATCCGGCGCTGCACACGCCCGTGCACGAGCCGGTTGGCTGTGAGGAGGATGCATTTGCATACGAACTGAGAATGTCAAAACAATATATCAGTTACGTCCTTTTTAGAGTTTTGACTATTTACAGTGCTGTGAAAAGTGTTTTGCCCTCTCTGACACGAATCAATTCAGCCCTAATTTGTTCTGTAATAGCTGAGAACAGTGAAGGCAACTAATTATGAAATAGAGCGCGGGGGACTGGTGTTTATCAGGGTGTATTGTCAAAGGTAGGACTGACACATTCAATATAAACGTGACCTTCATTAGCCTATGCAGATACATGAAGCCCTTTTTCTGGCTCAGCACCTGGCCTTCTTCTCACGCGCACACACACCAAAGCCTGCTCCTTGAATAATAAACATCTTTTCAGTCTTATAAACGTAGATAACGCTGTGCTGTCTGAGATGCCTCCTGTAATTTTCTCTGCAACATAGTAAATATATTAAAATGAAGGCCCACTTTGTTTTTGATTAACTTTTTGCGCCTGGTTTTTGGCAGAGAAGTGGAGACAACAGAGACCAGGGTGGAACTTACTAATAATAAAAAGGGACAGACACAGAGGTGGGGGAAAAATCTGACAGAAGAGATTTGCGGATTGTGGAGTGACTGATGTCGAGACTTGTGCTTAGAAAGTGACTTACACGAAGAAAAAAAAAAAAAGCACAGAGAGCAATAAAGAAGATTGGCAGCGAGAAGTGTTCTTCTACTGGCACGTCCTCACAGACAGACTGAGATCAAGTCTCTGTGGACATGCGGGGGCTTTATGAGCTTAATTAATATGACATTAATTTCTAAAATGATCCCTGAACTCCAGAAGTGACAGGGGGGGAGAGTCAGAGAAAACAGCCGTGCGTGCGTGCGTGCGTGCGTGCGTGCGTGCGTGCGTGCGTGCGGTTTGCATGGGGGAGAGAATTATTTAAGAAAATGTAAGTGGAATTGTCACTTGTTATTGAGGACATCGACCTATATTGGCCAAAGACAGCAGTGCCTCCAGCAACATCCGTCAAGTGTTGACTCCTCAGATCTTAGTGTGATGTGTCACTAACTCCACCGACGCAGCACAAACTGGACAACAAAGTGTTTTAACGTTGGCCTAAGAGCAGACACGAGATGAGATATTCCCCTAAGTTCTTCTTCGTAGTCCATCTAAAATCGAACGTCAATAATATCTTGCTGTCAGCTATTGTGAGACGTGACAGTGATTCCCTACTGCTGAGCAGACATAGACGGGTTTAGGCTTTAATGATTAAAAGGTATTCAACTTCAGGAAATGTGTACCGTTTATATTTTTAGCACTGAAGCTAAAAGTAGCCACAGTGTGTGTGTGTTCTTATCTCGGGGGCAGTAACCTTTCCTCAGATCTAAAACTGGCTTCGTAATGTTTCTGTCATCATTCATCGTTCTTTTCAGTTTGTGAAAAATTAAAGGAAAGTCTTGACTAAACGAAACGTGAATGACCACTGACTGTTCTGACCACGAGGGAAATAATGTGAGACCGATCATATGCATTTGACTACAGCACCTGTTGGAGACTTTCAGACCCATGTGTTACCGATTGTTCAGCCAAGAGAAGGCACCGAAAAGCGCAGGTGTCCACCTAAGGTTTTATTTTTGGTTGTGAATTTAGTTTCTATGACAACCCAGTCAACAAGAGGACATTGTTCTCCCACTGTTCAGGTCAACTACATTTTGGATCAAGCATAAGAAATTTCTTTTCACTTCCAGTTTTGTTCATTTGTAACACGAGTGCATAAGTAATCGAGTAAGTAATCAATCAGTTTGCTTTTGTAAAACAGGTATCCAGATTTCCAAGAATAGCAGAGACCAAAAAACAGCACAGCGCTCTATGACCCAGTGAGTCAGGAGCTTACTGATGTGAAAAGTTATCACGGCAGCAATTAGTTATTATCTGTGTCATCTAGGATAAGCGAGCCGGATTTCCCCTGCCTGCGTTACAAAGCAGTCTACCAGGAATGTGCTGCTGCGTGCGTCTGATTGGTCAACAGCGCTGCGTCTCATCACATTGCAACACATGATGAATAGGTTCATCTTTTCTGTGGTCGGTGCCTTCTCCGCTTTGGTGCTATGGTAAAGCAGCAGGGTCACTGCAAAGAATGAAGGAGGCTATACTTGTTTCCCACAGCCGTGTCGGGGCACCCCTCTCCACCAGCAGCTTTAAAACAGAATACGGGAATAGTTTTCTATGCTAAGGAGCTTCAAAGCTGTTTTCATGGTCCAACAGCTTAAAGATCCACTAAATGTTGGTGTTTTCTGGTGCTACACAACAACTATGATCTTTTCTCAGCATTAACCTCTTGGAAACACTGACCTGGACACATTCACTCACCCACATACAGTTAAAAAACGGTATGTTGTTAACACTATCTTTTTCTATATATACATGAGCTAATTCAGCTTCGTTTTGCTGCCACAGTAATGGATGGGGTGAGACCAGCAATTAGAGACTAGAGAAGAAAAGCTTGAGTGAGAGAAGCGGAGAGAGTGGGGTTGTGTTTCCCCCTCTACACCACCTGCATTTCATTCTTAAATAAACTTTGAATCTACATGTGGATGAACAAATATATACTACAAATGAATAATCAAATCAAATCCAAATGTGATCTTTGTCCCTCTGATGAACACTGGGCCAGCCCACGCTGAAGAGTTTAAATGAATATTACATGTCTGCCATCAAACAGAGTCATTCCCCCCCAGGTTCTGTTCCTGTGTACCCAGTGTGTGAGGAGGGCAGTGTGCCCGACGCAGCTTTAATTGGCATGGCAGAGTGCCAAATGACGGATGGATGGATGGCTGGATGGAGAGAGACTGTCTCTCGCTGTGTTTGTTTCTGAGTCGGTGACAGCCATCTGCCAGTTCCACGGGCTATTTCTCAGCGCTGTGTTTGCCCACACGTGTGTTGCCGCACTGTCACTGTGTGCCTTCTCCTGCTTTCTGGTGTCTTTGTGAACACAAGCGACTACTGTGTGGACACTCCAGAACGTACCCTGTCAAGTCTGATGGCAGTGCCAGCACACATGTTACAGAACAGCAACACAAACACTCTCACGTTATCACCTACTGAGCAGACAGTCTGAACTTTCAGTTTACACCTCCAGCCGCTGCAGAGTTCGGTTTCCAGCCACCTGATGTGTTGACTCTCCCATTAGTTTTTAAGGGGAAATATCTGGTTCTCTGGGAAAGAAGGACTCCCCTATGTTTAGTCGATAATTGTGCCAGAAATTTGGTTTGCTGCCAGGCAGGTCGCGGCTTGCTTGGCCTGCTGCAGCTGAAAGTGCTGGGAGCAGCCTGAGTGCACCAAAACAGTCAAAATAACCAGTGTTTTCCAGATGTTCTCTCTGTGTAATGTTTTTGTCTACACAGGCTGACATACAGCTGTTTAGCAGTTGCACACTGTGGAGTCTAACCTCTCTTCTCTGCCTGTGTGCTCACAGCTCCTGGGCTTTGTGTACGCCTGTTACGTCGTCAGCGCTATCACCGAGGAGGAGGACAGCTGTGAGTATCTCACACACACACACACACACACACACACACACACACACACACACACACCATTCTTGAAACTGAGCTCTATAACAGTGAATGAATCACACCCAGACCCACTCACACACAGATGAGGTGGAAAACACCCAAGTTGAGGAGAACACGGCTACATCTTTCTTCATCCCCCCCGATACTGTCACCACTCCAGTTCTCCCCTCTCCTCTCTCTCCTCCCCCACACCAGCTGGGTCCTTTCTATCCCTCCAGAACCAAAAGGAGCCATGTGTTCACTCTCCACACCTCATTCAGCCCATTCTTTTAATTTTTCTTTCGCATGTACACTTGTCACCTCATCTCTCCTCCTCATTGTCCTGTGCGGTCTTCGCCTCCTATTATGTACTCTAGCTTTCACTTGCCTCCGCTGCTTTCTCCCCATGTGCCTCCTGCTTGCTGCTCCAGCTGTCTGTTGCCCGGGTGGGTTGTGCACACACCTTCCCTCCTCGTGTCCGTCTCTGTTGTGACTAATCAGACATACATGCATTTCACATTTTACCTGCAGACAAAGGGGCTTAAGAGTTAACTCATAAAACAGGCTGAGAGTTAGAAAATGCAGGGGGAGGAATGGGACCTAACTGGGAACGGGTGAGAGGTCCTCATGGAATGGAAACACTCCCGACTGTGAGGATTTGCTGGGATTACACGGAGCTTCTCAGGTACATGTTCGTACAGATGTCACTGTCACATTGTCACAGAATAGTAATTAGGAAGAATCTGGTTGCTGGTGGTAATCACGTCAGTCCCTGTAGTCAAAACCGAAACCAATTTGATTTGAAAACAATCTAATGAACAAAGCCCTACACGCACTAATTGCATCTTAAGCAGGAGACTCTTGTCATTCGGGGGAATTCTGAGTCTCTCCCACATTTTCTGTGTGTGTTCCTGTTGACTAGCGGTTCTCTACATACCGGAGACTCACTTGTTGTGAGTGGTTAGCATAGCTGAATCTGTAACTGATCCCCTCTCCCCCCAGCTCTGGCCAGCACCACTTAATCACCAGTCACCCTTAAGTAATCCTTGGAGGGCCATAGCTCTTCAGCAGGAGTTCAGTCAGCTATAAAAAAAGGACTTTTCTTTTTTATTTCGTTTTTCAAAACCTTTGAGCCACCTTAATTCCCAGGATGGACTATCCACACAGATTGTTTGCTTAAAATCATCGCAAATAGTTACACACACGCAGAAAACTTGCAAGAGAGCAACAATCAGTAGTTGGGAATGGAAATAGAATATGGTGTGATTTTTATTGGTTTTAATTATTAGGTAGCTCCTCTCTGATCCAGGCTGTGGCAGAATAAAATGCTGCTGCATCGCTTCCAACTGCTAGCTCTTTGTTATTGTAATCAGCCCTTTGCCTGCACCCCCCCACACACACACACACACACACACACACACGCACAGACACAGGTGCGCAGACACACACACGCTCGCACAAACACAAAAACCAGCTAAGGCACTTAGCTGCTCTCATTTTCTCCTCTCATTTGATGTGTAGATTAAAGCAGGTTTCTGCATTGAGCTCCCTGGCTGCCTCAGCATCTCTCCTCCCACTCAGAACTTCTCTTTACTTCTGTCTCGTATGCTTTATTTCTGCTCCCCAGTTTCTTCACCGGCAGATGAAACCGTTGTGTATCGGCATCCAATTTTAGCATCTTTAAGGAATTTGTGCTATCTCGTCTCTGGGTTTTCAGCTTTAATGAGGTGTGCTAGTAAAAAGTTAGAGGTCTCTGGTCACTCGTGTATCAGCTTCATTAAGCGCGTTGCTGGTCAATAAGCTCCACGGTTGATCGTGCTTCGCCAAGAGAAGACGGGTAGGTAGAAGTCTCACGAGACTCACAAGTAGAGGAGAGAGAGAAAGATAAATATATGAGGGGAGCAGAGGGAGGTGTTTGTCAGGACAAAGCCAGGGGGGGAAAGAGTAGATGGGGAAATATGCAAGAACAAACAACATGAGACAAGATGAGCTTTTCACAAATATATTAGATAAGACAGGAATTCCTCTCACGCTGAGCACTTTCTCACTCTCCAGGGAGTGTGAAAGATTGGAGTGCTCAGGCTTGCGTAAAGAATCACACACGTGTGCAGACACACACACACACACACACACACACACAGTATATCAGTAATAAAGCCTGAAAGCCACGTCCAACCCTGAGGTGATTGTATATGATGGTTGATATTCTGCTTGTGTGTGTTTGTGCGTGCGTTACCCCCCACCCCCCATCGACGTGACTTGCTCTCTTCCTTTGTTTCTTTGTAAGTGCATGCACACTCAAATGTACCGAGCGTGCATCCTGCCCGTATTTGTGTGCGTTTAGCCGACTATGTGCAACTAACGGTTCGAGTGTAGGTGCCTGTGTGCATTTTTGTGTCTGAATTTGTTACAGAGTTATCGGTGCTGAGCAGACACACCGACGGAGTGAGTGGTGGGGAAAATCCTCTTTGTAAAGTAGGTCATGGAGTTAGCTGCCTAGTTCTGGGATAAGCTCGCTTTAGCATGTCTGCTAATTATGCTGTAGCCCTCTGTGCTGAGTCACATCCCCTGAAAATCCTCCACAGCAGACAGACTGCATGGGTGTATTGATGAAGTGAGTGAAAAGGTGAAAACAAAGCCTTAAAAAAAGCCAGAGCGTGTTCAGTATCAAGGTCCTGGTGTTGACTCTCCGTCATTGTCCTGGCTTATCTGGACACAATAATACAATATATCAAACATCTGCATTGACGTAGATGTTTACTCATTCTCCTAATACAGTAATCTGCGTTCTGGCGTTAAAGTCTTCACCTATTCCTTTTCATTTTGCTCTAAGGTGCTGTTTGGAACCAACCTCTTCTTCGACTGGATGATTACCTTTAAATATACCATCAAAAAAAAAACAAAGGATAGAACAGCTAAAGTGGTCTTTAAAGTAGATGAGCAGTGTGTGTGTAGCCCTGGTGGCTGTGTTGCCGTGTTGTAGAAAGGAGCCAAGTGTGAGGAGCTCCCTTAAATGCAGAGTATGTGAGGCAGAAACCCCAACAGTGCCTCGTATCTCATCTCTTACAACGTTACAGACAAGCTCAGAAATCTCAAACTATGTGTCTGCACTTTCTCTCTCTCTGTCTCTGCCCTGTCTCTCTTTGTCTTTCTTGATCTTTCTCATGCTGCTCTGCTCTTTTATTCTGTCCAACCCTGTTTTTTTCCCCCTCTGGTCTTTTTTTCCTTTATCTCCATGCCTGTGTTACCCTCCTCTGTCAGCTCACCAACCCCTCACACGCACGAACCCACGCGGTGGTGGAAGCATACAGTAGATTGAGTGTACATGTCTCGCCTGGCTCAGCACAGGTCCGCTGATTTCAAACAGTTTCCACTCGACCTGACATACGATTTTCTTACACTGCTCCCTGTTTGTTTAAGGGCTTAACTATTGACCTACTCCACACGCATCATTTCTTGTGTGTGTGTCCATGCAAATGAAAATCAGCTCCCTGGAAGAGACCACTATGCCCACTAGAGCATGATTTCATGCTGGACGTTTTCCATCTTCCCAGACTGTTTTCTAAAAGTTAAATGCCTAAACAGAAATGTTCTTAAAACATCTACTGAGAATGAATAGCAGCATTTCATCTGAGCAGCTTTGTACATTCAGCCATCAAATGCTGCGTGCTTGCTTTAGAGACTATCCATAAAGAACAGATTGCTACAGCAAGTCTCAAATAGTCCAAAAAAAACATCTTCCACATTAGTGGACATATGTTAGTGTTTTTAAAAAGTTCCAACAAAACAGTTTTAACTTTTTCAACCATCACATTTAGTGAGCTGCATAGAAGGTGATATTTCATTCTGAAGCAAAGTGTGGGATTGACAGACCGACAGGTTGGTAACTCTGACATTGCCATCCCCTGAGCTGCTGGTGTGTCTAAAAATGGCAACTGTCATTATCATGGCGGGTGATGGATCCCCACCTGCTTATAATGAGAAAATCACTAACAGAAAAGGGCAGAGAAGAGGTCTCCGTGTGTGTGCGTGTGTGTGTGCGGTGTACATATGAAATGGAGAATCCCAGGAAGTCGAGGCAGGGTCAGAGGAAAAGGACCTCATCCTGTCTACCTATCAGTATTCAGCAGAACAGGCGTGCTTCTTTTTGTCAGGATGGAGCTGATTTGGCCTCACACTAGTTCCCATGACTGGTTTGTGTCAGATTCCCCCCAAAGCTGTTGGTTTCAAGTAACTTGTTTGGAAAGTAACTGCCCTTTTTTTCCACTGAATCAGGATCAGTCTCAGTTTCTCCTTTTCCTTCCCTTGTGGTGTTTTTACAAATGACTCTAAGCTTATTTCAGATGCACCTGTCAGTCAGAGCAGCAAGCGCTACACCACCCTGTCCTCCGCTGTCTTTCCCCGTCTCTGCCACTCGGTAGCTGCAAGCGTTCTCCCCCATCTGAAAAATATCTCCCTGCATCTGTGAAAAACACACACAGCACTTTGATACCAGCACGTCCCTGTCCTTCTTGTATGTTCATGTGCACTTCGCCTGGAGTCTGAACTCATAAGTGAGGAAAATAAACAGAGAGGGTTGAGCATTTTGTCGGTGGCTGAAGGTCACCTCTGTTTCTGAGCGATAAAAGGCTTAGGCTGTTTTGACAGCTGGCCAGCTTTCACCTGTTCCTGAGCTTTCCCTCTGGCTTCAGGCAGATGCACAGATGAAAAAGAGTTTAGGCAGATATTTTTTTAGGGCGTAGAATTTGTTGGAGTTAAAGCTAAAAAGGGACTTGCAGCACGCTCCATTCTTGTCTACCTGTCTACCTTTTAGCATCCAAGCATTGCATCTGTTTTCATTGCATTCCTCGTTCTGCTTGTTTTCATTTCTTTTATCATGCATGTCTTCAGTTATTTATTTATTGTCTGTCTTTTGATTTACTCCATAATTTGTGTGTGTTTAATCCTTGTTTTCAGTTGATTTTATTGGTGGATTTGACCCATTACCACTCTACCATGTCAATGAGAAACCATCTCATCTCCTCCTAAAGCCTGTGTACCTGTAAGTATCATCCCAACATGTGTATGTGTCCCCGTGTCTTTGAAACGTGACTGTGAGCAGGTGCATGACTAAAATATGTGATGTGTTAATTCACAGATTTCAGTCTCTTGCATTTTTGAAATAATGTTCTCTTCCTCTTTAGGTTTAACTTCCCAGACATAAAGTTATTCATCAGTCAAAACAAGTATTTTACTTAAGATGTCAAAATAAAGAGCTTTTGCAGTGGGTTACAACACAACGCTGACGTGGTTTCTCGCTCAGTATCTGGAGGTTTTGAGTCATGCTACATCTTGTCAGAGGTTGAAGGCCTTTAACAAAAGTGTTGTGTGGTCTTGTGTGGCCTCACACATCAGTATGATAGCAGTAATAGAAGCGCATAAAGAGAAGCATACGAAAAAAAATCTGTCTAAAATTGGATAAATCAATTCTGCAGAGAAGTCTATAACAATAAGCCTGGAAAGTCGTGTAATAATTCTCTGCCAACATGAAATGAATATTTTATTAGCTTCTTGACAGTTTAATCAGTTCTATCTCTAATCCGCAATAGTGTCCAACTGCAGACATCACGTTTGTGAATTTAGTCTCTTCCTACTGGCTTTCAGACCCGAGTATCCTAATGTGTCCTAATGAGACTTACATGTCTTCCAGCCTGGGTCGTTTGTTACTACCCACTGATGGGTCCCCTGTCGCCCAGACTGTCATTATCATGGTTGTAATAATAAACCTGTGGTAAAGTATGGAACTGTCGTGGTTTAGTTAGGATTGAGCATAAAAAACAACTTGGTTGGGTTTAGAGAACCACTGTGGTTTTGATTCAGTGAAGGACGTTGTTGAGCTAAGCTGAGCACAGTAACACACACGTAATTAAGCTTATCGAATGATCATGGTCACCATCTGTTTGAAACAGGAAATAAACAGTCATCTCCTGTGGTCAAAGTGCTATGTTTTGTGGATCCACCCTGACCTCCTCCCTTTTTCCCTTTATAAGCTACGCCACTTGACTTCCTTCCTGGCTCCCATCATATTTATTACAGCCACTAGAGGTCACCTACCAGTGAAACCAAACCGTGGGTCATTATGAGTCGCTTGCACACACATCCTATAGGCTGCTTTTCTTTCCATTCTAATGGGAATTTTGTGAATAAATTGCTGAATGCTGAGAAGTCGGCTATATATAAATGTCTATGTGTCTTTTTGTGAATTGCCCACAAACCACTAAAACCCTGTTTCGTCTTCTCGTGTTTTTTCTTGTCTCCAGGTCTACGTAAATAGGAGCGTGCCCCAGCAAGGAGGTGACACATCAGATTCTCACGGAGGCAAAGTAGCTGTTTTGAAACAAACACCCCAGCACACATTCCTGCCCCTCTTGATTCCACTACTTAAAACATGTCATTTACTGGTGTCCTGCCCAGAGAAGCCAACATTTGTCAGTCAGGGTTCATTGTTTTCCAGGGAGAGATGACGGAGTCAGAGAAAGGGGGGATTACAGTAGCAAAAACCTCCTATTGTGTATTTAGGGAAGTATCAATCTTCTTTGTGTTGAGTTCTCATGAGGTCCCATAGCTGTTACCTGCCTATAATAGTCTGATACTCACCATGAACATGACTGTATAGAACATGTACATCATATAGAGTAAATACTTTGTCTATGTAATCAGGGTCTGCCCAGCATTCTCGGTCTGTGGTACTGTGTCTTAGAAGACTCGGTGATTTAGCATATTATTGCTGGTTTGGCTCAGATGTTGGCCAGAGGGCTGCGTTACAGAGGAGCTTGTGGAATGAGCTATTGTGTGCTGCCTGTTTACTTTCGGCCAGGATCTGTGTGCATAAATACACAAGCAAAGCAGGAGGGGGAATCCTACAGGGGCATCTGCCAAAAATAGAAAATGTAAATAAAGCAGCAAGGAGGGGGGATTTTGAGTCTGAAATTTGAACCATCAAGAAAACAGCACATGCGACATGCTCGGACACAAGGAATGGCATGTGAGTCTTAATATTGTGACTTATTTCCCCACCATTGAGTATAAAAGTATACCTGAAGTGTCAGGTGTTTGCGTAGGAAGACATTCTGACTTGACTTCTCTAACTCCTGACACACCAGGCTGCTGACAGGGGGGATCATTACACACGCTTAAGAAAAGGTTACACATTCTTAACTTTGAGAAAACAATGGAAATGGTTTCGCTATTCAAATTGCACAGAATGGTGTTGAGTTGTGTGGGTTAGGTATAGAGGTAGCATGGCAACACCTGAGTGGATCAGAGCATTGTCTCCTGCCAGTTCAACAGTTTAGACACTAGTTTTATAGCATGTTTTTTACGGGGTTTTTATTGTACTGTTATGTGTAGAAAATTTGAAGTAATGAAAAAAAAAAGAACTAAATTGGTGCGTTCATCTGGCTACACATGAGCTGGGTGATCAATAACCGAAGCGGAGTAGTTTATTACTATGCCTTTTTTTATTCTGCTGCAGACATACGATAACAGATAACAGATAAAGTAACAGATAAAGTCTGTTTCCTCCGCCCTGACAAACAGTAGTTAAAGTTAGACCCCCTGTTGCCTTACTGTTTGTGCGTCCCTACTGCCCTCTGGTGTTCGTAGTCCTTACGTACAAGTTGCGAGGTCACCGAGTTTCTGCTACACTCATTTTTTCCATCAATCTACATTTTCTGTTTGCACATAACCGTGAACCATTAGATGGTATACTAATACATAACGATTTTTCTGTGATTGTATCAGTGTTACTCAGCACTTTTCTTCATGCAGGTTAAAATCTTTGGTGGTCACTTTTTGTCTGGTTGTTAACACAGATATCCTGCCGGGTGTTACGCGTGCTTCGCTGCCAGAGAGTCCATAAGCAAACTGTCGTCAAAATGATCAAAGTGATCCATTTTTTTATATTGTTGGTCACCCCTTCAATTATTTTATTTATGTCTTTATACGTTTCTGCACTGTTGGTAGGCTAACTGGTGTGTGGGTCGGTAAAAACACAAAGCACCTCATATTGTAACATAATCAGTGTTAGTAGTCAAATGCTACTAAAATTGTTATGTATAAACTAGTCTTCCTCTCAGTGCAATACAGCTTTGTCCTCAAACCCTGTGACTGGAATTAGTTTAAACTAAACAGTGCTCGTCTCCACTGGAAAAAAGATTCCACCTCTTTGTAGATAAATCTTTTACTTTATATAGGAAGTAGAAATTGCTTTTTTGTATTTTCTGTTTTGTGCCCTGTGTTGCTCTGTGACTTTACTGTGTAATCATATATATCCAAAATAGCTTTTTATGTTCATGTAAATAGGTGTTTGTTAATAAAATATTGTGCTTTTGATGATTTTGTGTCATTTAGTAGATATTTTGTGCTAAAAAAAGAACTCCCGAATTCAATAGCTTATTTTTTATTATAGGAAATTATCAGTACAGAGGAAAATGAATCCAATGAAATACTTAAAGCCACTCAAGAAATACCTGTACAGCTTCATACTACAGCTTTAAGACATGAAAGCTCGGACACTGCCTCTGATCACAGCTCTGCAGATGGGGCAGTGACGTAGGCTGGAAGCACAATCCCCACACACCACCAGGTGACCGCAGGGGATGAAGACAATGGACACGAGCTTGTCCATGCAAACCTTACAAGTCCTCTCCTCCTGCAGCTGCCTCAGCAGCTCCTCTGGACTGGGGTCCTTCACTGGTGGACAAACCACACACAGGGAAACGGATGAACGGATGAACACACACACTCACACTATAGTGTTTTCCTGCAAATCATATAGAGATGGACCTCTGACCTTTTTCTCTGGTTGGTGTTTGCACCCTCACATTTCCAGCACCTGAGCCCTGCCTCGTCTCTGGCTCTAAAGAACAGAAGAGTACACAACAAAAATCCAAACTCAATTTTAACATGTATGCTGTTTAATAAGTAAAGGCAGAAAATGAAAACAAATGGTTGTGATTAAGTAGAATCCCTGCATAAAATATAAATATATATTTGGCTTTTACTGTAGTGGTGAAAAACATGAATCTAAAAAGTAACAGCTGACTACAGCTGTCACATCAATTTTGTGAAATAAACTTTAAATTGCAAAAATAAAAACCAGCATAAATACTTGGAATATTTATTTCAAATACAGGACGTAAATACTTCCCACCACTGACTGTTACCTCTGCTCTGTGGTTCTCTATTTCTGTCCTCCTGCTCTGCCTGTAGTATGTCAGTGACTAGGTCAGATACAGAAGTATAGTGCTGGCCTGTCAAGAGATACTTAGTCTGGACCAGACTCTCCACCAGGCTGGCCTCAAAGCCCATCTGGAGCACAGTCTGCACAACAGGAGAAAGCATGGCTGAGGAAGCTCCCAGACCTCCAACTATGTCTGGAAGATGAGAAGAGGGAGAGAAATGAGGGAGACGAGAGGAGCAGTGACCAGACACTGGAGGTTTAATTTACAATAGTCCCAAGTGCCATGAACTATACAGCCTTCTAGATAGGTGATATAGAAAATAAGTTGTGTTTTTGATTCCTTCACAGAATAACTGCCCTCTCATGACTCCCCCGGAACCAGGAGCAACAGTAAACAGTGCTTCCATAGCGATGACTAATTATCCTAGACCAAACATTAGTCCAGATAATTGAAAATCCATTTTTTTCTTCCAAACAGCCAGTGTTTAGTTAAGAAGAAGTGCTAGTGCAAACTATACTTTGACACTTCCAATCCATTTTTCCACCGAGGTATTTTATTTCTCTATTTGCAAAACCTGAAGCAACTCAAAATGTTTGCTCTACCTTTACGCTTTTTGTGTGAACAGGCAACAGTGGACGTTGACACTTTGATGCTTTGCACTGCAGAATATGCAAAAATAATTACCGGCAGCAAAGCAGGAGTTTGCTATCTTGTTATTCCTGTCTACATGATAGAAATGAAGTTTATTAAGATTCTTGGTTTCTTGTTTTCGTTCACAGTCGCATTTCCATTTTAGCATGACTTACCCTGTCTGGAGCCAATATCTCTGCCTGTGGAGGTTTGGGATCCACCCTGGAAAAGTAATCGTAATCCAAACGTACAGTAAAAGTAATGAATGATTCAAATTCAGCAATAACAAGCTGTCGTTCATCAATGCGTGACTATTAATAGGCCCACTATATGAAATAAAAAGATTTTATCCTGAGTAGATAAGAGGAAAGAAATTCTTACCACAGTGTCTCCCAGGTGGAAATGAGTATCCTGTACGTTGCTGATATAATCCTGCCCTCTTGACTGGATCAAAAACTCACATCTGAGAAATATGAAAACATTGTTTTATTGTCTGCTAAAGCATAGTTGACCATGTATATATATCTGTGACTAGTCCTGTTGTTACCGTGGAAACCACTTGGCATGTTCTTGCCAGGGGTCATCTCCTGGCTCCCAGTTTCTCAGCCCTCCGTCGCAGTAGAAGCATTTGACATTGTCACCATGACCTGTTACAATGGACATTACAGATCCCGAAAACAAACTTACTTTTTATATATTTGCATGGAAATAAATAATATAAAGTTATAATTATTTACTTTCTTTCTTTACTTTCTGTTTTTAACACTAACAACTGACATCAATAAAACAAAAACATAACCTAAATACAAAACACACTTTTTAAACGATGATTCCATATATTAATGCAAAAGAAGCTGTTCAAATCTGCCTGGTCGTGAGTCAAAGAGTAATTATTAAAATCTTTTTCACAAACTCATGACTATTTTTGGTAGCGTGCAGGTCATCTAAGTCACCATGAAGCTACAAAGCAGCCCCACACCATCACACTAAAACCACTGTTGGTATGAACTTCTTTTGATGAAGTGCTTGCTTGGTTTTAATGATGTAATGCGACACACGTCTTCCAAAAAGTTTCGACTCTGCTCTTGAGTAATTTTGGTAGGCTGATGACTCCTGGGAAAATTTACCCTTATTCAAGTTTTCTTTCTTGCTCTCACAGTGGCTTTTTTAACCCTTTCCAGAATGTGTGTCAGACTAATGTCAATAACATTGATGGGAATCAAATAAGTGGGACAAATATGCCAAAAAAATAAAATCAGGTAAATAACAAACAAAGGGAAAACAAAGCGAAAGCTACACTTCTTTGACATAGTCCCAACACAAGCTTAACATTGTTAGCTTCACAAAACACTAGTTATTTTATCTAATTGCTTCATGTAGGTTTACGTGACATTGTGTTCAACCCTGTGTGTTGCCTGAAGCTGTGGGTCTCTACTTATTTAGCAGCTCTGGCTTTGTCCAGGTTGTTCTGCCCACAACATCATGATTCAGCAGGATTATTGTACCATGAACTCTCTCACAAAGAGAGGTCGCTCTAGCAGAGACTAGGTCAGTGCTGAATATTTCACTTAAATATACTGGATACACACGTGTGCTTATAAAATATCAAAGGACAGAGATGATTCGTTTAGAGATGTTTTAAGGTTTATAGTGAGACAGTGAGCACCTGTGTAGAAAAATCCAGCTCTGGCGAGAACATCTGGCTGGACTGAGGCCTCCATGGGCCAGCTGTGAAACGTGGTAAGCCGGGAATCCTCTGCCTCCATCTCCGGGTACACTGCTTGCCCTGCTGTCCCCTGATCATCCATAGTCATCCTCTGGAGCTGACTCAACAGCTGGCCGTCCACAGAATCTGATGATCCAACTGGGAAAGGAATATTTCCCACGGCTCGACCCAGTATGAAATTACAAGTTGGGAAATGCCTTCTGTGCTCGGCGGCTGGGCTGTCCCCATGCACCCAACATCTTAAAATTCCTCCACAGCAAAAACATTGTACTTTATCCCCAGGGCCTAGAAAGAAGAAGCCTGCTTTGGCCAGCTCTCCAGATGTGACGGGCGCATCTGCTGGCCAGTTCAGAAAAGTCTGAAATCTCTCCAATTCTCTCCGCATCTGAGGCTCCTCGAGGATGTGCAGCGTAGTACTGCTGTCATCCATCATTCTGTGACATTAAGGTTTTCCTTTCTCTATCTGTCCTGTGCCAGTCAACCCTTTTGCGGTCCATAGTGGAGCGCGCACTGAAGGTGAGTGCAGCACCCCAGCTGAAATAATATGATCAGCTGTGGGGGAATGCACAGGGGCCTACAGGAGACTGCTTTCCAGAAAGGCCACTAAATGCCAGAAAGTATGCTCATTGATGCTTAGATGAATGACAGACTGAACATAACAGGTTGTCCTGCCCCTTAGGAAAAAAGGGCCAATCATGCAAATTGTTTCAGTAGCATGCGGGAGACTAAAGGGTTGTTGTGTATTTAAAGATCTTACAGAATTTTCATAACATACATTCATAAGTATTAATGGGTCACTTTTACTAACAAATCAATAAAAGAGCCGAAATTTTCTTATATATTTGTTCTAATGCTGTTGAGCTTCCTCTCTGTTTGGTGTTTATGCCCTCACAGGTGTACAGGATGTCCCTTTGAATTTAAGCAATGTGACATTAAAAGTAAAGATGAAAGAGCTGGGTCTTAACGATAGCCGAGGATGCATGACTCAATACTCAGAGGTGTAGGGTGTGGGTTTGTGAAAGGTTACGGGTTGCAAAAAAGAAAAGCAAAGCCAAATCACAATGAATATGAAATGAAAATTATAGTGTCAGGGTTCTAGGTAATACATACTTCTTGTCATATAAAATACACTTAAATGTGTCTCTGTTAATATAGCTTTGAATTGTTCGCAACATACAATAGTTTATATATTTGACCTTCTGCACAGTTCAGGGGGATTATGGCTGCGTCGTTGCTGCCTCCTGGTGGTGAATGAGAGTCATACCGGCTGTGATATATTTTTGCAGACCCGGACCACGGGGTGTCGATGTAGGTTGATTCAGGGAACGGTGTCGTTAAACGTTCAGATTAGCAGTGAATCTGAAAATATACATATTTTTAAAACCTTTGGAGAGTGGGTTATGTTTGTTTTGGCCCACTTCAATAGTCTAGACTATAAAACACGCGCTGGGCATAATGTGGTTTCAGATCTGTGCTTTCAGCTGCAGCCCATCACCATGCTTCCATTAAAACGTATGTGCATGTTGTGCAAAACATTTCCGTGACGGAGGAGTGAGGAATCTACGGAAGAGGATTGGGACCACCATAAATATTTTATTTGAGTTCTGACTTTAATCTCAGATTTGTTACTTTAATCTCGGAATTCTGAAAAAAAAGTCAGAATTCTAACTTTAATCTCAGAATTCTGACTTTGTTCAGAATTATGATTCTGAGAAAAAAGTCAGAACTCAAATAACATCTTGGCCATAATCCTCTTCCATAGGAATCTCATCTATCCGCTATTCACACTGCTTCCTGTGAAGGGAAAAGGTTATTTTGTAAAAACAGACATTGATAAAGTTCTAATATGATTAATGTCTTGTTTGTGCATTTGAAAACGTTTTTTGTAATCAATTATATTGATAAAGTGATAATGCAAGGATTTGTTAGTGTTGAGGTGTTGTATGATTAATAGACTTTAAACATCCCCATTTATTCCTAAATTTATTTTCTTCTATGCCCACAGATTTTCTGGACCTGTAAATAGTGTAGCAAGCATAAGGACTGCCGTTCATACATAAAAATTCGGATTTAAATTCTCTTCTTCAGTAAGCACTCTTTGGTAGCTTTCATTGCATGTTGCACTTTGAAACAGTTTTGCAGCAATTGGCTTTTAGGTTGGTGTTGTTGGATGTTTTGGAGATGTTCTTTTATTTCTCTTAATAGTTTTCCCAATCTACAATATACTTGGGTATCAAAATAATGCTATTCCAAAATTGATGAGGTTATATTACGTGTTTTCTGGCAAAGGGAAACTTTTACTTAAATACATTCTTCCCCAAAATGTATGTTTCTGCTGCAGCAGTACTGAATATGAATGGGACAGCCGTGCTTTATAATTTTTTTAATCAAATCTGGGTAAAATGCCATTTGCTATGCACTTGTAGCACAACCAAACTTTGGATAGTGTTACAGTTTATTCACGCAGAGATATCAGTCTGACAGCACTGGGACAAAAAAGAGAGAGAGAGAACTTTTTAAATAACACATAAATTCCAAATCGGGTCATTAGTTGCATTATCTAAGTCTTAGCTATGTGCTTATGTGCACGTTGTTGAATGGAAAGGATGCTTTAAAGTTGTGCCCCCCCGCGGGGAACGAGGGGAACTGCAGCGGTGGCCCAAAGCCCGGATGGAGCAGCCATTGGGGAAGTGTACGGGGCTTTAACGTAACCGACGAGGGTTCTCTCTCTCTCTCTGGAATAAAAAAGACAGAGTAAAAGGCGGCCGAGGACAGAAACACTCAAGACCCGACAGGTCCATTCGGCGACACATAACGTTCACCCGAAAACCCGTAGCAGGACGTGAATGCTTTCGTACACCGTATCCGAGGCGACAGACTTGAACTGTGGAAGTTGGGATACGTGCACACAGCGGAAAATATAGTTACAGCTGAGCCTGCGCTACAACTACTAGCCACACGCTAAGCGGCACACTAGCCACACAGCTAACTGTAGACTGAGCTGTGCATTGCTTTCAAATCACGGGGCCTGAAATTCAGTCACAAGCTCAGGCTCAGAGAGAATCCAGGGACTTGCTTAATGAATTATGTCTGCCACAAGCATTGAACCTCAGGTAGGAAGGACGATGTTATCTCGCCTGTAGAGGGCTTTGCAAGCTAGCTACCTGCTAGCGTTAACGATTTACTGGGCTATGGCTATTCCTCGGAAGGGTTAGGAAGCACTAGCGGTGGCCGGTGCATGTAGGTAGCAAAGCAGCGGTATTCCGAGACAATGTTAGATGTTTTTATGGACACTTACGAAATATGACACTTACTAGTTAAACATTTGACCCAAACCATATGCCTGTGCCACCGATGCAGCAGGAAAAACTCACCACCGACCACTGAATACGTGAAACACAAAGCTAACGTGAAAAGACTCACACAGGGGCTTAGGCTAGCTAGCGCTAACTTATTTTGTGATTCGTAACTCGTAAAGGAAGCAGTCGAAAATACCCAAATGATTGCGGCTGTGTCAAACCGAGTAACGAAAATCACAGACGCTCCTGATGTTTAGAAAGACGCGATAGGAGGACTACGCTAGTTAGCGAAGTTAACGTTAAATGGTTCATGAAGTAACAGTTGCACCCCCAAATTTGCAATATACAAAGTAGGTGACAGTAATCTCAGTAGTTAGGATCACATTTTACTGTGGAATAACATTAGGTAAAGCGTTTGCTTTGCCTCTATTGAGGACATAGTCTAACTTGAGTTTCTGAGCGTTAAATGTGTGAAAGTGGAGGCCGTGTACCCATATTGAAGGTCTCAGAGCTGAAACTGAAATATAACCATGTCGTTCTTTTTATTTTCTTTCTATGATGCAACGTGGGTGCAGAGATCAAAGGGGCAAGCATCTAAAGGTGAGTCGCGGCACCACAGCAGACTGAATCGGCATGATTGTTTTAGTAATCTAGCCTGGGCCTATATTCACTGACTAAATCAGCAGTGTATGCACTAGCCTTTCATGGCTCCACAATCTGACTCTGGGCAACATACGTTCACACTACACAACATGTATTATTGTTAAAGTATGCTGTGCACAGGGTGATGAAAAGGTACTCTAGCTTTGGATGGTGGATAATTAAATATATTTTCAGGGACCAACATTTCCCCTTAATAGATGGACTGTGTCATGAATAAATTCTTTAGACATTTAAAGTCAGTATTCGGCACATACAGCAATGAGCGGGGCCACCAATGGCACAACGTTTTCAGGAGTATATGTTGTTGCATATGTTATTGATAAGATGATAGCAGTGATTGTCATACCTTTGTAGCTTTTAGAGATGTGTTTATAATTTCTGTAACTGCTAGTAGAAATTGTTGAGACATTTACGGCATAATCTGCCTTGCTACATCCTATCCTTTCTCTAACTTATCTCCCAGATTTGGATAAACATACAGCTCCTGTCTCAGTCCTTAAATGATGGTACAATAGGTCTCTGTGAAGATTCAGTCATCTAGGTCGTGGTTAACTCACAAAACAAAGACATTTTGTCCTCCATTCCAGGGGGCTTTCATCAATCCTGAACTGAGAAAGGAACTTAAACAAGTCCAGTTGTCGCTGAATAATCTTTTTTGGGATGTTACAAGAACACATTAAATTTAACACGGTCAATCTCCCGCTCATACTTTTTTTTTACCTCACAACTGACTGGCCACCTGTGTGTTCCATGCTTTACCCCACAGAATAATCTTGTGTTTAGAACCCACTGTAACTGCAGGAGGACTAAGTAATGGTTATTTTCATTCTTAATTGACTTGTTTTGGTGTTTGGTTGGTTAGCATAATATGATATATATGTATACATATATATTTGTAAATATTATTGCAGACGCGTAAAACAGAAATATTAGGAAGGTGTTTTAGTTCTATAAATGATTTCAACGATTAATTAGTAGCCTTTCTGTAATACCACAGATTATTTTTGTTATTGTTATATTCCAGACTGCACCAAGTCTTAGCTGATCACAGCCTTCATTTTTAAAGATAATCTTTATAACAAAAATAATACTCATAATATTAATACTATTATTATTATTAATGATAAATAATAATAATAATAAAAGGTAAATAATTAAAGGTAGTCGTAAATCAGTGAGAAGAACTTTTTTGTGGAAGGTGTGTTCTAAACTCACTCTTTGACCAGCACCACTGCTAAACCCAGCCATATAGGATTTTTTTTTACTGTTGTCAGGTATTAAATAACATCTTTGAGGACATAGCCTTGAATAGTGTTGATGACCTTTTAATTCTATATTTTTAATTATGTCCATGTTATGAGGTGCAGTAGCAGGCGGGTCTTAAATCATTCTGTACCTTTAGATTTTGAAAAGTAGAAGGATAACGGGGGTTTTGACATGGCTGCATGATTTTATTGTATTTTAAAAACGCACGTGCATATTTGAGTACTTATACTTAGTTGATTTATATGCCCTGATTGGCAAGTTCCACATCTAAAATATTGATGTCTGTTATTTTAAAACAAAACTCTGTGTATTTTAATGTTTACCAGTGATATATTTATTTTTTTAGTGCAAAATGGTTCACTGCATCAGAAGGAGACTGTTCATGACAATGAATTTGAGCCATACCTCACTGGTCAGTCAACTCAGGTAAATCTTAATCTTTATTTTCAGAAATAAGATATGCTGATAATAAAAGGAAAATACACATACGGTATTGAGCATATTGAGCAACTTTTTCAAAATATTATTATAAATGTGTTTAAATGTTGTTTTATATCAAACTCTTAAGTCATTTAATAATGTGGTTCTGCTTACTCATTCATCCAGAACAACAGCTACCAGTCCATTACCGACCCGTACTTGTCCAGCTACTATGCCCCCTCCATTGGATTTCCGTACCCTCTTAGTGAGGCTCCCTGGTCTACAGGTGGGGACCCCCCAATTCCATACCTCACCCCCTATGGACCGTTAAGTAATGGAGACCATCACTTCATGCCGGACACAGTGTTTGGCCAGCCAGGGGGCCTAGGAAGCAACATCTACCCCCACAGGTTTAACTTTTTCCCTGAAAACCCTGCTTTTTCTGCTTGGGGCACAAGTGGCTCCCAGGGCCAGCAGACACAAAGTTCAGCCTATGGTGGCAGCTACAGCTATCCTCCCAGCTCCCTGGGGGGCACCCTGTTGCCCGATAGTCAGACAGGTTTTCACAGTGACACCCTTAACAAAGCCCCCGGCATGAACAGCCTGGAGCAGGGTATGGTTGGTTTGAAGATTGGTGGGGATGTCACTGGCCAAGGGTCAGCAGTCAAGGCTGTTGGTTCTGTGATTGGTGGACCTGCAGTAGCAGCCACAGGAAATGGAGCTACGCCTATTGGCATGCCCAAACCCACCTCCTGGGCAGCCATTGCCGGCAAACCTGCCAAACCGCAGCAGCTAAAGGTTAAAGTGAAGCCAGGAATGCCCAATCCAGGGGGAGCTCTGCCTCCACCACCCATCAAACACAACATGAACATTGGGACCTGGGACAAGGGCCCAGTGACTAAAGTAGCCACAGCTCCACTGCAGCAACAGCAGCAGCCTCTTGGCTTGCCCCATGCATTGCCACATCAAGGCCCCATGCAACAAGGTCCCATGCAGCCACCACCTCCCCAGTCTTTAATGCCACCCCAGATGCAACCTGTGGCCTTACAGCCCCCCCATCATCAGCACCATCAGCCGCCACCTCAGCCCTACCAAAACCACACCCAGCCACCACAACCCCAGACCCGCTGGGTTGCCCCTCGCAACCGCAACCAAGGCTACGGACAGGGTGGCCCTGGCCTAGATGGTAGTGGTGTGATGGGTGTGCTTGGCAGTGGGAACAATGGCTCCCAAACTTCTGCCAGCCAAGGACCTGGTGGAGAATCCCACCCAGTGCTGGATAAGTTGCGTGCCTCCCACAGCTACAACCCGAAGGACTTTGAATGGAACCTGAAGAATGGTCGTGTTTTCATTATTAAGAGCTACTCCGAGGATGATATCCATCGCTCCATCAAGTACTCCATCTGGTGCAGCACAGAGCACGGCAACAAACGGCTGGACTCCGCTTTCCGAAACATGAATGGTAAAGGTCCTGTGTACCTGCTGTTTAGCGTGAATGGCAGTGGTCATTTTTGTGGAGTGGCAGAGATGCGTTCACCAGTGGACTATGGCACCAGTGCTGGTGTTTGGGCACAGGATAAGTGGAAGGGCAAGTTTGACGTGGGCTGGTTGTTTGTTAAGGACGTGCCTAATAGTCAGCTGCGCCACATCCGCCTGGAGAACAATGACAACAAGCCAGTGACCAACTCCCGTGATACCCAGGAGGTTCCTCTGGAGAAGGCCAAACAGGTGCTCAAAATCATTGCCACCTACAAACACACCACCTCCATCTTTGATGACTTCTCCCATTATGAGAAGAGGCAGGAGGAGGAGGAGGAGGTGCGCAAGGTGGGTACGGTCATCTCTGTTTTTCCTTAAGTGAAGCCAAATTATGTTTGTTACCTTTTACACCACACTGACAACCTGTGTAGTGTATTTGAATCATTTGATTAGTAATTCATGTCTGTTGTTTGTAAGCCTAATGATTTTTTCCCTTACTTGCTGCTTTTGACAGACTTTTGAACCTGCTCAGATACAGAACCGCTCTCGGTTGGATCAGGTACATGACTAAATTTTTCTTGTTATTTACTACCTGAGAATTATGTATTTTTTTGACATCCTTTACAATTTCTCTTGATTATATTCAAATTTCTAGATGCACTTGTAGATAATCTATTATTAGAAGAATATCTGGCAGTTTGATGTGTTAGTCTGTAATGTTCATACAGTTAATATTTGTTGTTGCTCTTTTTCCAAACAGGAGCGCCAGAACAGGAATAAACAATAGAAGACATTTATCTTTTGGCTTGATCAACAGTTACACTAGGACTTATGATTTAAAAGACAGAAGAAAATGAAAATGCAACCAAGCCCTTCTTTTCAGTTTACTCCTGGTGAATCTCTGCCATCGTTCAGACATGTGCTTTTTCTTTGCCCCATGTACCACCCACTTCTTGTGCAGGGATACCAAGCTGATTTAATGTACTACCTAGCCACAACCACACTCTTTGGTTCATTTTTTAAATATATATATATTTTTTCTTCCTGTACCATCTCCTACTCTTCTCTCGCCAGACTGGTTTATTCTTCTGCCCCCCCAACCCTCTCCTCTTTCCAGTTGAATCAGGGTTTGACTGCACCATGGAGAAAAAAATCTGCCACTTTATAATACAGTACAATCAGGAACGGATGTGTCCTGCCCCAACTTGTCCATTTGGGGGCAACATTGCCATGCTTCAGAGTTTTAACTGTGCCAACAGGGTTGGAGGATCTCAAAGGCAATGTCGGACTTGGAACTGTGTGATAATAAACTTCAGTGGTTTATCTATTTTTCATTCAGATTGACAAAATCTCTATTTTTTGGCTTACTACTGACAATTTTCATTTTCAGAAACTTGTTTTCTGGAGCCTTAATGTTTTTTTTCTAATTATTGGTGACTTCTCAAAAGAACTGCGCAAACAGTGACACTGCTGGAGAAATCAGGGATAGTGTGAAGTCACACGGGACTCGACATTTTCAGAGGCAAAGGCCTCTGGAAAAGAAATAAAGGATGTGTACTCCACAACCAGAACTCTCACTATTTAAATAAAAAAAATGTACTGTTGACATCCTTCACACCCCTCTGCTTTGTTTTCTTTTGATGTTTGTCTTGAAGGAGTCTTTTGTATGTTTAATCATGAGATTTTGCTTGTGTACGCAACCCAGTCTGAGAGAATCCACTATTCGAAATTGTTTTATAATCAGAATTATGTAATGTTGTATCTGCTACATTGAATGAATCATTGCTTTTGCATTTTTGTTCCACAGAATGGGGGTGGGGTGTCCCGTGATTTGTCCATTCAACATCAGTCTGTCTCTCATCCTGTTTTGTTTTTTCAAGTTGTGTTTTGCTAAGTCTATCATGTTGGTCGTAATGCTAAGCTTTAACGTAGGAGCCTATATATTCATGGAGAAAGCCTAAAATGTATAACCTAAAAATTAATGTAACTGATTTACTATCAAGTAAGAAAAAATAAGAATGAAATGTGGTTTCTGTGGTTTTTATTTTGGCTGTTGCAAAAAAGTTTGTTCACGACCAAAACCATTGATGATACAGTGAAGTGCTTTCAGGTATATTATGGGAGGAAAGATTAAAGCTATTAAAAGAATAAAGTCGCTAATAGATGTTTGTGCCATGCATGGCAAGCTGCATTACAGTACTTCTGCTGGAAATGTTAAAACTATTATCCATGCTGCAGCTTGTCAGAGAGGTGCGAGTGGTGATGTTTAGTCCTTTAAAGGACAGTGTCCCCTCTTCTTGTGTCATTCAAAGCCACAATGCAGTTTGTGTTCGTGAACCTTCGAGATCAGCAGCTTCTGTCCTCGTGGTTAGTTTGACATTGTCACTGGAGTATTTTGTAGTTTGCAAAGTTGCCATTCTGTAAAGAGGAATTGCTAAAACCATTGACAGTCTCTTCATCTTAACAGATTTTCTCTTTTTGAGTTTTTTTTTTTTCAAATCTGGTGCAGCTTTTTTATAACCACATCCGATATTTAGGAAATTTAGAATTGAAGCTGTAGTCGTAATGACTGTTCGACCTGTACAGGAAATGTGGATTCACACATTGGTCTACATGTTATGTTAGGTCATGTATATGCTATGATTAGTCTTGAATCTCTCAGAACTTTACTCGTGATACTGGCAGAAATACAGCACTTTGCTGTGTGGATACAAATCATATGCTTCCCAGCTGTATTTCCAGATGTGTGAAGCTGTGTTGTATGCCTTTTACCTAACCAGTATATTCCACTGTTCTCCGAAGAACTGCCCTCTAACAGGATCCAAGTTTCTGCATTTTACTAGCGCTAATCAATAGTTTGGTAGATCCCAAGCAATACAGGGAACTCCTGTCACGTGTTTGCCTTCACCAACACAGTGCTTGCCAACTGTAGAATAGGAAAGATGAGTAGCTAAAAGATGTCAATGCTGCAACCACAGCAGTGTTTGCCACAGGAAACAAGCTGGTTGTGATTATAGTACAGGGCTAAGGTGTGCTGCAATGCGGGGATGTCAAGTTAGCAATTAAAGTATATGTATCACTTCAAAATAATTCATGACAAGAAATATGAAAGGCACATTGATTATCTTATAGTTCACAATGTAGTGGGCATAATAACATGTTTGAAAGATCTACAGTGCTGTGAAAAAGTATTTGCTTGTTCCTGATTTTATTTTACAACTAACTGATTCAGATCATCAAAATTGTATTATTACACAAAGATAATCAGAGTAAATACTGAGTGCAGATTTTTAAAGGGGAAAATAATGTTCAAACCTTCCTGGCCCTGTGTAAAAATGTATTTGACCCCTAAACCTAATAACAGGTCGAAGCATCCTTAGTGGCAACAACTGCAATGAAGCAAACATTTTGGCCTAGACCACAGTATCTATTCAGTGGTGGACTTGGTGGCGTGTTTTGGATCATTGTCTTGCTGCATAACTTCTCTGGCTTGAGGCCACAAGCTAATGACCAGAAATTCTTCAGGATTTTCTGATAGAGAGCAGAATTCAAGGTTCTATCAATTATTGTTGTCCAGGTCCTGAAGCTGCAAAACAGCCCCAGACATCACACTACCACCACCATGTTAGACCCTATGATGTTCTTTTTATCAAATGCTGTTAGTGTTATGCCAGATATTATGCACACCTTGCAAGAAGTTCAACTCTGTCTCAGTCATAGAGCCACGCAGTTATTTTCTCTTAATAAATTCAATCATCATTCGAAGCAGTTAAATAGAGTTATCTTTGTGTAATGTTAAATATTTTTTGATGATCTGAATAGCTTAAGTGTGAGAAATATGCTGAGAGAAAAATCAGGACGGGGTCAGATTTTCACAGCACTGTGTCTTGTTTTTTTCTTAATAGAGGAAATTAAGCCTTAATAAACTGTCCATTCAGCAATTACTGTGTCTTGATCTCGTGAATTCTGAGGATACATACATGCTAAGGATACATTCATCTATAGTGACCGTATACAAAGAAATGACGCTCTGTAGTGCAGCTTCTGGGCTTCCTAAAAGGTTTTTCTCCAGTGGCATTTTTTCTTTAATGCTCAGTGTTGACTACATCATCTGTAAATACTGCAAACAGCCCCTTAAATTTTTTTTGCAGGAAATTGTATATTATAATGAACTACCTTTGACTCTTTAAATTAGGCCACTTGTATACCTGTACAACCTCATGCAATATATTAAACCAGCTATGTGTTCCATTGATTTTATTTTGAAAAGGTTATAATTTATAAATTTTTGTTCAACTGGAGTGCATTTTTAAGTGGTGTTTCTAATGTTTCAGGCCACCCTATTATATAAATGACTGGTCCAAACATTAGAAATGCCTCTTAACATATTATACCACAGTAGAACTCCAATGTGCATTATGACCTAAATAATAAACTTATAGTATTAATTATCACATTTTTGACAGATACCAAAAAATCTGGTAAAAGTAGAATTTATGGCAGAGCTGTTAAATTGTATGATTTAATTGTCCAGGTGTACCTAATGAGTGTATATATACATACACACAAATTCATATTCCAAAATAGTTCTTTAGCCTAATACTACCGGATCATGTCCGGTTTTCGGCTGAAAATGTCTGATAGCTAAGTGTGCAGCACTAGTTTGTGTAATAATATATTTGTTCCACAGCTGTCGAAAGGTTTTCTTTAGTTTCACTGATAGGAGCTCTCCGTGGTGCTGATTTCTTCATTTGGAGGATCTGCTGGTGCGATTGTCCAGTCACGGATTCAAGTAAAGAGCAATGTAAGCGATTACATGAAGTGAAGAGTGTTGTGTTTCGTCCGATATATGTAAAAATAATGCAGTTTCATGCTGCGAAAGGATTTTTACACTTTCTTGCAGGTCAGCAGTTCTCTTACAGAGATACCTCATAATAATGGCAATAAGCCAGGGAAAAAACACATTTTCACATGACTATTTTGAAATACATTTTTTGTAGATACTGCTTACAGGGTGTATGAATAGGCATGCATACCATGTACAATCCCTTATAAATTATGACAAGAACAAGCATAAAACTCAGTGCAGCTCCGGCTTTATTTGTTATTCCATCATTACAAAGCATGCATCCAGCTGGGACATAAAAATGTGCAAACAATATCATACAGTATTCAGGCTCTCTGAAGTCTTAAGATCGGTGTAGCATATAGTGTGTGACTTTAATACGTGAAGATCCCAGTTAAATAATATATCTAGCCCAATGCTCTAATGATAATTTGAAGAGGGACATATATTGCAGTTATTTATATTTATACATTGATCAACATTTAACCTAAATGCTCTAGTTACATATACGTTTTAAGCCTGTGATGTAAATTGTGTGAAATAAATAGATAATATTTAAGGTTTGCCACATTTTGCTGTCATTGGTTATTTCCATCCAAAATGTTTCATTCAAGGGTCCATAATAGGTGAAGTATGTGTTTTGAAAAGTATGTGTTGAAGACATTCAGTTTAAAGTCAGGTTTGTCTGAGCTAAACTGAAATTACCTGCACAAATATCTGCACTAGTGTTAAAACCCAACAGACCATATAATATTCAGGTACCAATACTGCTCCTGTGATGACTGCAAAGCACTGAAATGTTCTATTTGTGTTTATCTTAGTCTAGTCTTGAATCGGGGTTGAAGTCCTGCGGCCTTTGTTGGCTGGAGCTTTAACGTTGCGTTGACACTGGGGCGCCTGTAGGTGGCATTGAATCATTTATATTTCTATACGTTGACTCCTTCCTGACTAAACTCATTAGCATTAAGTCGTCAGTTTGTATCCTCCAGGCTTCAGGGCTTGTCAGCCTCGGCTGTAGGCCTGAGGTCTGAGCCACATAGTGGAGATGTGGTGGACTGAAGGCCTTGTGCTCATTAAGTAGTTTATCATAGACTGAATTTCCACTGAAGCTGCGACTCCAGGCCAGAGGCCGTTAGTGCTGACCTGTAGAGAAGAGACCTAAAGGACACCGGTTGTGTGTCCATGTTTCCGGCATCAGAATCCTTAGCCTATATTTTAAACTGTCTACGCTTTATTGAGTGGTTTTATATTTTGAGTTCATATTTAGGTCAGTCCTCCCCGTTTCTAAATGTTTACATTTGCGCACTTGAAAATGAACAAAATGTAAATGAATCCCCATGCGTTGTTTTCTTTTACATTTTGAAATAATTTGCACACACGTTGTAAACATACACAGCTTAAAACATCTGAGATAACCCCGACTAATGTGAGGCTGTACTGTCTATAATATTAAAGTACGCATTGCGCCCACGCAGTCAAAGCAACACACACACACACACACACACACACACAGAGGCAGCGTTCACGTACTTGCCCGTACGCACGCGCACACTCGCGCGCAGCTGACAGTAAGCAGTCAGCGTTATCCCGCTGCCCTGGTTGGCGACATGGGCCAGTTTCTGTGACATTAAGGGTCAAAGAAAACTGAAGCCTGCGGCCTGATGAAACAACAAAGGGGGGAAACGTGAAGCGCGATGCTGCGTAGATTCCTCTCTTGGCATTCACCGCGTGCCTTAATTGTATGGACATTAAATCAAGGTCCGCTGTGAACACGCAGAGTGACAACCTTTCAAGAAGTCGCCTCCTCCACCCTGCTGAGGAGAGCAGAATGAAGCCAACCAGTCCCAACCCCGTCTGACTTCCACACGCTCCAAACTCCGGCATCTGCCGCCAAAGAGATAGATATGCAAGGATGCAAGTCGACTGCATGACTGCAATTTAAGTACAGCCCCCGTTTTCGTGCGCGCGCGCCTGGGCACACACACACACACACACATGAACATAATCTAAAGCCGATTTTGCAACACAGTCGCGCGCGCTCACACACACACACTCACACAGACGCATGTAGACACACACACATTTAAATCCGCTTTATAGCCTACACCAGCAACAAGGCTACGCATAGAAATGTTGATATCACTGCGTCACAGCTCGCCATTAAAGCCCGTCTAATGACAGGAAGTGAAGCGAGGCTTGCACCTGAAAAGCCTTATGAGCAGAGCGTTTGGAAACACTTGTGTTGGTGCGCGTCTTTACGCATCTCCTGGCAGGTTACCTCGCACAGAATGACAGCTGAGGCTACACGGGTTCTGGCTTTGTCCTTCCCCAAAACCGCTCAATTTACATTTAGCCAAACATAGGTAAAACAAGGTCAAAGTGGAAAAACAAGAAAGTAACCACGGCAGCACACCTCAGGGCTATTTGTTTGAAGGCATACATCCCACTGTGAAGAGCACTGTATGTTCCATTAACTTGGCTTGAATGCAGTTCTCCGACTTGTCCACGATCAACGCCCTCGGAAAAAACGCGCGGAGCCTCCTCTCTCCTCTCAACCAGCTGACACACTACAGAAGGCTAGTATTACATTAGGCTACAGTATATTAAGGAAAAAATAAGCAGGTCTTCTATACGCCACATACTTGTGACGCTCTAGCATCTCCCTAACGCCGGCTTTTGACGGGAGGCTGGATTTCTTGTTTTTGAGGTGGGAAAAAAATGGCTTCGTATTCAGAAAGGTCCTTTTTCTCCACCAAGAGTCAGTCAGCCCCCTTTTCGGTCCGTGTCTTTTTAATCTGACCCATTTCAGGCACAATCCAGTCCTGGATGCATGCCCCCTCTCTCTCTCTCTCTCTCTCTCTCTTCGGCTGTGTGATCCGCTGTCTCCCAGATTAGAGCGCCCCTCTCTTCCCATCCTAGACAATTGCGAGTCTCTGCTGATTGGGCTTCAGCGCAAGAGGATTACATGGGTGCACAATGACGTCATGGCCCGGGGCCCAAGCCCCCCCCCCTTCTCACCTCCCCCCATTAAAACCAAATCCTCATCAGCCCCAAATGTCCTTGAAACCATCGGTCTGACTTTCTGCAGCGCGTCATGCGTGCATGCATCGGGGCAGACCACTGTTTTCTAGTTGTAGCGGATGGTTTGCATTCGCTAACAAGTGCAACGTACTGTTCACGCAGAAGATGCCAAAATAACACGGCTGTTCCACCGTGACTTGTGTGCACCTGAATACTTGAAGTCGAGTGCTTGTCCAGCAGCTAATTGCAGACTTTGGTAAATAACAAGGTGGATATGTTTTAGTATGACTTGTATTTTGGGAGTCAAAACGCAATTCAAATAAATATCTATTTTCATTTGTTTGAACAATTTTTTTGCTCTTGTCCAAATCCCAAATGACCAGCCTGCTGGACTTTACAGGTCTTTTACACTGACATGTAATAGGAGCCAAAAGATGTATGAATTCTGCTTTGGAAATTGAACACTGGTTTTCTGATTAACCTTTAGTAAATGTATTAGCCCTGTGCAACATCTCAGGTGCAAGCAGGCCAATAAAGCATGTAATTATTTTCGTTTTAGAACGACCTATTTTATGCATCATCATCAAATGTGCATTAGAGTAATGTGACTGTGTTCTTGGTTATTCCTCTAAGGCCTGTGACCTGAGGTCCCAGATGATCATTACTTTATAATTCGCGTAAAAGGGGACGATGTTGTTGTAGAGCTAGGAATACATGTTACACAGAATGGCACGTTACTATACATTTTGTGTTAAACCACTGTTATCACCATTTTTCTACAGCCCAACAGATGATGTATCAAATCCATGGACACGGAGCAGCCTCGTTATGCTCTAACTTTAAAACAATTATTTGGGTTGTTTAAGAGGAGATGACTTTATATGGAGTCTATATTATCCCTAAATGTTTGTCAGGTTACATCCCTGTATTGTTATTTCTCTCTCTCATAAATATTTAAAACACATATTTGACTTGGTTTCTGTTTTTGAGTCTCTGCATTTATGTCTTTCTTCTGATTGACCCTAGCATGTGGTCTGTGGTCTGCAGCTCAATTAATATATTTCCCTTTTTTTCTGCATTCATCTTTCCAGTAGCAGCTTTGCATGAAACCTGTGTGTTGCCAAAAAATGCATTTAAACACTGCTCCAATTAAATGCTGCGCGGGATATATAGATTTTTTTTGTCCCGGAAGAAAATGTCATTGGTTTTTCAAATGTTTTTTTCTCTCCTTCCGTAGCTCGCATCTACCTCCCACTGTTGGCTGAACAAAGAGATGGAGAGGAGGACCCGTCTGCGGTTTAGGATGAAACCGCTGCCCTTTATTCTCGATAACGAAGCCTATAGAGGCGCAAATGTGGTCTTTTTTAAACAAAAGCAATTATTAACTACCTTAAGAGGGATGCCTATTGTATAGTCCGCGTCACCGTGCGCAATCTACATCTCAAAACGAGCCTCCTGCATTTCCAATAATGAAAGTAAATTCACTAATGCGCACCATGTGTTGGGCCTGTAGCTCTACTGCTGCCCCGCTGCCAGAAACGAGGTAAACGAGATAAGCCAACTTCCTTCGCTGTCACCTGCTACAGGAGAGGCGTCCTCTGTCCACATGCAGCCTATACTGATACATCCAGGCGCGAACTCGCGATCCTTTGTTCGGTGCTTTACTCTCGTCGTTGCGAGTATCCTTCAGCTGTGCACCGTGATCTGGCTCCATCACATCTTCTCTCCATTTTGTGCAACTGCGGGCCTCCATCTGCACAGAGACGCACGGGCGTGCAGCTGCACGACGCCCGACTCTGGTGGAAACAGCCTCCGCGTGTTCCCACATGCACGACGTAGCAAAAAAAAAAAGAAAAAAAAAGAGAGAGCGAGTTTGAGAATTGAATTGCAGTTGCTTTTTCTCCCCACATCTCTCCCTCCGCCGAGCTGAGCGGCCTCCACATCTTAAGCTGAATGAAGGGGGAGTTGTCCCTGTGCATTACAATGACATTCAGGCCCCATTCATTCAGCCACTGTCTAACGGTCTTTGGACAGCAAATGCACCCCCACCGGGGGGTCGCAGCCCCCTCATTACACCCCCAATCCCAACATGCAGACCCCTACAATAGCCCCAACAAAAGAGAGAGGGGAGTCGGCCCCAGTTGTGCGAACTGCAGCCCCTGGATTTTTTGAGGTACGCTGGGAAAATTTCCTGTGCGTCTGAATGATATTAGGGAGCGTGCCGCGGCCGACTTTTCCTTCTGAGTTGTTACCAAAGGCATTTAAAAGCTCGTGTTGAGTTTGAACACTTTCCCCACCCGACAGACCCCCCTCTGCAGCAGGTGAAGCAGGTCTCACCTTTAAGAATATATCAAAGACAACGTGGTATTATTGAGGACACCCACGGGCGACCGCAGTCTTCCAAACTGCAAAGTTGGCGCAAACAGCTGAGTGAAACTGCTGAGACAGCGACCACACAGAGATGAAGCGCAGGGACTCAAATATAACGTGCTAAGTCGCTCAGTGGGTGTGTAAACACGGCATTTCACATCTATACTCGGGAAAATGGACTGGACACAATAAGGAAAGCACAGAAATCCTAATATGTGGTGTGAAAATGTCGGAATTGTTTTAAAGCTGTAGTTGTGTAAAACTGGCGCAGGCGAGGCAGCATCATCTTATCCTATAATAATAATAATAAGAAGAAATATCCGCTGCAGGTTGACTGTGCTTCCGTGTTGGGAACCAACTTTCCCAGGGAAATCATACCGATTTCCGAAATGCTGTTGAAGGCCCGAATAGGCACAGCTGGGCATCTGCTTATGGGCCTATTCACCAGGAGGAGGGAGAGGTCAGCGCTGCGGACAGCTTGTTATGCAGATACACAGGTTATGGTTTTAAACCGGAACAACACAAACGAAACCCTCACAGGAGAAATAAACCACCTACACCAGCAAATCACAAACCCCAGTTTAATGGTTCCTAAGGATTAGTTCGACGTATTGAAATAATGTGTCATTTTTATGAGTTGTATTTTATGTCTTACATTGTGTGAATGCGCGCATCTACGTCACCTTTCCTGATTTTTGCTGGTTCTATTTACTCACAGCGTAGCAGGCTAAAACAGAAAAAAATCGGCGAAGGGCTCCTGTTTGGAAAAACACAACGTAACGTGTTGGCGAGCTATTCTCACATGCAGGAAATTTCCCTTAAAACACTGACTGAAGTTTATCAAAGAGAAAAGAATCGAATCTCCGGTGCATTTCTTCTCCTAAACCTCCCACACTTTTCTACTGGCACTGCCTCTTGTTTTGAGAGGCATATAAAGAGGTGTAATTTTGCAAACATTTCTTAAGTGCAGAGAGCCAGAAGGACCCTTTAGTATTGTCCAGAGAGAGAAAGAGAAACACGTTGACAAAGGAATCCATTGTTCCTAGTGAACAATTCAAGGGGCCTAGTAAGCTGTCCTCTACGATCAGGCAGCCGGCCGCTGATTTGAATGCAAGGGGCCCCTCCAAGGAAAAATGGTAATATATGACAAGATATAACAAACTGTAGCCTATATGAAACCCTGCAAGTTACCACGTCCTGTACATGCGTGCACACGCACAGTATGCAGCGACTGAAAGGTCGGGAAGTGGAAGTTTGAGGCAAACTTTAAGTTGACTGTAAGTTACAGTTTGGATACAAACTGCTTTCAGGATATTTTATCTCTTCAGTAACGCTCCAGTAAAGCTCACGTGGTCCACGTGGTTCCAGGTAAGCTTGTATTAATGCAGAAATAATGCAACAAATTCTATTTTAAATGTGATTAGTTTATTCATTTGAAGTGAAATAAAATCAGTTTTACAGCATTACAGCCTAATTTGATCACTGCAGATTCCCAAGTTAATCTTTATTATAATTATTAATATTATTAAAATCTTAGCTCACACTGTCCCTCGTCCATAAAGCCTCCTTATGTGATGCTTTGTTTTTCACATCTGTTATTTTAGAGTAGTTTCAACCTGCAAACATTTGTTCTGCAAAATAGTGTTTTTATTTTTATTATGCTTGGATCTTAATTACTATATTCAAGCAATAACAATCATTTGCACACGCACTGCTGAATATTAGCCGCACAAAAACAAAAAGACCAAAAATCCCACATGTCACTGTTCATCATTTTACCATGAGAAAGATTGCTCTGCACATTTGCAGAGAGATGGACTCACTTTTCTGTCTCACAGTGACAGAACAATGACTTGTCCACACACATACACACACACACACACACACACACACACACACACACACACACAGGTTGTAAACACAAATGTGTGATTGCTCAAATTATTATTTGATACACGCAGCCTTTAGTAATTTCTTATTTGGATCTTACATAGATAAATGAATTACGTTTGTCCTTTTCTTTGCGGGCTCCATATCAATAATGTTGAGCCACTTGAGCAGTGAGGTGAGCGTCAGTACTAATGTAGAGGTCCCTGACTCTATCTGATAAATGTCATGAGCTGTTTGCATTGATCTGTTTGTGACACAGCCAGTAGAGAAGGGTCATTATTCTGTCTGTTTCTGTATGTTTATTGTACATTTAAAAGGCTGCTGTAGCTCAAATGTCCCTTGAACCCTCACAGAGTGTGTTTGCGATCACTTAAGGCTGCGTCTGAACACATATACGTGCGTGCGCGTGTGTGTGTGTGTATATATTAACTGACAAGACAATGATGCCTTAAATCAATATGTACTAGAATTAATAATTGGACAAAGAGTCAGGCTGGACTGCTGGGGCCGATAAGACCCAACAACAGACACAGATTGATATACAAGTGGTGCAGAATTCACCTGAATGTGTCTTTCATACACACACACACGCACATCCAGCTGTTTCTCATATCATGTTCTTTAGCCTGACCAGACCGGAGGCTGAACAGGACACACTGAATAACCAGGATCATTAATCGCCGTTGCAGATATTCATTACTCAGAGTTGTAAAACAAGTCAAATTCCAGAGTGCACTACTGTCACCGTTTTTTTTATTTGACTGAGACAGAGAGCAGAGATGACATCGCTGCTGAGGTGAGTTTTACACAAAACCTGCATGTCAGCCGTTCAAACCAAGGTGCGTGTTTAGCCTCCTTTCAAAGCATTGCTCTTACTGGTGCTCGTTCACACCCTGCTGCAGGTGCACGTGGACCCGCACAGAAACAAGTCCTTCTTTATTTCTTTTTGGCTCTGTCTCATACCCGCAGAGAGCACGCAAACCCGCAACAATTCAATAAACTTGCGCAGTAGCTTCTCAACCATGTTTACAGCGAACTGATGCTGCCAGTTAACCCTGCAATGAACCGGCACCTCAGCCAAACTTCATCAGGGAGAGAGACAGCGGAGCAACAGATAAACAGAGTAATTTAAATGTGAAAAATGTGAAACAATTCACTAACAATTCTATTCATTTAATTTTGCCTTGCATTTATAGTTTTCTTTCTTTTTTAGAAATGTATTTTGTGCTTAGCTAGAAATATCACATTGTATATATCTTTTTAAAAAATGGATTGCGAATGATAAAGCTACACTAACTACTCATTTACCCCTGTGACCTCTCCCATCCCCCATTCTTATTTTACATATTTGGTTGGCCCCAGTAGAGAGGTTTGGGCATTGGACCATCAGAGAGATTTTGCATACAGCTGTATTCAAGTCTGGTGCAACTCAATCGATGGGCTAATACAGGAGCGTTCTGGAAAAACGTGACCAAATCTGACATTTACATCATCCGACGCGTTTATGTATTTAGGTCATAACAACGAGAACGTTAGAATCACTGTATCGCTGCAAACCAGAAGTTAAATGCTAAAAGACGAGGATGCTGACCTTTAATCGTCTGTGCTGTGTGTTGTAGGAGCTGCTTACAGACAAACAGCAGAGAGGAGTCCAGGAGATGAACTTGTTTCTTCACATCTTTCTTTATTACTGTAACTCAGGGCAGAGAATGTGAGGACGGGTAACAGCTTTATCTCAGATTGCTTGTACTTTATTCTAAAAATATAATCAAAGGAAATACGCCACTTTACTCGACTTGTAGTAAAGAAAACTCAGTACTAAATATCCTAGCTATTTTAAGTAGATTTCCTTTTGTAATGCACCTCGTGCGTGGTTTGCTTGAAATGTTATTTTTAGAAATAAAAATGTAAAACCTGTGCATCGCATCATGATCTGTATTAAATCAGACCCTTTTCTAAATGATGCTAAAAATCCCATAATTAAAAAAAAAATTCTATGTCCTAAGGAACTTTGCATGTTTAGATGACAACAATGCAATATGAGATAAGGTTGATGAGGTCGAACACTGAGGTTACGCTGCAGCCATTGTTTTCCTCTGTGTTGGTGCAGCTCTTATATTTGTACAGTGCGGTGCACATTCTGTCTCGTGGGGCATTGTGGAGTATCTGGGGGAACTGTTTAGTCCCCCATGAGAAGATTAGAGATGATTGGTTTTATTGACCAGCCTATGCTGCAGTTATCAGGGCAACTTTTAGAACATGGAGCCACGCTTTTGTCTGTCCCTCATTGTTCTTCCCAGCCTGAGACCCTGCGCTGATATGAATTTGATATGACAGTAAAGTGCCAATTATGTACATACATGCAAGACCCTGCTCCCTTTCAGCTGTATGTGAACTGAAAAGACAGAGAGGTGAGAAAGAGAGGCGAGGAAAGATAAGGAGACGGAATATCTCGAAGGGTAAGCGAGCAGGTCTTGAGAATAATTTTCCGCAAGAACCTGAAGTCTGTTATTTTCCTGCTCCTTATATTGTCAATAAAATGCTGCCACGGAAACATTGATGAGCGATAAAGAGGTTATGTGGTGTGTTTTTTTTCCACCAGCCTGCCTGTCACATCTTATCAGCATCAGCCGCATTGGTGATGAGCTGATAATTGTCATCAGTTCAAGGGTTACCAGATTACAGAGAAGCTGAATATTACTCTGTTTTGGTTTTGATACAGCGCAGACGAAAGGATTTTATTTTACTTGAAACACTGATGGATTATTCACTGTACCTTATCCTTGCGTTCTACCATGACCATTACCTCATTTGATTTACCAGTTTTTAAATAGCTTTAGACACATCATTATATATGTTATATATGTATATAAATTATATATGTTTGAGAAACTGTGGCATCATAATGTATATAACTGCTGGCTGTGTATACTAACGTGTGTTTACATTGGTATTGTATTTATATATTAGTGTGTGTCTGTGTGTGTGTGTGTGTGTGTGCAGATTTGAATCAGGCCAGCGCTCAAAATCAAAGTCAAAAACGGTGTGTAAGTCGATTTCCAATTGCCTTTTATTTCTCTCTTCCTTTTCTCCCTCTTTTATGTACTCATCTTGGAAAAAAGGTGTTAAATCATCTAAATCATTCCCTAGCTATTATATCCAATTAATGCCTCCTCATGGTGTTTTATTGTGTTATAAACTGCTATTGCTTGTGGTTCAGTAGACAAACACAATGTGTTTCTGTGCCGCCTGCCACCGGGGCTGGCTTTGGCTGTGCTGGGGAGGGACAGAAGGGGACTTGGCCACTGCCCATGGGGGCCCTGGCCACTCTAAATCAGTTAGTTTTGGAGGAGATCCTAGTCGGCTTTTTAAGAGGGTCCATTATAGGCTTGTTAATGCCTCAGCCGAGGGGGAAACACTACTAACTGCACTCAATTCTCTATGCACTCGGTCTCCTTCTTGCTCGCACAAACACACACATCTCCAAACACACACACACACACACACACACATTCTCTTCTCCCTGTGCCGCGTGTTTCTTTTGAGATGTGCGAGTGACTTCCCTGTGTATTTCCGTGCACACAGGTTCCGTCTCCTCTTCATGAATTTCATGGGTTTGGCCTTCGCTGAGGGAAACACAATATTACAAAGGCTGCCCATTTTTTGCATTGATCTGTCTGCTCTGAAGGTGTTCTTTTGTGCACACGTGTGTGCAGCTATGACCATCCGTGTATGAGTGTGCATGTGTGCAGTGTGTAAAATGTGTTAAGCAGATTGAGGGTTTCTTTGAAGATGTATTTTGGAGCCTTGAGGGGGATTCGGGAGTGTGTTATTGCATATTTAGGACAGTGTGTGAGGGTCTTTTGAGAGAGGGAGTGTGTGTGAAATTTTAATTCACACTATAAGTGTGAAGCAGCTTAGTTCATTTATCACTGCGAGGAGAAACCCAGAGAGCTGTTTCAACTCCCAGTAGGTTCTCTGTCACACCGAGCTCTAACTAGCTGCAAAACCAAAAAGCCCAAAGTTCACTGAGGAACAATTGCCTGTTGGTAATGTCAGTTCCCACTTCCTCTGCTGTTTCATCCACATGCGCTACTGTCAATTTTGTTAATTTTTGTCTTTCCACTGCTTTATATCACCAAAGTGGTCGCGGTCGCTTTGTTCTTCTCACGGTCGAACCATAGGCACCCATACTGCCACACCTGAGGTGCAAGCTAATGTCCTCCATCTACGCATTCTGAACCGTTGTCAAGGAAAGTTGCCTCTTGGTCGCCGTGGAAACCATGCCTCCCAGCATGCTTTGTGTGAGTGACAGGAGGAAGGTGTGACAGAGCGAGAGCTTTGTGCGAATGGACATCTTGTGAGCTGCACAAGCTCTTAAACCTTTTCTTTGAATCAACCACTCTTACATGTGCTGTGTCATTCACACATTTCCACATTCTGAAAACAATATTATTATCGCCATCAGTTTTGTACAATCACTCTGACAAACCTGAATGGAAAGACTCGAACAATTATCTCGTTCCTCTCTTGTTTAAGTTTTTACTGTCAGGGAAAACATGTGCAGCGACGACGGCTGCAACATAATTTTATTGTTGAGGGGAATGAGCAGGATAAGTGGCTGCCATGATTGGTTACAACAGTGGCAGTCTGTGTTCATCTCACTCCCCTCTGTGCTTGCTCATGCGAAACGCTCTGAGAGTGTTTCCTCCTTGGAGAAGACATGCGTGTCCCTGTGTATGTGTGCAGAAAATATTAGTGTGCGCTCTCCTCTGAACACTGCACGAGTGGGTTTGTGTGGTTTGTTTCCTGGTGCTCAGAGTACGATACTTAACACAATCATCCACACGTGACACCGAAATGAGGAACACGACAATGGCAACCAAAAATATACAGAAGTAATAAGAACAGTGACGTGTGAAAAAGACGGTGCTGTATTTTCTGCAGATGAATTACTGAACATCAGTCTGGAGGCCTACTCTGATTGCATCATTACCACCTGTATTCTGCTAATGTGTTGATTACACTTGGCTGAAAACTTGAAAACCAAACAGAGCCTGTCTTCTCACATCCCTGGAAACCCCTTTTGTGACATTTTATTTCTAAAATAGTCCCATTATACACGATGATGATGGGACTGTGAAATCCCCACACCCACACATTTTCCCACCCCATTATCATTATCACCATGCTATCATCCCGTTGTCATTAGCTGCATCTAAATGGGCTGCGGCCTGTGTTGTGTATTGGTATTCCAGTCTGTGTTGTGCCTTTAAATATTTTCTGCCAGGTTATGATCACCATGGCTCCAGCTCTACTTGCAGTGCGATGGTGGAACGTGTGAGATTCCTGATGCAGTGTTTGTTCTGATGGTTGTCTCGAAGTGATCCTGACACTATCAGGGACAATGTACAGTATTCCTGAATCCTTTTTCTTATCACCATCTTTTCTCGCCTGTCCTTCTGACCTCCTACCTCTTTTCTCTCGTCTCTCCTTTTTTATGTCCTTCTGTCATTCTGTCCTTTTCACTAATAAGTCTCCTCTCCTCTCCTCCCCTCTCCTCTCCTCTCCTCTCCATCCTGCATGCCTCAGCAGCCTCTCCTTCCTGTCTGTCTGTGTTGGCATGAGCCTCTCTGGCTCTGCCCCCGCCTGCCCGCACTTTATGCTGATTGGACCAGCTGTTCCACTTAAATTCACCATGGCAACCACAACCTGTTGCCTAGCAACCCCGCTCTTCTCCCTGATTCCTGCCAGTGTTCTCCACAGGCAGAGGGAGAGAGAAAAGGAGAAGAAGAGATTGAAAATTCCCTCAGATTTTTTTTGTGTGTTTGACAGAGAGAGAGAGACAGGGGGAGAGAGAGATAGTATGTGTGGACTTGTGGATGTTTGGCTCCTCTTCTGTGAGTCAGAGGGAAATGTGTTGAGTGCTGATGAGATGGTTAAATGTGGACTACGTTTGCATGTACAGTAGGCCAGAGGGACCGTCAGTTAGCTCAGAGCAGGCTCTGACAGGCATAGATGCGGCAAACGATGGTTTGCGTGTGTATGTGTGTGTGTTTCCTTGTCTCCTGTTGACTGGACTTGTCCTCTCAGGCGTGATGAGAGCAAAGGTACAGAGCTAAAGAATTCATGGCGCTGTTGCTCTCAGAGGCCTCACTGTCAGGGTTTGCCTCATGGCTCAAGCATACTAATCGGAGACACTGGATAGACGGACACATAGTCAAACACACGCATATGAGTTGAGCAGGCATTCTGTTCCAGCATGCATGTTATCCAACTCCCTTAACTTGGGAAGATTACCTACCTAATAGACTTTTCATGTGGCCTCAGAACCAGTCCCATGGCCATGTAATCCCACAGTTTATCCCCATCAGATGGACTCTGATGAACTGAAGCAGGAAGATCTCCTTCACCTCCCATAATTGGATCTCATACTCAAGTCCAAAGATGTTGTTGGGTTTGTTCTCACACCAGAAGGGTGACATACCTGCACCAAGCCCCTGGTGTGTGGTGTATAACAAGTGATGCATGCATTCTGCACAATCATACTGACATACTGTACACATTCATTATGAGTTTATTTGAGTGTGTGTGTGTTCAGTTTTCACCCATGAGCAGTACCTCACCTAGCTTTCTAATTAATACGAGCAAGAGAAACATAAGCAAACATAAATCATGATGATGAACGAGGAGCCATAAATGCAAGATAAATTCTGCAGTCATACTGTATAATGTGCTACAACTGCCGTCACGCGAGCTTGTGTGAAATTATGTGAAATTAAGGTCACACACAGCTTAAAGTAGTCTAGCAAACTGCAGTGCACCTTGGAATAGATTCCTCAAGTTCTTGGAGATGAAGCATCATTATTCAACATGTCATTTAGTGTCATGTTTGCATGTTGCTCCAGATCCGCCCATAATTTTCCATACGTGGGATGAGTGACTGTGGAGGCAACAGCAAATTCTATTAATATTGTCGTGTTTCTTAAGTTTTTTTTGATTTGTCATCAGCGCATTCCACCACTATGTGTGGTTATCATCTATTTTTATCCTTAGCCCTAGGGATGGAAATTTCAGAGGTTGGGTCAGTCCACCACTATGACCCAGACTAAAATACCTCAACAACTATTGGATTGGATTGGAGTGCCAAGAAACTTTATACATCCATGTACTACTTTACTTTACTTTACTTTGCTTGGCAGACGCTTTTTTATTCAAAGCGACTTACAGGGAGCTAGCGCTGGGTGTCTGGCTCAGGGACACACCTGGTAGTGAATGGATTAGGAGTCAGACGGGATTCGAACCTGCGACCTTCTACATCCTAGTCTGACGCTTAACCCTTTAGCTACCAGGCCTACTACACCAATAATAGAGCAAAAGTGGATGTGGAGGTTAAGTTACATGCAACGTTTGTGTATGACGGGATCCCGAAAACCATAATTTTCTCAGAAACGTGGTTAAGTTCAAGTCAGAGACATAATTTGCTGACACTACACAGTGAGACTAACTCAGCTGCTTCGAGATCACTTTATAACCTTTTCCCATGATGCAAAACAAGGGAAAAAAAAGTCTCTTAACTGGTTCACAAATTACAGTTTGGAGACACTGCAGTCTCCTAAATAATCAGTCAGTCATCAAAATGAAACCGCAGCAGTATTCTGTAAACACACAATCCTTTTCCTGCTCGCCTGTAGTTTGGTGTAAGGGTATTGGTATTGTACAAACTGGCTGACTATCACAGTTTACTGATGCCTGAGCAGGGTAACGTGATTCAACAACTGTTTTTCCTACTATGACAACAGAGCTGAAATTATTATGTGAAGCATACCTTTTCTTTGCTCTTTGCTCTTTCCATTGACTTTTAAATGCTCACACACACACACACACACACACATGCCCTCCTTCCAGCTCTTCATCTCAATCACTGTGGTCGTTCTCTCTGGGTCTTCCCCCTCCGCCTCTAAAGAGAAGCAGATCTAACTCACGTCTGATCTCTAGCTCCTAATGCATGTTTTGGTTGGTTTCTAGATATCGTTCCTGCTCATTTAATGTCAACACAGACTGCCTCAGCAATTATATGATTCTGAACTCTTTGTTTTCATTGACTTTGCCAAAACACTGGACCCACAGGGTCATAGATGTGTCACAGATAATAGCTCTTGTCTTTTATAACTCTCTGCTGTACCGGCATGCAGAGACGCAGACAAACACCAAGTAACCACAGTAAAGAACAGCACCACTCACAACAAGGACCTTGATATAAATCAATTGCATGAGATGCTATACATGGTCAATTAAAGAATAGGATGCAGGGAAACAAGCCAAGGCTCTTATGGTAATTGAAATAGGTTTTTCCGAGAAGCTGCCAGTTGGTTTACCAGGATTTGAAGCAGCGCTGGGCCCTCGTGTCAAATGGGGCCCCAACACCAATCTGTCTGATTGGAAACCTTCTCTTCAAAACAGGGAGGAACCGCCCTGACACACGGGGAGCTTTCATCTGAGAGGTCAGACCTTGACCTCCACAGTGTGCCCGTTCCCTTCAGCTGCACCTTCCCTGCAAGCACAGCAGGGCTCAGTGTGCATTCATAATAACATTTTTAAGTCTTTAAAGGCCACAGAATCTGTTTCCTAGAGTGAGTGATGTAGTCCTGCATTGTCTTCTTTTTTAATCAAAAACCTTTACAGACAAATGACTTATATGCTCCCGTTTTGGCTCATTCCTGGTTTTGCTGCCCTCTACTTTGCATTACCGCATTAAAAACTGACAGGAACGCACTAACCGAACCTTCCTGCTGAGGGAGCTTCTGCAGCAAAGGAACACAGAGATTACACAGGGATTAGCTGGTGTAATCTCACATGTTGCTCTCTGATGCTGTCCAAACAAAATGGAGCAAGTCAAAGTGCTACTACTTTTCTTAAAGTTTGCACTCAGACACAAAGAAAGATTTTTACAGAAATGTCATGACTGTGCGCTGCAGACGTGTGTTGACAAACAAGGAAACCTAAGGATTCACGGCGTCTGACAGCGCTTTATCCTGCTGTTTTCTTTTCTGAACAAAAACGTATGAAACAGAAGTTGCTGAGATTTAGCCATCAACCAATTCTTCTGCTTATCCGTCTTTATCTGCTGCTGACAGGTAGTTGACCTTCATCATATTTCTTTTTTTTCTCTCTTTTTTCTTGTGAGGGAGAGATAAAGGAAAAGATGGGTCTTTTGGAGAGACTGCAGAAGGACTGAGGCTGTAGTTGGTTTGCGGGGGGGGGATCCTTGATGAAAACAGAAGACCTGGCTTTGCTGTAAGATAGCCTTAAGTGGTGCTTTGATTGCTGTGACAGTTTATCTTTATTATAAACTTCTATAATGGAAAATCGACCCTGTCCTCTAAGCCTGAGACCTTATCTGTGGCACAGTGCACTGGACGGAAGGGTGTGTGCATCTGAGAAGTTATTCAAAAGATAAAAAGCAAAAATAAGTGCTGAAATCAGTGGTGAACACACCACATTACTCCAGCGGGGGCTAATTGTAAAGGGGCCTTACATTCGCCCATGAGCCTGAAGGACAATGGCATGCTGGGGCCGCGTTGCTGTCTCGGCGGCCTGACTCTCCATTGTCTGTGTGGATGTGTGACGCTACAATGACAGATGGCGGGGACATACTGCCATATCTGTTACCTTTCCGAGTGACGTGCAACATGTACTCTTTCGTACAGACGACCGCTGAGAGACGGCAGCTGTCCATCCCTCTAAACAAGCTTTTTTCTACATCTAGATCTGTAACGTCTAGAGCAAAAATCACATCATTTGAAAATGTAGCTATTGTCTTTGCTGTTGTGCTGTATGCTTTCAGTTCCAGAGCTGCACTTTGTAGAAGAGTCTCTCAGTCTTATATTGCATAATCTATTGAGTGCGTCTTCATTCAGTGTCAGGTGAGCAGATCAGGTGATAGCTGGGAAGGGCCAGGATTGGTTAGGTCACCTGCTCTCTGCTCAGACATTGTGTTTCTTCCATGTGTTACGAGCTCCTGCTTTATGCAGTCGTCTCAGTCGAATCTCGTCTCCAGTCTCCGGTACCGTGAGTACTCCATTCATCCCTTCTCCTTGTTGGCCGGTTATTGTAACACCGATTCCCGGTGGGATCCGCTTTCAGCGCTAGGGTGTTACAAGAGCAACGCGTGTGCTTTCTAACCCGTCTGCTACCACTCTGCATTTGGGTCGATCCCACACGCTACAAGGGCGTTCATCAGAATACGTGTCTGTGTGACATACACGCCTGACATTCAGAAATGATTTTCTCTCCTCACCACACCTGTAAATCTCAAACACTAATTTACTTGAGCCCAGAGACAGAATGAAATGCTATCTGTAATAAGCAGTCATGAAAATATGTATGAATCACAAAGGGCAAGCTGAGAAATTTAATTCTTTTAGCTTATATGACTCACTGTAAAACACCCCTAATAAAAATGTCTGCATGGTCTCTTTGCCCATCTGTGTGTGTGTGTGTGTTTGTGACTCCTCCTCCCCTGTCTGTGATTTATAATGGCATAGTGCTAGAGAAGGCCTTTGAAGGGAGATCGAGGGGAATTGGTCTAATTTGTGTGAACTGATGTTGATTTACAGCCCAGCTAGAGGTTAATAACAGTGTCGCTCATTGCCGCGTGTTCTTTCCACTGTAATGTCATTATAAGGAGGCGATGCCAAGACCCTGCAGCATTGTATCCATAGTTTCTTTTTTCCCAGTGACCCCACTTCTCCTCCTCTGTTTTGCCCCTCACCCTGGACACCTCATCTCATTTCACCTATACAGCTCCACCAGTCTCTTGCTGGAGACGTAGCGCTGAGCTCGATCGTCTTTATGAGGAAACCGCTTTGGACAAACACTTACACCGAATGCTGTGTGGATTTTGAATACCGCCACTGTGTTCACAGCTATATGAACATACAGGGGCTCACGTTGGAGGAAATAGACCTTTGGGCCTGTAGCTACACAACAGTAATACTCAAATGTCAGTTTACTACGTGCATGCGTCTAAAAAAGACTTTGTAAAGTTAATAATGTTCAGTTTTTGTTGAAGCTACTTTAGGAAGGTGTCAGTTCAACTATACTGTCTATAGAATGTGAAGCGTATTTAGCTTAGATTTATTGCACGACTGTTATTTTTTACTGTGACAGTGTTAAATAATAAGCAAAAGGTGGAAGGATTGAATCCCAGCCCAGACTCCCAGCCCTTCCCCCATACCGTGTGTGTCCCTGAGCGAGACACTCAGCGCTAGCTCCCCGAGCTCGCTGCCACTGGGGGCAAACGCAGAAGACAAAATTTGTTGTAACATGTAAAACATGTATCAATGATAATAAAGATGATTCTTCTTCTTCTTCTTCATATTCTAGGTTTGACAATAACCATTTATTTGAGATAATTGGTGAAGTATGTTGAGTCTTTACTGAGCAAATATACCACTTGGTCAAAAGTCCTTCACTCGATAGTTCATATAATAAAAAAGCAAAATAAATGCAAGTTAATAAAAGTAAGTGCAGAGGCAGTATGGCCTCTACCAGACGGTTATGTTACTGGACTGTTGCATTGATTCATATGACATTAGCATGTACTGTAATGTAGGCGGGATGGACTTGTTGATGCTGGTCAAGGTGGAGTATGTTGGAAAAAACTTTAAACTTCTTTGGCTCCTTCTTTTAACAGCACAGTCCAATATAAAATGATTTATTGTACAATATTAAATCAAACATAGGTGATGTGTTTTGATGATAAAGTAATGCCAGTGATCAAAAGTATCTAGAAAATTAAAATACATCATTTTTTGTGCTAATCGCATCACAGCCAATTTATTTAGCTATTCACTAGATTTTTTTCATTTAGCCTTTTTTTCTATCAAACACCGAATGTCACATGAAATCTACCGTAAAACACGAAAACGTCCATCAGTTTGAGTCATGACTCGAGGTGTTTGACACATTTTATTCAGAAACAGCGGTCAATGGACATATGTGACCGAGGTGGTGAACACATCAGCAAAGAGTTCACACATCCAGTTAAGAAGCAACATTAGGGTTCGCTTGACATTTCTGTCCAGCTCATGATATGAATGCAGTTTTCACTCTCTTTCCTCTCAGTTTTTGGTCTCTACCAACTCCTGGAAGAACTATCTGGTTTTTTAGCTGCTAAATGCGCCACTGTGTGTTCACCAGCGACTCCCATACTGTTTGCACCTCACATCATCATTCATAGGATTTCTATTTTAAAAATACTAATAGTGCTAATAGTAAAACGGTAAAATCTATTTTATTGTAAAATACAATTATAGCACAGTAGCAAGAAACATACAAGACTAAATATATTTTGTTTCATTTTTCCAACTGCTAGACCACACCTGAGAAGACATGACACTGACAAAGACACTCAGTGGCTGCAGAGGTGACAGGGCTCATCTGTGCGTGTCTCCAGGAGCAAGGAATGTTGGTAGCATCAGCCCAGGAGAGACTGTGTCTGTCTGGGCATGGTTGCTGCCCTGTCACCCACCCCGCTGCTCCCACTATAAACCCGAGCCTACCTTTGCCTCCCGGAGCAGCAGAATCAGCAGCAGCAGCACGCCATGAGAAAACCTGGGACAAAGTCTGCATACAGACGAGAGAAAGAGAGAGAGAGAGAGAGAGAAGCTGGAAGCCGAAACCACATCCACAAAGATGTTTGAAAGTTCACACGCCTGCTTCTTTTCACACCTACTCCGTCTCCTCGCTGAAAATAATAATTCGCTAATCCATCCAGCGTTTGTTAATGAATGTAAAATTTAACCCTGAGAATGTTTTCCACTTGACCTGTGAGAAAGGGTGCTGCGGCGTGTTTGTCACAGCAGCAGCACTGTGACAGGAGGCAGCCATAGTCTAATGCTGGAGAAGAAAATATCCAAAGTATTTACAAAACACCCATGACACGTGTCAAATGAGTGTTGGTGTGCTGTTTGTAGTCAGCTCTTGATGGTACCAAAGTGTTGCCAAAGAGAATTGTGTAGTGCCGTCGTTCGTCTGCTGGGTATTGCGTTTTCTGCTTTCATGAAATGAAATCCGTGTGTGTGTCTCTTCCAAGAAACACTCATGAATTCCAAAATACTCTGACAGATTTTCATAGGCGTGAATGGGTCTCTCTTGCCTCTCTTGGTCTTCTCATCGCCCTCATTCCCTTTTTGTCATTTCAATCACATTTTCAATGGATCCACAAAGTTTGCTGAGAAAACTTTGAAGCCCAATCTGCCACGGATTACCAGAGAAGTGTGATCCTCTGTGGATCTCATGTTTGTTCCTTTTGTGTTGATTAGTTCTAGTTCTATCTATCTATCTATCTGTCTGTCAGTCAGTCAGTCTGTCTGTCTGTCTGTCTGTCTGTCTATCTATTTATCTGTCTATTTATCTATCTATCTATTTATCTATTTATCTATTTATCTATCTATCTATCTATCTACCTATCTATCTATCTATCTATCTATCTACCTACCTATCTATCTATCTATCTATCTATCTATCTATCTATCTATCTACCTACCTATCTATCTATCTATCTATCTATC
>JAUMHF010000024.1:13405589-13430246 GCA_032359275.1 Microctenopoma steveboyesi
CTACCTATCTATCTATCTATCTATCTATCTATCTATCTATCTATCTACCTACCTATCTATCTATCTATCTATCTATCTATCATTGATAGTCCTGCAGCAGCCATAGACACTGACAGGCTTGTTCTGAAGATTAATATCTGCAGGTGGCTTCAAAGATGTACATTTTACTTTACACATGACATACATAGACATTGGAGAGGTGTGTGCACAGAAAGAAATTTATAGGAAAAGTAATTCTTACAGAAGAGAAGGAAATTAAAATAATTAACCTCGGTGACTAAAAGAATATTTTTATCACATATTTCACCTATATATTTTGTAACGTCATGTAAACTGATCAAAATATTTTAGTTTTGGTCTGGTTTTAGTTTTGTATTTGCTGACAAACAGAAGACTGGGAATGAGGGCAAGAACATGGAAGGTGCTATGTGGTTGGCCAGTAGCAGTTGGCATGATGCACTGCAGCGCGACAAGGTGTTTCTGCCACACACACACACACACACGCATGCACACACGCATGCACACACACAAACACACACACCATCTGTTAAAGACACACAGGCAGAGCAGGGGTCAGACGTTTATTTCACTTGACAGAGGCACATGCAGATACCATATGTAGTTAATATGCATAACAGGAGTGCATATGATTTACATGAGCTGCATCTACTTTTTGCATCAAAGGAGCAAGAGCTTAAAAAAAAGAAACTTCTAATTTTAAACTCTATACATGCTTTCAATGATAGCTTTTAGGAAACAAAAACAACAGTGTCTGAATAATGAATTACCACTGATTAGCCTTCAATAATACTCCACACATTTGTGGAGTATTCTGTCTAATTCTGTCTAATTACACTTTTTTAAAATAAAAATAACCCCCCACATCTCGGTTTAAGGTGTAAGTTCTACACGTGATCTATCGTAGAGTTTACTTCATTATAGATAAATAAATGTGGCTCTGTCCTGAGGTGTCAGGACACTGGGCATTGGCAGCTATAACGTGACCAGTCCTTGCATTTCTTAGTAAAAGAGTTTATTTTGCTAATCCTATTTATTTGGGTTTTTTTTATGAATTTTGGCATAAATTTCTTTATGACATATATTTTCTATTTTCTCAATTTGTCTCTTGGAGACCAAACAAAGTATTTTGAGTTGAATAGAATATTTAACTGTGTAAAACATTTGAAAAAACTAAAGTCTGTGAAATACGATATTTTTTTCATTCTGTATTTTGTCCCACTTGCCAAAAATTAATTTCTACTAGAGAACAAACTGCCAAACTGTTCTTTCCAAAATAACGTTTCATTGCTTATAGCTGTAGTTAAAATAATTGTGTGATTTGTGCAATTTAGTAGATTACAGCGTAGTGCTTTGTGAAAGCCAGACAAACTAAAATGTCTCGTTTTAATGAGCAAACGGAGCTAGTTAGCATAATAAGAATGGCTTCTTTTGCATATGTATGTTTTTCTGTAGTGTTGGTTTTACGCCGCTTTGATGGATGAGTGTGTCGCTTCTCCTGCTTCATTGTCTAAGTGTGTGCGCGTGTGTCGAGGGGGCAGGTTGTGTTTGGCATCAGATAGAGTTTGGGGTTGGGACTGAAGGGTTGGAGGTCAAAGTTGAGCGCCGGCGTCAGGCTCTGCTGTGTCATCTGCCTTTGTTGGGTAAATCAGTTTCCTTCTGCCGGGGTCAAGGTTTGGTTAAGGTCAAAGGTCACCAACAACAACGAGTATCTTATGAGGCAAGGTGCTGAGTCTGTTACATCTGCTGCGTCACAGACACAAAGACGTGCGCACTCGCACAGACGCACACAAAGCTTTGGGGGCCTTATCTGGCGCACGCAAGCCAATGTAACAGCCGGACGTCTCCCCCAGTGTAATGCTCATGTTTAAACTACTGCTTAGTCTGTCTGATCTCCATATCTAATTGACACCCCCCATTGCAGACTCTATGACCTCTACCCCCACTACACGCGTACATATTATCGTCACATGGTCATATTTTTTTCTCTGTGTCCTTACTAACCTTTCTCTTAGCCTCTCTTAGCAACTCTGTATTTTGTTGCAGTTCTGCTTTGCTGCTTCATCCTTAAAAAAAATACACAGGCAAGGATAGAAAAAGCTGCATAATAAATGATCTTCCCAGCACCTGCCTTCCCCCCTCTATCTGTCCATCCATCCATCCATCTATTGCTCCATCTTTCGGTTCACCCCTCCTCCCCTTTAGCCACCAGCTGAGCCTGCTGAAAGCAGTGGCTGTGTGGGGGTTGAGGTCTGTTTGTTGGATAGGGGAAGGAGCAGAGGGACTTTGGGGTTTCTGAGGATGAATGAGGTCGTCTGAATGTGCGACACGTGCCAGGGTGGTTGCCGCTGCTGATTCACACTGTCACCCCAAGCCCCCACCCCCCCATAAAAGCACAAGCTCACACATATGGTTAAATGTACACACAAACCTCACGGCATTTCCCTTTTATCTAACTTATTCCATCTATTAGTGAATATACGCTTGAGACAAACATGCCAGCCTGCAAGTAAAGACACACAAATGTGCGCAACATACACACATACATCCTCGACTCATCCCTGATCCTGATTGGCTGAGCATGGGCGAAGTAGGCAGAGGGGAATTAAGGTCACATGATGTGCACTGCTGTAATCCTTTACTGCACCCAAGGACAGGTTGGCCTCTATCAGAACTAGCATTCACCCCTATCAGGACATGAAAACAGAATGGGTTGTGTTTGAGTGGCAGTTCATGACCACGTTTAAATAAGATCACGTATATTTTACATTCAGCTGTCTTGTGTCGTTGCATCTGACCTGAGTTCCAGTACAACATGGAGCGTGGTGTATCAGCGTGCGCGGAGATAAATCAGTGTGCTCCTGCAACTTGGAGTGACAGATGCAACGACAGAAAGATAGAGGACAGAGTACAGTAGTACAGTGTTTTGTGTTGTTTCTCTGGGGAGGCTGAGGTGACAGACCAATACGCCTCTCACTCCAGTGATTTCGCCTGCTGCCTGCTGCCTCATATACCCACAGCTCTACGATCAGTTGTCATGGAAACAAGAGGGCAGGGTGTATATTTTTTGGTGAAATGTACATTGGCGTGTTGAGGAGGATAGGACTGGCGGGGGTGGGGTGGAAAATTTGTTTCTGTGTGTACATGTATAATTATAAACTGTATGTATGTGTGTGTGTGTGTGTGTGTGTGTGTGTGTGTGTGTGTGCGCATAGAGTCGGTTTCATGTTGTCGTTCTTCCACTTGATGTCAAGTACCTTTTTTTTGTTTGTTCACCTGAGGGATGAAGGATTAGGTGATTAGTGTGAGATTATCGGGAGGTAAGTCCCCTGGTTCTGGTAACGACTCAAGAGAAGTTCACACTCTTTCATACACACACACACACACACACACACACACACCAAAGGATCCTGTTCATCTCATTTCCCAACTCCATCAGCGCCCCTTGTTCTATCACACTCTTGAATAAACTGAGAGGCCTGATTGAGCATTGCTGCAAAAGACTGAGCGAAAATGTGTGTAGTTATATTTGTAACAATGTGTACTTGTATGTACAGTACCGTACATTCATGCATGTGTCATACAGGCATTTATTTACTGAAATTCTGAACATCATTGTGTGTCGTTTTCTCTAAATCAGCAGACTCTGGATAAACAGAAACACTAGTTTTAATTATAATGTTAATTGATAGGAAACTTAAGGGTCTTAATTAGGTGCAATGAGGCAATGGGCACAGTGGCACTGTGGACTTAATGATTCAGTACACTCAGCCTGCCGATACAGACACACACACATGCACGCACAGAGAAGCAAAAGCATACTAAGACAGACAATGCATTGGGAAAACTGTACGAAGAGAGAAAACAAGACAGCAGGACAGAAATGTGAAGACTTTGTCATTTATTCACTGAGCCTAGTTAACAATTTACTGATGTGCTGTTGCTCCACATTACTAATGTTGTGGAATCACCGGAGAACAGAGGAGGAGCGAAGAGACAAAACAGAAAAAGAAATCAGTAGGGCTGCAGTGGAACATGTTGCACAATTCAATCAATATTTTCTAGTCATAGCCGACATCAGTCTCAGAAATAAGCCAAGCTTGATAAACCACATGGAAAATCACAGCCAAACTCTGACAGATACTCTGAAGAATCCTCTCACTGAGGCTGAACGTTTGTTGTGTCAAGGTAATAGGGTGTCACTTTAGTTGCTTATGTGCGAATACATGTTCAATGACTTATAACTGAGCTTTTGTTTTGGACCTCCCTACTCCTTCCTGCTGCCTCCTGCTCCTCCACCACCTCCCTGTTCCTTCTCTCCTCTCATCCCTTGTGCCGATATTGCTGTGATATTTTTCTCTCCTCCATCCCAGAAGTAATTTGGCTTGTGAAATTGCACCTTTTTCCTCGACCCCCCCTTGGAGAGCTCCTCTTCGATTTCCTGTCTGTGTGGCTGCAATCACTCTCGCCTTGTCCTTGGTCGGCGACCTTGGCGACCAACACCCCCTGCGATCCATCGTCATGGAGATGACCCCACATCTATCACCATGGAGACAACCTTTGCACAGCGGAGCGCCACACCCATCCTAAGGACTAAGTCACGGGTGCTCCCACACGCGTTAGCTGCACATGTGCACAGCGTAAACATTCGGGGAGAAGTAGTTGTTTGTTTACATTGTTTGGTATTCTTGTGAGCCGCTGTCTCACTGTGAGAAGTCTGAAAGTCAGGCGAGAGAGGAAATTCATGGAATTCAAACAGAACTTTCTCGCAAAGTGAACAGCACACAAATAGATCTCTTAGATGTCTCAGTCACATTGATATGCTGTGATTAAAGCAGGGCAAGATAAGGCGAATGAAAGAGATAGAGATAGGAGCAACGAAGAGTAAGACGGGCACATAAAAGGACAGAGAAGTGGCCCTTCGGGATGCTTGATTAACTTCTCAGAATGTAGCACTCCTCATTCTATTTTCAGAATTTAACGTCAACAAAATAAAATAGAAATAAGCTTTGTAATGATTCTGTTCCCCTTTCTCACCTTCATCAGCAGCACCGTCCCTGTTAAATGTATCACTGCCCTCATCAACACAACAGTTGCCAGTCCTCCTCACTTCAAATGTCCGACTTTATTAAATCCATCCTTATAACAATCCTCATCATTCACAAGGTCACTGTTCAGAAATGCTCTAGTGATTGCTGATACTTTAAAAATAATAAGACTAGTGAAAAATAAATATTTCTTCCTGCCGAAGCATTCACAGTAGGTCTGCGACTGCCTCCCTGACCAGTTAACCCCAGCATAGTAAAAGTGACTTGTGACTGGCCTGATTAGTAGATGCGACCATTATCTTGTATGTTTTTATTAGATCTGCCAAATACTCTTCCTCCATCTCTATTGCTGAAAGCCCAGTCAGGCTCATGGCATGTGCGCATCTTTCATTACTTCCAATTCAGCACTAAACCTCAGAGAAAAGAGGAATTGGCAGTCAGCGAGGAGCACAGGAGAGAGGGAGAACAGGATGAAAGGAAAGAGAAAAGCGAGAGAACTAAAAATAACACAACACACCCCCATTTACACCACCACCCTCAACTCCACCCTCTCACAAAAAGGGAGGGAAAATCTGTGGACCCCTGTTGGAATTGCCAGTACCACTCAAGCGTACTCTTATGCAAATTCTGCTGTGTCCGTGTCAACGGTTGCCGTGTTAACAGGGGGAGCTGTGGTACGCAGGCCCTCCTCACTGCCACATCATTTGTTTAAGTCATCCAAACAAAAGCCAGGGGAGAGAGCCACATGATTGGTGAAATATGCTTGTGTAGGACCACTGCAGTGGAATAATGATTGCGGCATTACTCCTGCGTGTGCCAGGGGCTGTGTGGCCATTTCATGCCAGCACTGAGTGAATGTAAGGGATGTTTATTCATAAGGGAGAGACAGAGAGGGGACGACTAAGAAAAAGAGGGGTAATAAAGGAAGATAGGGTACGTGTCTGTGTGTGTGTGTATTACTCCTGTGTGAGCTGCCTGTGTCTGTACGTGCTGAGATGGTGGACCAGCAGAGGGAGGATGTGTAGGATGAGAAACAGATGAGGTCCGCAGGTGAACAAAAATACCTTTTTGAAAGGCATTCAAATGGATAAGGATTTTTTCCAAAGGAGGTCAAGAGAATTATGAGTTAGTGAAAACATAAAACATCCTTTTTATTCATAGCTTGCTGAGGCCTTGGGACTTAACTGTAGCCATTTAACTTTATTAGGATAAAAGTAAAGACCCAAACAAAGTCTCTTTGAAAGGATTTGATCCATTTTTTGAATCTATGGATGTGTACATTGTATTTCCACTTGAGACATCTAAGAGTACCATCATTTTCAGAATCAGAATCAGATTTCTTACTCAGATTCAATTACCCTGAACTCATTTTGTAGAAGACAGATATTTCACTGGTGTAGGCGTTAATAGATTTTTGGTCCTACAGACTAATATTGATAGTTTAGGGTGATCGTTACATACTCACCATGCACTGATCATCTGTTGGGTTTACGGCTTGATCTCTCTTGTCTCTCACATTTAACACTAAGCTAATTAGAACATGGAGCGAACAGTCTCACTCACACGATCAAAGACACAGAGTTCCGCGTGTGTTCAGCGCTTCGGCGGGAGAACGTAACACTACATGCACGCACACACACTCGTGATTGGCAGCAGCGCTCAATTAGAAGCCTGCCTCGCGCACGCACAAGGAAAGCTTTCACAGAAAGCTATCAGTCATCCACATGATGACATGCTTCCCTTCCTGCACTCAGCCTCTCCTCACTTTTCTTCATCCACTCCTCCTCTTCCATGTTTTCTTCCCTCACATTTCCCCCTCATTATCAGCATGAGAAAGAACATGCTATGTGCCTGTTGGATAAATATTCCTTAACCCTGAGCTCATTTGCAAAAAGGGTGACTGCCATCTGTGTTGAAGTGTCCTTTGAAATATGGATAGAACAACTCACAGGGGGCAAAGTCTTCCATTCTCGCCTCAAATGTGCATTTATTGATGTGTACGGTTGCATGCACAGAACGTGAACTGTTTTAAAAGCACCAACATTTTGCTCCCTGCTGTTATTGCATCAAGCTATATGCAGAGACTAGTGACTGAGCAGTAAGCAAACATAGCATCAAAGAAATGTTACAGCAACACAAACAAGCCGCTGCCATTGTGTGTGACGGAGACCAGGAGACTGCAGACATTATCCACAACAGGAGGTGAAATTTCTGTAGCCTGCTGTTACCACGTGGTGTCCACAAATGGAAGAAGCTATTTATTTATAGCTTGTATTAAAATACAGTTTTCTGATGATGTATTTCATTGTGGTTTGCAAAGTCTAAAATGAATGCGAAAGCACAAAGGGCAGCCGGGTAAGTGCATGAGTGTGATTGTTTGTGTGCAGACGCCACCTCATTGTTGTTCACCCTTCAGCAAACATCTCAAGGCACAGTGGCACATTTAACTAGCCAGGTGTGAAACATGCAGAAGGCCAGAAGAGGAGAAAACTACATTTAAGTGGAGCAGAAATAACGCTGCGTTGCTTATTTGCGTGGTTCTTCTGTGCAGCAACCCAGTAGCCCACCTCAGAACCACGGCTAGTATTTTTGCAGTTTGCTATTTCTGTTTGGTATCTTTGATGTTGAAAGGCTTTGTACGGCTCTTCCCTTTGAAAGTGAACAAAAGTGAATGCTGACGATGCAATGCTTGAATGCATATTCAAGCTGCCGCTGCAAAGTAATCCGGTAATCACAATGTGTTCAACACAAGAGTTTGCAGGATGAGCGTGTGTGTGCCTGAGTAAATAATTACATATGAGGGCGCGCCTCTGAATAGGCGTACATGTATGTGATGTAAAAAAATATATAATCGTTTGGATGTTTTGTTGGTGGGAATATGTGTCAACAGCCTCCTAATTCCGATAAGAAGCCTCACCAGTTATCGGCATTGAAAACCCGCCACTGTTGGTGTGTGAGCCTTTGTTTGGGGGCTGTGCTGTTCAGTAATGAGAGGGACTTTGTCGCCTCCGTGTGAGCTGTGGAGGGAGAGGAGAAAGATGTCGGGGGAACACGCAAACATACACACACACACCCACACACACACACACACATCAAGACAACACATCTAAAAAACAGTGCATACAAAGTGAATATTTTTGGGTAATAGTGTATTTTAGCATTTTTAAAGTAGGTTTATCTAATTATAAACATTAGAATGTAGAATGCAACTATAAGGATGTTTTTAAGTCTGTGTTTTATTACATTTTTTAGAAACTATAACTTCTTCTATTTAGACATTTTATTGTACTGCAACTGTGTTTTATGGTATTGTCATTTATTGTCACAGCCTCCAATTATGGGCGTCAGGAGTTGGAATATTATTGCAAACAAAACCATGAATAAACACTATTGGTTTACAGTCACATTATAATGTAAATGGTAAATAAACTGCCCTTATAGCGCTTTTCAGCTTGGACTGGTACTCAAAGCGCTTTACACTGCTTCTCATTCACCCATTCACACACACACACACACACACACACACGCACACACACACACTTATACACCGATGGCAGAGCTTGGAGCCTCCAACCTCCACCGAGGTTGGAGGCACGGAATCGAACCACCAATCCTCCGATTGGCAGATGACTGCTCTACCTCCTGAGACACAGCCGCCCCCAACTGTGCAATAACATGATTAGAAATGATAAATCAAGGGATATGTTTGCATTTGTCTTGTCCTCATTATTATATGCTGTGTAATACTGCAACACTATCTCACCTCCCACTCCCACAGTCTTGAGGATTTATTTATTTTGTGCCACAGTCATTCTTTAGATGCACAAGTTTATTATGTATCAGTACATCAAAGACAAAGTGTCTTATATATACATGTCTCTATGATGAATAGGTTTGAGAAAATCACATTGCCATGCTTGATACCGTAGACTGTAGAGTCAGGGAAAGTGGAGTGGAGTGGAGAGGAGAGGAGAGGAGAGGAGAGGAGAGGAGAGGAGAGTAGAGGAGAGGAGTGGATGGAGTAACCACAGTGAGTGTGCATAAGGAGCTTGATGGAAAAGGAGGAGGGGCCAAAGGAAGAGCATGCAGCACCCAACTTTGAGCCATGTACACCAGCCATTCAAAGCTGACCTTGTAATCAAACAGAGTTGAAAAGCAATTAACTGGGACAATTATAGCAGCCAGAGGAGGCTGAATGGTTGGCTAAGTAAAGCAGCGTGTCACTGAATGGAGATTAATTGATGAGGGGAATATTTCAAGGTCTTGATTTGGCCTCTAAGAGTTTAAGTTGAACATGTTTTGTCACTGTCAAAGCACGGAAGCCTATTCAGTTATTTTCCCATCCTCATTATCTGGTTGAGGTATCTAAAAATTAGAGGTTGAAATTTTTAATCATCTCTCTATTAAGGTGCCACAAAGTAAAAAGTCCACAAATCATGATGGAGTTTTTCATTTTCTTTATCAATAATGGAGACTCAGAGGCACATCTAATATGCCACATTAAAGATCACTTATAGAACATACTCTGTACACTACAGGGGTGTTAACTACTTAGAGACGTGTTGCAGTTTCGACAGAGTAGAAAGGTCTCACTGGTTCTAGTCCGTCTGAGGTATGAGAAGTCAATTATCACATACCAAAGTCTCCTCTCCAAAAACAGCCAGAGCAACATTTCGGAGTCTGATACTAATTACCAAGCTTTTCTCGAGGACCAGCAAATTCAGGACAGCGAGCGAAAAAAATATTTTTAGACAGATTTGATGAAGTTGCAATACTCAGCGTGGACCTGGTCAAACTAAAAGGGAAACGTTAAGAAAGTCAACGTGTAATGATCGGTAGAAGACGAACATTTACTCAGTGGTACAAACATGACTGAATAATGAATGTCTTCTGACTGAATACCTCATCTACATCAGTTATTTTTCCTCTCTTTTTTCTTCTTCTTCTTGCTGGAGCATTGTGTACTTGTACAACAAGATACCAGCTGGCTTGTCTGGCACATACAGGTTCTCCACAGTCACCATGGAGAAAGTCAGTACTCAGTCTTCACTCTGTTATGAGAATCCACACAGCATGCATCACACATGAATAATCAAATTTTATCACTACATTCAAACACACTCGAGCCAAGAGCTCCTTCCCCATTTCATTTTCTAGTGCAGTTTTCTCCGTTGATCATCAATAATTCAACAAGCGACAAGATGGAGGAGTATGATTGAACTTGTTTTCTCTTTATGGTTGGACGCCAGTCAGTCCAATTAAAAGCAGAGATAGTGTTTTTTCGATTTCCCTTTCATTTTTGGATTAATTAACGCGCGCGTGTGTGTGTGTGTGTGTGTGTGTGTGCGTTTTGAATAGACGGAGCGCAGCACAAGACTCTGGCTGTGCCTAGTTATCAGCGAGGCCCAGCCATGCTGCCGTCTCACTCGGCCTCACACTCAGTGAACGGTGAACAAAATAGTGGGGAAAACCTTACTATTTACTCGCAAACACGTGTGCACATACACAAATATGCATAAAATGAATGCACAGAAAGTGGAAATGAAACACAGAACACTCACAGTTTTGAGTCAGTTTACTCAAAGTTAAAGTAACATTGCTTTAAAAGATCATTCTGTTTATTGCTACCTATATTGGGGATTGTAGATTCTGATCTGACCCGATTTAGGGCTGGAGGAAGACTATGTGTGCACAGCCACAGAAAGTTGCTCAGACTTGATCAGGGTGTAACACACTAGTCAGCGTGTAAATAACCACTTTCCTCAATAATTTTACCAGCTTTGTTTCTAAACGGATTAGCATTAGTTGATTTTTTTTGTGAAACTAAGCTAAAAAACCTCAAAGTCATGTAAAGATGTTGTTGCAGATGTGTTGGAAGTTGCCTGTTAACACAGTCAGCAGGACTGAGCCTTGTTATCGTACATTTGGATTTGGACACTGATGAATGCACCTGACTCTCCTTTTAGCTCTGTTTTTGGTCTTCATCAACTTCAGAGGGAAATACCTGACACTTTAGCTGCGACAGCTTTAGCTTCTCTGACTTTGTGGAATTGCTTGGGATGGAAACTAGGTCAATACCTTTTGCTCTGATAACGCCAAAGTAATAACCTTAAAGCATAAGAACTTCAGAAGAAGAGGGAAGAACTGTAATCGGGTGAGAAAGATGTGGATGTCACTATTAGCAGTGCCTTTCACATTATAGATAGTTGCTGGAGCCACTGTTGATATGACAAGTCTACAGGCAACATTTGCATGGAAAATGTATCAGAAACCCGCATACGCCTTGACATTGAGTCATCGCCCCAGTGATCTCTATTAGGCTAATTAAGCTAATTAACCTACTGAAACAATTCAGCGAGATCGCTGCAGCACCTCACCAACGCCGAACCAAACCCTGAAGGTACGTTGCAGAGAGGCACGTGTGTGACTGATCCCTTTGCAGATAAACCAAAAGGACAAGCGCTGTTTCATATCATTAACATAAACAAATTAGGGCATTGCTCCCTCATTAGGCCAAATATGTCTCATTAGTGCCACAGCTGAACAAACCTCCTGATTAGGCCTCACCGTCTCCCTTTGAAGCCCACAAAAGGAGAGTCTATTTCTTAATTAAGCTCATTTGCATTTACAAATGAGAAGCTAATTAATGAGACTCGTTTTCTGGGACGTTTCTAGTTTGGCAGGAAGCACGCGGAGCAGTTTCTACCTGCGTGTACAGAAGTGAGAAGTGAAAAAGAGGCCAAGAAAGCAGAGAGCGAGGCAGCGAGTGCAACAGAGAAGTGCAGAGGAGACATAAATTGAATGTTTTCCTGCTTGATTCAAACACTTCCTAACTTAATTAAAACACAGAGTTTGTTTTTTGTGAGTTCAGATGAGCTACGGGCCTCACAAATCCCCTGCAGAGCCAAGGTGGGCATGATGGAGCAGGGAGGAGCGCAGGCGGTGTGTCATTCAAGGATAAGAAGGTGACCGGGCAAATACGGAGCGCGCGAGTGTGAATGTGTGCGTGGACATGCGTATGTGTGTGTGTGTTAGCAAGAGAAAAGGGAGAAGAAGAGGGAGAGAAATACGGAAAGAGGTGCGATATCATCAATTAAATAACCCTCCCACACAGCATCTGGTGCTCTCTCTCACGCCGTCTGTCTCTTTCCCAACCGCCACGCGCTAATTTTCTGCTTTTCCATTTGTTTTCCCTCTTCCTGTCCACCAGCATCACCCCCTGCGTGTCTCAGTTTGAATACGCTGGACGGCCCGGGTCACAGAGTGCAGATTCACCGGCTCTGGCTCTCTAAGCATCGAGTCTTCCATTCACAGGTTAGCTTTAATGCAGCAGGCTAATAGGAGAGGAAATGGAGGGTTAGGGTAACAAAATGGAAGAGTGTCGAGGGGAAAACCACTCGCCTCAAATTAAACAAATAGATGTGTACACGTCCGTTATGTTTCTGATTAACTTTCTCAAATTTGTGCTACCTTGATTTGTGCTTACTTACCCACGTTAATGAGACATCTGTCCTCCCTGTCCTACCGTGCTACTCTGTCTTTCTTTTTCTGTCTGTCTTATCGCGGAATGAGGCCGGTTCATGTATATCGTGGAAACACTAATACGAGATCGAATGATGAGAATGAAGAAAGCTTTTTATATTAATAGGCAGAATCCAATTATAAAGTTTGTGTGAACTGAGTTGGGTGAAAAAAATTAATTTGCATTTTAACATTTTGGTTTGATGTTAGATTCCAAGATGAGAGAGAAGGAGGGGAAGTTCTGAAATGAGAAAATGGGAGGAATTACAGATGTGCGACGTTGGTGTGAATGGGTTGAAACAGTTACTGGATCTGTTAAGTTAGGAAGTGGTGAGATCTTGTAACACATCAGGGTAAAAAAACGTATTTCTGTCGTGTTTGAGTGTGTGTGTGTGTGTGTGTGTGTGTGTGTGTGTGTGTGTGAGTGAGATGGCATGGGGCAACATCTCTCATTTTGTGTGCTTGATTTCGAAATCTAGGTCAGCGTAGTAAATTCAAATAATCTGCAGCCCTCTGACTGGCTACATTGAATCTCCAGTGAGAATCCATGTTGGGCTTTCACATGCGCTCACACACACACACACACACACACACACTCAAACATCAGTCGAGCCCTAACGAGTAAAATCCAATTTTAGATATTAACATTAGTATCTGAGAATTCTCAAATATTTGAGAGAGGAAAATATTAAAGGAATTTATATTAGGTCTGCTGACAAAAAATGATGTGTGCCTTCAACAAATGAGGACACTCAGCAGTTCAGTGCGGGAGAACGAGTGTGACACCAGTGTGTCGGAATGAGTGGGATTTGATGGAGTCTGCGATTTGTTGTAGAAACACTCTTGGTTAATGATATGCCTCTCTCATCCTGAGTCTCAGCTCCCCTCCCATTCTGCGAGCGAAGAGAGATAACGAGGGAGCAGACAGGCTCACACAACTTCACACAAAGAGGAGAGGATTCAGCACAACGCACAAGCTCAGCCTTCACTCAGAGAAACTTTCTCTTCTTTTCCATCTCTTTTCTCAGCCGTCTGTTTTCCCACAGGCTTGTTCAAACTTGTTCAAATACACCTACTGATAAAGTAGGGGACAGCTGAACTCAAATGTTGTAGGGCTCTCTGGAAAGATGTCCAATTTGAATGTCGCACATGAAAAAAATTAAATTTGAGTGTTACTCAGTGCGGGGTGACTGCAGACACTGTGACACATAACTATGAAGATTATTGAGTGTGTGAGAGTGTGTCTGCTGCTACAACGTGTGCACATTCACTCGTGCACACTTGCCGTGTGCATTTGTTAACGCGGGTGTGCGTGAGTTTGCGTGCGCTTACATGTATTCGTGCATGTATGTGCAGCTCAGTGGGACAGAGGCTTGTCCCCCTCCAGAGCACCATGCTCTGATGGATGTTAATGTGGACTGACGCAGGGGTGTCCCCCGAGGGAGGGAACACGGCCAGCAAGAGAGAGGGAGGAAGGGTGTGTATATGTGTGTGTTGGGGAGGGGGATTCATTCCCCTAATCCTCTCCCTTCTTCACAGAGCTGGAGCGTGGAAGAGGCACTGAACCGCCCAATGAATAAATAAAAGCCTCAGCTCCCACCTCCTCCCCTCCCTTCCAGCCTGGAGCCTTGCACAGGAGCACTTAAAAGCATTTTAACAAGAGAGTCACTTCATTAAATATGGACTTCCTGTCCACAAAAACCCTGGAAGGAAAACTCTGGGTGACTTTTCATATTGTAAAATATTGGGTGGAAGTGGGTGTATGAAAGATGGAGGCAGAAAAAGAAACTATTGGCGCAGAGAGACAAAGGGAAAGAAATGTAGCAAAGCCGGGGAAAAAGAGACAAGCAAGGCGAGTTGACAAAAAGCAGTGAGGTGGAAATTGGCGGCGACCGGTCGGATCTTTAAATTTGCACAAAGCACACACCAAAGTGTGTCCTTTTGTTATTTTTTATATACACCGACAACCTTGAGACAAAAATAAATGTAATAAAACCATTACACAGATGAAGAATAGGACTAAAGGAGAAGAGGAAATAGAAGAAGATAAAGAAGCAGTAGAATAGAAATTATCCTCCAAAATCAGCACAACAACATTCAGAATTTAAAGGCTTAAAATACGTCTTCAGAATTGTGAAGTTATGGAAAATGTTCAAATCTGATAGCTTCCTTTGTATTTTCCGAAGGCTATGTTCAGCTCAATGTTGCATTATAAATAAATCATTTGTCATGAGTTTGTGTGGCGTTAAAAGAGAATACATCAATTCAGAGCATCTTTCACCAAGTGATGCTTCATAAGCCTCAAAATACGAGTTCATGTCAAGTGGGAAGTCTTTTATTTAGAGTCTGTGTCATGTCTGAAGCATCACAACTAGATCAAACCTAACAATGTTTTTAACATGTTGTTTTATATATCTTAATTATAATCTGTCAGGTAGTTGATGAACTTATTCCGTAGTTTCGATGGGAGGCTTCTGCATGACAAGAGTGACATAAAACATGAAACATCATGCACAGACAGGTAACGGTCAGCATGCATCGAAGTTCCAGAAAGTCACGAGAAAAGGCAATTACCGGAGAAATATTTTGATGATTTTGAACTCATATTTACTTCATGACCTATCAGACTAGAGCTAGCAGCTTGCTGCATGAATAAATTGTTCATTCACTGTCACAGGGTGGCAGTAAAAATTATTTGTTGAATAAAATGATAAGAGGTTGCGTGTGAAAATGTTTTATGGATGATTTCATTAGAAACCTTATTTCTTTAGGTTTTATACATTCTGAAATGTCCTGTATACGTCTGTTTTGTGTTGGAGGTGAGGCATGCTTTCATTTGACTGAGACCTTAGCACCGGAAAGTAGTGAATGCTGCGACAGTCTGTGTTTAAATTGATGTTTTTCCACCTGCAGGGAAGTGAAACAGGGTCAAAGTGTTGTGAAAAGTGTTGTGAATTTGTCCATAAAGATCTAACCGGAGATTGTCTGCATCTATTACAAGCATTACTGCTCTGGGATTATTATTGCTGTTTTAGTGTTGGTAGAATGTGCTTCTTGTAATCATTTACACTGCACTGGACTTCACCTTGCACGTGTAACCTAGTATGTCACTGTATTCTTCATTCTAAATGACAGCCCTTCGATACTGCCCCTATGAATATCGAAGGTGTGAGGGAGAAGTTGGATTCAGAGAGTTAATGAGACGGAAACCTTTTGATAACTCACAACTTTGGTTTGGTCGAGGTCCAGAAAGTACAGTTAGTGAAGTGAGAGAATTGTTTACGTACTAAGTGTATAACTTGGTAATATTGAATATACTTCAGCTATCTGGGAGACAGGATTCTGTTTCACACACTCACCTTTAGGGCAAGTTAACTGTAGATGTGATATATGACGAACTGACATGACAACAGCCGAACATGCTGCCATTACATTTTCCAGTTTGTCTTTCAATAAAGCCAGTACGTAGGTACTGTGGTATGCTAGCTAAATACACTGAGCTTGTCCATATTGGTTCTTAGATAGCTACAGAAATTCATTTGACACCTGGGACCACGCGAGTCATCTGTAAATTAGTTGCATGCATTTGTGGCACTCACTCAAACAGTCTTGTAACAGAGTTAGGCTGCGGCACCTTTAAGGGAGGCGAAAGGAACTCCAAAGTGGGTCAGAGTAAAAATATCTTCAACAATTATTCATGGGACTCCGCCTATCTCTACCATACTTCCACCCTTTGAAAAGCCTGCATTGCACGCATGCTCAGCTGCCATACAAAATAGAACAAAGTAGAAAAGGCAGAGAAAGCACTAAGGAGTGAGGGAGTATATCTGAAAGGTTTAGGGGAATAAGAGCATCAACAGTGTGAAGAGTGGATATTTTGTTTACTCTTTCTGGCTTGGCTCATGGTGAAACGTGGGTGCATTGTGCAGTGCACCAAGTACAATGTGCAATGTGTAGCATGCAAACACTTCTGCTGATGCTTAGTGCTACATTTTGTCCATCTTTGTCAACAAACCTCCCACAAAACACCAACACATTATCTACCATTGCAGATAATTGCCATGAGAGTCCACAGCTTTATATCACGCAAGTTTCTGTCCTTCTAAGATGAAGCGAAGGGTTGGGATCGAGGAGAAGACTTTGCAAAGAAGAAACTTTGTGAAATCTCTCTGATTGGGCACGTACAGAGCAAGAGGTCCAGTAATTTGTGACAGCGGCAGGATTTTGCTGACTTTGGGTTGCGTTGCTTTAGGTTCACCGAGTGTAAGGCTCGAGTTTGTTTTGTTCTTTAGTGAGTGCCTATACCAAAAGCATCATGATTGGAGACATGAACAAAATCAAGAATTGTGATTGGCTGGGAAGAAAACTAGATTCCAGTGCAGCAGAGGGGTGTCATGGCTGCCAGGTCCCTGTAGGTCTGCACTGTAAATCCTCACATTAATCAGAGTCGGCAGGGAGAGATCAAAGGAGCCTGTTCCATCTTTTACTCGGAGCAGCACTTTGATGTGAGTGTGTGTGTGTGTGTGTGTGTGCGAGAGAGAGAGAGAGAGAGAGAGAGAGAGAGAGGAAAAGATGGAGGAAAAAAAAGCGAGCCGGACAGAGAGAGCGGGGATGAACATTAGGATATGGGAGACCGACTTAAGAGAAAATCTCGAGTGAAGCCTGCTGTGTTTCCATATTTGACATATTAGCAATAATCAGGGACTGGTGTAACTTTGAATGTCCTATTAGAATGTAGCAGATCCTGTCGACTGTATTCACAAAACTCAAGAAACAGAAAGCGAACACCTATGAGGATGACTGTATAAGGCTGATGCAGCCTGTACAGCATGGGTGCTCGCGGCTGCCTGTGAATCTGAATGCATGCATGTAGTCATACACACATACATGCATCGTTTCTGCTTAATGTGACAGCCCTACCAAAATCTCACCAATAGAAAATACTTTTCTGCCCCATGGTGGTGCTTTTCTGTCACTGCAGTGCACAGGAAACAGTCGCTGCCGTGTGAGGCGGGACACCATTGTATGGCAGCTAAACCATCCAGTTGCCATGGTGATGTAGAGCTGCAGCACAGGCTTTAAAAGCATCATGTATTATTAGTGGAAGTGTTGACACTTTTGTTCTTCCGTTCTCAGTGAATCAGAAGCTTTTAGTGCTCAGTCCTCCTGGAAAAAGGTGATGACTGTGTAGTGCTGTCAGATGAACACTAGGGGATGTGAAAGACATAAAACCATGTCAACATTTCCATGAAACTGGATAGTTTTCTTAATTCTTACTGTTTGTTTTGATAAAATGTTTTAAGTGACTAATTCTGCACAATGTTTTAACAAACTGAAGATTTTATTTTGTCTGCATCTTGCTGACAAAGTTTATTTAAATTATTTGGAACCATTAAATTTCTATTTATATAATTAAATAATCTCAAACTATCCAGGAAATGCTATAATTCTACTAAATAATGCAGAAATAGTGTGTTGTCCGTCTCGCGTTTGAGGTATTTTGACAACTCGTGCTTTTGTGCCATCTGCTGGACAACATCTGGTAACTGACTTTGTGAGTGTTAAAAAATCAGGGCCCAGAAAACTGTTGCTTCAGTGACATCAGTGGGTTTCAAATGTCAAGCATGTTGTGTTTGTAACCTGTCAGCAATAAGACTCATGTTTGCTCATCTGCGTCAGTGAGGGACACACAAAAATGTCTGATCAGATGTTGCACAACAACATTAATATATACATAAGTATATATATATTAATTTGACATCAAAGCCTAGTAGTGAGCTGAAGCTATTTGCATGAATGAAAACAAGCTGAACGTAGTCTGTTTCTGCAGAAAATATTTTTCCTTACCACAACAGGAAGTCACCTTTCACCTACACACTTATAAGACAATTTTTACAAATTACAATTGATTGTGTTTTATAGGGATTTAAGTCATAACTTACATGCTTTTTCACATTTTCATGTTCTCGCATGTTGTTTTTCTGCTGTAGGTTTGACTGGTGGACTTTTCTTCAGAATTTTTAAAAACACAATCACAGAGAAACATGCGTTCAACATTGTTGAGTATAACAGGATAATATGTAATATACTGTTCTGGTCAGGCTGTTCTATAAGGTTTTGTAAAATGAACGCGGTTAGTGGTACTTCAACAACGCATATTTTATGCAAACTATGTCAACAATTATCATTAAATACATTTAGACTGGCTGGAGATTGTCTAATAAATGTAAGTAAATCCTCAAAAACCAAGGTATGAAGCTCACTTAATTTACTTCTTACTTTAAAAAGTGTTGAATAGTTTCCCAAGAATTTAAACTACAAAGGCCAAGAGGCTGCAGGAGGTCACATGGGAACAGGAGGCGCTCTTCATAATGTAATGCCGTAGAATGGACACAGAGTGGCAGCCTTACCTTCACTATGAAGTTTCTGATTTAGCTGGTGGCAAACAGGACACCTGTGTATTTTTCCCAGGTAACCTTTTGCTTTTTAAGAACACCTGTTGTATCACCTGTGCTGTAATGTATCAGATTATTCTGATTGGGAATTAGATTGTTTAAAACTATGATTTAATATTAGGGCTATAGGTGTATCACCTATAAAGATCAAATAACTTCATATTTTATGTATTTAATTCTAATTTATAAATACATACGTTCTTGGAATTTGACTTTAATTGCTGACTGGTATTGAGCAAAGTGAATGCCCTCTGTAAGCTCATTGTTTCTGGGATCTGTCTAGAGAAAGCTGCACAGGCTGTAGCCTTGTACCCATTGTGTCCCTGACATGCCTGTCAACACAAAAATGAAAAGAAAAAAAAACGAAAGGGACTTAACTTCATAACATTACATTATTTATCCTCACAACTACCTGTCTCACTTTTTGATTTTTATCCACCTGCCTGCTTGATCTGCTGCATTAGGGTTTGCATTGAGCTCACACTTAATATCTCTCCTGTGACGTACTGGATAAGTAAATGCATCACAACAAATTAAACGTTAAACTGGTTTAAAAATACGATAGTGGACTAATAGTAACAGACACGACTGGGCTGCGTGTCAGTCTGTGTTGCAATTACCACGTCGTGATTGAAAGTGGGAGCAGACCTGCGCTCCTCCCGAGTTAATTAAAACGCCCCCCTGATTGGACGGCCACATAATCCCGGCGGGCCTCGTGCACCTACTAACTTCCGAGCAGGGAAGCGCGAGGCACAGTCTGCCCAAGGCGAGGGAGGGCGAGAGAGCGAGAGAGCGAGAGAGACGCGCGAGGAGGAAGCTCACTGCACGAGGAGGACACGAGCGCTCCGGTCTCACAGAACACAGTTAGAGAAGTGTTGTTGAACGTGGGCTATGCGCGCGACAACAAGGGGGGAGCGCAGCGCACAGAGGAGGTGAATGCATGCAGAGGCTCAGCTTTAGATGCACAGCCTGCTTCCTGAAGAGTCATTGTACTGACAGAGGAAAGGAGCGAGGGAAGAGAGGAACTCCTAGAGAACAGCAACTCTTGGAGAGAACTACGTGAGTACGAGCCGCAGTCTCCGCGACAAAAGATACGGCAGAGCGAGGGAGAGAGAAAAAGCGGACGAGTAGACTTTTTTCTGGTCACGAGAGAAAATGAATGTCAGCGAAGAGAACCTGCTCAAGTCCATCAGCAACGACGCGCTCCTCGACCTGACGCAGCGCTACGGGCAGTCAGCCTTCGGGTTCGGCGCTGGCCATGGTGCTGGAAGTCCCAACCGCTTCCCGCTCACGCCGACCACCGGCTTCCTCTCCGCACAGACCGCCAAGTCCAACGAAAGCGGCGGGGAACACACGAGCGACGACGAGGACGGTTTCGACTCGTTGGAGTCCCGGAAGAGGGACTCGTCGTTTGGGGATGACAAGCCCGGGGGGCCACTGACCAAGAAGTCCAAGGAGCAGCGGTCCCTGCGGCTCAGCATCAACGCCCGGGAGAGGAGGAGGATGCATGACCTGAACGACGCGCTGGACGGTCTGCGCGCCGTTATCCCCTACGCCCACAGCCCCTCGGTGCGAAAACTCTCCAAAATAGCCACTCTTCTCCTGGCCAAGAACTATATCCTCATGCAGGCTCAGGCTCTGGAAGAGATGAGGCGGCTGGTGGCGTATCTGAACCAGGGACAGAACATAACCTCGCCAATGCCCACCGCCCTGGCGCCCTTTGGACAGGCTGCCGTTTACCCTTTCTCGGGCTCTGCTCTGGCCACTTGTGCCGAAAAGTGCACCACTTATTCTGGGACACCGTCGAGTATCTTCAAACACTGTAACGACAAGCCTTGATCTGGTTTTATTCTCTTCCCTGAACTTTTACCTTTACTGCACCCACGTCGGTCTCTCTCCCACTCTAGTTATTTTTAAATCATTCTGTGGAAATCTAAATTTTAGTCGAATGCATCTATTGTTAAGATATGGTTAAGTAATTATACTGCAATGTTTCATCCAGGTTTAACAAACGCTACAATCAAAACATGTAGCTTAGGCCTTTGTATGTGATGAAGTAAAAAAATAACCCTGCCACTCGCTTTCTCGCTTCTACTTATCCGAGACAGGCCGTGTCCAAATTATAAGCTGGAGAAAATTAATGTTCTGTTATCAGCTCTCATTTGTAATCTATGCAACAGTTAAAAACAACAACAAGAAAAGTAGAAATGCCAAGATGTGCGCCCTGATCTTCTGGAATTAATTTAGACAGCAGTGCTGAAAGGACTTCCTTTGACTGACTGTACTGACGCTGTGAAAAAAATCAATTGTGACCTTCGCTCATATATTTTCTGAAACTATGTGTTGACAAGTTTTGTCTTTTATTTTACGTTATTGCACATCTCACATGATTGTAATGTACAACTGTGGAATATCACTTGCTCCAAGCCCGGCTCTACTAATGGTTATATAACTACAGCCTATACACTGAAGAAGCGTTTTGGTTGTGTTGCAACATGGATTTCATATATTGTTTATATGTCTTTATAATTAAAACACATATCTATGCTTGAACCCGGTTTCCTTCATTTCAACAATTCCATCACAGATTTTAAATCAAGCACATTCAGTAGTTTAGCACACGTTAAAGGCCAGCCTCAGTTGTGTGTGTGTGTTAAACTAAGGACTTGCGTACTTTTATATGAATGGTAAAATGCAGCCCTTTTTCAAACACCTGGGCAACCTCTCATGCAGCTAAAGTTTCAAGTTCTCAGACTCTGAGTGGTCTTCCTCAAATGAGTTGGCAACTTTCTCTTCCTGCATGACATGAAGAGATAGGTTTAAACGAGCTTAGTGGGGCTGGTGGGGCCTGTTTGGCACGCAGTGGGGTCGGTGGCGCTGAAGGGAAGGGTGCAAGAGCTGCCCGGGGCACCAAGGACCTGTCTCTGGGTATTTGGGTGATTGCATGCTTCTTTGGTGGGCTCTTACACCCTGGACAGCTATTAACACGATTTCAGCTCCTGTCTCCCTGCTCAACTTAATTCATTGAACGCTACAGAGACAGTTTGCCATTGGAGGTTGGAGAGAGGGTGAATTTAGAAAGCATCTGAAAATTAATCTGTGACATTATCAGAGGTTGGTGATTTTTGAATCCTTAAATTTGTTGTATTTTTGTCTGACAACATTCACCTTTACATGGTCACTTAGTCATTTTGGTGCCATATTAACGTTTTAGATTTTGTTGGTGTAATTTTTTAAAAAGCTGATTAGGGACGTTTTGCGATAGAAATTACTTCCCTATATAATCAACACAGCTGTCCTGAAAAAAGAGACATTTAAATACATTTTCTATCACAGCAGTTCAGCAAAGATGAATCATTTTGTTATAAACAGTCTTAACTGATCTGAACACATTTTTTTACAAACCAAAAGAAATCTTTACTCTTAATCTCACGTTTCCTTTATTTATTGACATCACATAATATTATATTATTAATATCTTTGTTCTGGATTAAACCAGACATTTAGCATAGACCCGTCTATCTATGTTTCTCAGAGACTGAAGAAGTTATCCAACCCAGTTTCTCTCTCCCAATTTAGCTACATGTCACAACAAAAGGCCACCCATGGCATCTTAAATTGGCCCTCTGATGACATGTCTTGTCTGAGGCCCCACGAGACAGTCAGGGCAGCAGGGATGAATTGTGACAAATGCTCACGATGATGTGAGGACACGGACCCTGTTCTCCATCAGTCTCCGTACAGCCTAATTGCCATAAATGAGACGGTTGCCTTTTTGTACGAATGACTGGTCACTTTCTCTCCCTATAGGCCTATAATGTCGAGCTGGTTTAAGGATATATGTTTTATTGTATCACCTTATTATCATAATGGTTGTCAGTGTGCATGGTGGCCTGTCTGTCATGTGACATGTAGGCTGTATCTTTACATTAAGACACATGTGAGATGTTGCTGGTGACACCGTGTTTGGCGGCCCGCTAGCTGCAAAGCAATTTAGTGAAGGTGGTTGTGTAGTTTACGTAGATGTAAGCCACATTTAATTTGTAGATTTTGCCTTTTCTTAAAACACCTGCAGTGTTACAACAATGAAAATGCACATAACAAAGACTTTATTTTTGTTACTGTGTGTGTTGGGGAACTCCTTCTATTTATTGGTACAAAGGAGTAAATTAATTTAGACTTTAATGAATGCACAATTAATACCACTTACAACATCGGCCTTGTAGTGGGATAACATAACATTATGTTTTGGTAGTAGACACTGGTCAGTAAAAATACAATTTAGTGTAACATGTTCGCTTGAACAAATGACACAGAGGATGGTAATGGCAATATAATCACAAATTTAAAAAGTATGTTCCCTATGTCAAAATGTACAAGAAAACTTGGACAGGCATCAAGGTCATTGATAGCTGATGAAAATATTAAAAAGTACAATATACAGAGAAAGATGCCTTTATTAAAAGCTCTGTCATCCCATTAAAAAAGCCCTTACACACACACAACACATGCAAACTTATCAACACATTGGTGCTGACATTTATTATGCAAAAGGTTAAAAGAAACACTAATTAATGTGGTACAAACAAGATTCATTTGATACACATTAAACTGGATTATAAAAAAATAAGTCGGACATTGCAAAGAGCTGCCACACCACGACATCACCACCTATTTTTAGCAAATATCTGTTGTTGACAGTGTCTTTACGCAGACAAACACACACTGCAGTCCCTGCACTACCACTCTAATGACAGCCCAGTGTGGTGCAGGAGTACGGACAGACTGTGTGATGTCTGTAAACATTTGTGTTTGCTCTCAGTGGGATAGGAAGAGAGTGATTTCATTAGCATGGCTCCGAGCTTTGAGGTATGTTTGTGTGCTTTTCTCTAACCCGATGGTATACTACTAAAACCATATGCCCTTAAGTGCGTACCTCGGCCTAATGCTTCTGACAGCGCTGTTTTCTCTAATTAAGTTCTCTCTATGTGCAAACTCATGTGCATGATGCACATTGTAGCACTCCATCTCACACACACAGCCGCGCGTGGACTGTACTTACAACAGGGGCCTTGAAGGAAAATGAACACACTTCAGCTCTGATTATGTTTACAGTGGGAGGACCAACGGGGCTGACAAAACATTGTTTTTTTTTTATTAAGGTTTGCTCACAGGAGCATAGCTGTGGCTTTAGTTGTTACGTTATATGCAAGATTTGGTTGCTTTGGCAGGTTCGCGAGGGGGAAGGGGGCGAGGAGGTAAGACAAACAATAGAAGTAGACAAGTGGAATTCATCTAAGTGTTGCTCATGAGAGACGTAAGCACAGGAGGAAGGGGTGCTGGTGCCTCAGTGTTTTTGTGCCGGCGGTGGCACTGTAAGAATGCCCCCCCCACCCTTCATCCATAGACCCCCCAACTTTCCTGCTCCACTATGACATCACACCGTGTCGTCCCTCCCAGCCCCGCCTTGTCGGAAGCGATGAGCGGGTTAGTCAGTTGGTTCTGAGGAGCCATGTGATTCAGGGCGACGTTGCTGCAAGTGCAGTGGGATGGGCCGGGGCCCTTCATTTGTTAATCAGACGTCTAAGGGGGGGGGGGGGGGGGGGGGGGGATAT
>JAUMHF010000024.1:13430309-13453831 GCA_032359275.1 Microctenopoma steveboyesi
CCCCCCGCCCCCCCCCCCCCCCCCCCCCGCAGATGTCTGTTTCTATGCGTCTGCGTTTGTACATTGTGTGTGTGTGTGTGTGTGTGCGCGCGTGTTTTGTGCTCATATGGCCGCAAACGCTCGAAACATGGCAGTCAGGCAAAGCATTTTGCTTATCGCCACAAGGCACCTGACACCACGCGTGGTAGACCCAGACAGTGTAGCGGGGGCCAAATTGGTCCTAGTGGGAGGGAGACAAGATGGAGGAGAGATAGGCGACACTGTATGACAGTCTGAGCCATTGTTGAATTGGATGCCCTGTTTCGTAGGACTTATCGTACCTCTTTTTTGATGGCTCGGGCAGAGATTGCTCTCGTGGCAACTCTACTCTCAGGAGTTTTGTTGCAGGACTTCCTTTCCACTTTGTCAAAACCTCTGTTTTCTCCTCCTCTTTTATCCTGCTAAAATGTCCCTGTGTTTCTCCTCCTCCCACAGTCCCTCCCCCCTCTTCTATCACTCATCACTCTCACTCTTTCTCTTTTAGCTTGTTGTCTTGACAGAGTATACGAGCTGACAAATGGGGGCATCCGTTACTGTAGCACTGCCTAATCTCTATAATGGCCCCACAGATACAGGACTGGTGGTGAGCAAACACTCACACACGGAGATGACACACACATACAATCACACCTCAGCTCACTGGACAAATGTACATGTAAAGCCCCAGGGCCAACAATCATCTCTGTGTTCAGCTTTTGTACACAGTATAACCCCCTGACTCACATAGAGCACTCCGTGTCTCCTTCTCTCTCGCTGTCCCTCACACACACACTTTCCCGCACATCACCAAGCACCCCTCTCTCTCTCTCTCTGTGCTCAGTACCAGCTGAGGAGCACCAGAGTTTTGTGGGGAGCAGGGGGAGCTCGTTATCCTCATTAATTAATGACAAAAGCAATGTAATTGGCCATTCATAATCCTCAATGCAAAGACGGTGTGACAGGCAGGGCTGGTACCATCCTCAACAGTCAAGGCACACGGAAAAAAATGAAGATACACAAGATGCGTGTGCACGTGTGAGAATAACGACGCACCGACTCACAAAAGCGATACCAAATGTTGAGAAGAGAGGACACCCCTATATTCTGCTTCTGAACACTAATGAAGAACAATTTTAAGTATGTCACTTGATTTTTTAATTCTAATCCTGTTGTGGCATTTGAGGCTCCGCTGGGCCCAGGCAGGAGCACCAGGCTGCAACATGCTGCACCCTCCTCTCTCAATGAAAAGACAAGATTAATGGCACTTCCTGTCGCAGACGATCTTGCGCTAGCCTAATTAAAACCATTGGAACATGTGCATGGCCAAGGATCAGTGGGTTTTAATGAGGAGCGTGTAGGCTGATTTGGGTCTCATTTTCTGCTTAATAAGGCCGGTTTAAAAAGTAATTTTGGAGGGATGTGACTCCTTTAAACCTGCTCATTATCAATGATAGTGCTTCACTTAAGCACTTCAGGAAACGCTGTGTTTAATTATTATTGTGTCGCGCACGTGGATTAGCTGACAGGCCAAAATGGTGGAGTGTGAGCAAGTGAGCAGGGGAGCTAAAATTGATGAAGAACTTTCAAGGGCACTGATTCCATTAAGTAGCTTCATTACAGCCCAAATAACTCATGTCATTTCAATGCTTCAGTCGCTCCCACCACACACACACACACACACACACACACTCACACACACACACAACACATTTCTGTGCTGAATGGAAAAGATACACCAAAGATTTTCACATTTTAACTGAGCATACGATGATGTTTTTTGCCGCAGGTGAGCTTGATGACAGCATTTTCCCTGTTTTTGGATTCCTTCTGCTTGTATTGTGACGTTACACAGCACTAGCAGCGCTGTGTTTTGCCATTTCTTGCATCGTGTTTGCCATTTTTCATTCGTTTTACAGCTTTTTCCTTCAGCGCGCACAAACAGAGATTTTAAGGTCAAGCAGTTTAAGGGCTTGAGATTGCTGCGGCAACTTTCACTGTGCACTGTGAAGAGTAGCCCCCCCCCTCTCCAACTCTAAGGCCGTAAAGACTCTAACTTCATCCCATTGTGATAATCTTCTTAGCCTCCTGACTTTACTGTTCAATACGTATAGAGCATAAAAGAGCTGAACTTGAGGGGCTTTGAATGCCCCGCAGCTCAGTCTCTGGATTTTCTTTTGTTTAAGAGCGGTTACTACGCAAGCGGTCTGAGCAGTTTGCACTATTACATGAAACTCCTTTGTTAAATTGCAGCGAGGTTCAGTTTCACATCAGTCGATCAAGTTCCCTTTGCCTTGATGCATAGACTCTGTTTCTGTTATAATGATGTGTTCAATGTGCTCAGCAGGTTATAAAGCTCACAACCCAACTAAATTACTGAGTTACAAGTGGGAAAACAAGACCAGAGCACAACTATGGAAAGATAACAAGGTACTGAAAACGCAGTAACTGTATAAGAAAAACATGTGAGCATAGCGTGAATGTATGAAGCGTGAAACATTATTTACTATAAATGTTTGACACAAATTGGAGAATGTAACATTTAGACTTTGAAATGGCACCATATGAATAACTCATAAGCTATTAGAATTCATCTTTTTCTGTACAACAGTTTTGTCCAGTAGTTTCATTCGTGGACGTCACAATGGCATTACGAGCCAAAAGGGGGGGGGGGTCGTAGACAAAAGGATAACTCATATAGAAATTATTGACGTTTATAGAATATGTGGTATTAATTTATCATTTTTAGTAGATTGTTGAGATATTAGATGTTAAGATATTGTATTTGCTCTGAATGTCCACAAACGTTTGTGCCAATCAATCAAGTAGCAAGTGTAAACAAAACTTTGTGAAGGTTCTCAGTCATCCAGGTTCTCAGACTTGAGAAACGTGGTCAAGAAACCTAACAAGTCCAGTTGCTACTGGATAAACCTTTTTTGAGATAAACAAAACTTCCACTGAATAAAAAAAGAGGATCGCTCAAGTAAATACGACATCCCATTCAAGACTAATACGCTTTTTCTTTTTCTTTTAATTTATTTATAATTTAACTATTTAAATTCTAATCATGTAACCAACCTGTCAATGTATATTTGTTTTATAAGCTTTGGGACAACTAGCTTCCATTTGGCTGATTATTCACTTTGAAGGAAGAGAGAAAATCAGGCCTTACTGTGAAGGGTAGAAATAAATTTTGGGGAGCAACATGCTCATTCTAATCTTCTCAATTGGGACCTACTTACATTATTTTCAGCATGTCTTGTTGATGGTATTCACACTGTACAACATCCTATCAGGTAAGATCACAGACTTTGGAGGATTAGCAGGAATAAACAGGGTTTATTTTGTTTAGTGGGGGAGTAATTCCTCTGAAATATTCCAACATACTACTATGAAAATTGATTTCTGTTTTTTTTTTGTTTGTTTTATTTCCCGAGGTTTTTTCAGTCCACTGTGATTGGAGAGTGGTTTTAGTGATTGAAAGAGAGAAACATGAAGCAGTTAGCTCCTGGCTGCTAATGCCATAGCCGCAGTGGTTAAAGGGGAAGCTCTAGATAAGCCCCAGCTCCGCTACCTTGTTATTCCATTTTCATAGAATGCAAATAAGAGGATAATAACACTGGATATGATCCCTGGAGACAGTTATTGTTCTCCAATTGTTTTTGGTCCAGAGTCAAACAACAGAAAAACACCTCTTGTTTGTTTCCACACTATCCCCTGCTGCTTTTATTTATCTAATATGAATATCTGGAAAGAGATGAAATCGTACGTGAGCTATACGAAGCGCAGCAATGAAAACATCACCTTGTTAAAAGACAATATTGTTTGCAGTTAATGAATTAATTATCGTATCTAACTGCCAGATCACAGTATATTAATCATTCATTATCAGCGCTGTGCTAACCTTCCAGTGTTATCCCAGTGGTCCAACAGACCATTCTCTGTCATCATTTTCCCGGTCTCCTGTCTCAAGGTTGATCTCCAGAGAGGATGGACAAGAGGCAGCTGCCCATCAGTCTCCCGCTACAGTGGGCCATTAGGACTCAGCCTGTGTTTGCGTCTACTTGTTTGTCATTTACAGGTTTAATTAGACACTGCTGTTAATGGAGGAGATGACTTTGGGCTGTGGATGAATGACACTCCATCATCGTGGGCAACAGGGCCACAATATGTTTCAGTAAGAGTTGAGAAAGGAAACTGCAGTAGTGGAGTAGAGGAACGGAGTGAGGGGTGATGGTAGGGTCATGCCAATATTATTTATGAATGGATGGCTCTGTGTGTGTGTGTTTTTGCGTGAATGTGTTTGTTAATGGAGCCCCATACTGTATCTCTGTTGGTCCAGGTCACCTGCCGTTCCCTCTGTTGTGTTAAGGATTATCCCAGGAAGTGAACTGGAGCAACAATAATGTGAAGCATGCCTCTTACTGTAAGCCTGCCCTGGAGAGTCTCTCTCTCTCCCTTACACACACACACACACACACACACACACACACTTAGACTGATAGACACCTTGACCAAGTGTAGATCACTATTTCCGCTTATTTTGACAAAAGAATTATAAATAATGTATAAGGCTTAATGAATAGGTGCAAAACTGACAGATGATGATGATTCTTTTATTATTTTTATTTAGTTACATAGTTTACGCATCTTGCGTTAACAAAAATAATAATACATAAATAAAACACTCATATAAATAGACACATATTTTATTATTTATCAACCATTTCAAACGCATATTACATTTGAAGATAGATGTAAAGTGAACATCATTTTACTAATCCAAAACTTAACTGAGAAAATTATGGAAACATTATTTAATCAATGATAAATTAGTGAACTTTGCTTACGTCTCTGAACTAGTATTTATTTGTAGCCCTGCAAGACAATAATGCTAATTATGAACCTGATTTGCATTATTTATTGTTACATTGCAGTACATCATAAGAAGCATTTTATATTTCACATGCTCATATGTGTTTCTGTGCTGCCATGCCAGATAACAAAAAACACGTTATTCTCAAAGCAACCTGTTTATAAACAAATTAATTTATTACCTTTTGAGAATGAAAATGCAAAATTTTATTAATCTAATCCCATCAAATGTAATCTTTTGTCTATTAATATCGCAAACAATAAAAACAGTGTTTTTTTAGTGAGCCAAGCCAGGGAATTACACAGAACACATTTATATTACCCCCTTTTGTCTCTACACACACACGCACACACACACATAGACTTCTCATCTTCCTTATAAGGTGAACATGGGATTTCTGGTAATGTCCCGGCTCAATTTTCATTTTAATCACGGCAGTGGGATCAGACAAGCTGCTGGGGTGGGCTTGGCCTGACTTGGTTGATTGTTCTGATTGAGTTTTCTTTGTTTGGCAGATATGTAATACAGCCTGCTTAAGAGGATTTGATAAGAGGACAGGGGTTATTGTGTGATTTAATCGTGTTCACTGGAGTGAACCTGCACTTGTTTAGGTCCTGACAGGCAGACAGCAGGTTTAGCATCTTTCGCAGAGGAAATAGTAGCTGTTTTGGTTTTAAAGCCGCACTGTTCACCACAAACAACTAGTGCACATAGGTGCTCACTTTTGACAGACACATACAGGGATAGATTTTCTATGGAAAGATAATACATTTTAAAGAGTAAGTGAGGTAATATTGCTTAGTTTTGTCACTGTCATAAAACTGCAGGAAAATAATTGAGTCTGTGATACTCATCTTTGGAAATTATACTTTCAAATACAGTAATACAAATACAAATAGTCTCATAAAACAGCTGGAAAAGGAGGCTTTTACTAAATGTTAATCAAACACTGTATAGTAAGACGGGATGTTAACAGAGATGGATTAGTTAGATGAATATCCCTGAACAGATTATATGGAGATTATGCATAAGCAAATGTCATGTGTATAAACTTTAATGATCTGAATATAATGTCCACGACTAATGCACAAAAGGCGAAATCCACAGACACAGGTACTATGGGACAGGGGCTTTACAGTTAAACTGAGAACATAACTGCTACTACATTAAATGCATGTAGCACACATGTGATCTAAAATGTGTCTTTTTTATATTAGCTGTTTGTTCTTGTAGCCACCAAGGTGTCTCTGCAATCCACACCACTCTAAAATGTCCATAAGGGTTTCCTGATCTCTAACTGGTCTTGCCGTCTGCCACTGGGAGGATTAATGGTGGGGTGACCCCCTTTCCCTGATGTTCACTCTCCCTCTTCACTTTTCCCTCCCTCCTCCTCATTAACATCGCTTAGAGTAATCATGTGAATATGTGAAGATGAGGATGATGAGGACTCATGGCAGAAATGACACAATCTTTAAAGATAATGCAGGGGTGTATGTGCTATTGTATGTGTGTGTGTGTGTGTGTGTGTGTGTGTGTGTGTGCCTGTGAAGAGAGAGAGAGAGAGAGAGAGAAGGAGAGAGTTAAGCCCAGTATTAGCTTTGCTCAGTTTGTGGTAGCATTACTTACACGAGTCTCAGCAGGGTGCCCGCTCCTGGTCCAACACTACAAGACTTGTGTGTATTTTGATAGTTTAATCTCGACTTAGAGCAACAAGACACCAAGTCTTGCAAGTTGACCGAGATCGTACAGTGGGGTTTGATTTCCTGGATCTAAGCATTACAGTATTATTATACATCTTTTAAAAGTGCACCCTTAATTACTTAATCCTCTCATGGTTTCTGTAGTGCCCTGAAAAACAGGGTTATCCCATGGGTGAGTGCTGTCATGTACTAAACATCGTGTGGACATTCACTGTATTTACTGCACACACTGCTGCTCCATGACCTCAACTGTGTCCACGCTCACGTACAGTATCTATTATAGCAACCGCAGCTAGAGCGGCATTTTGATTGTGCAAGCTTGTCGTATTTTAGATGTTCCTATATACTGTAGCTGCACATCTAGTGAGCCGTTTCACAAAAAGAACTGTGAAATATCACAGACTTTTCCTGTATCTGGGGCCTCCTGGCTGCACAGGGGCTTTGTGGTTGAATTGCTGGCTGGTTGAGAGTGACTGGTTGGGTTAGCGTCAGCTGTTGGCCCAGCCAGGCTCAGCTTAGATTGCTCCAGATTAGAAGAAGGGGCACTCTGAGAGCGACTATGATCCATATTAAAGCTGCATAAAATGAAAATTGCAAAGATTTAGAGGCGGATCATAGGCCACAGAGAATTTAATCACAACCTGGCAGTTTGTATGTGTTTGTGTGTGTGCACGCATATGTGTGTATACGTGTGTATATGTAAGTCACTGCATAATAGCACACAGTTACATGAGGATTAATGATGTAGGCTGTATTTACTCATCAACCTAGTGTTCAGAGCTGTATCACAAATGTTTTATCTGTGCTGAAGTTCCTCCATGTCATGGCTACCCAGGCACACGATGGTGGATCAAGGGTTTCTGTGTTTTAAACTTTGGAGACAAAAGCGTTCACAGACAGAGAAACTAGCGGACATGCATTTGTTCTGACTTGGTGTGTGAGTGGGCGAGAGACTGTGTGCGTTTATGTGTGAGCACAGCCGGGGATGATTCTGTTCCGGTGTCCACAACACTTGTAATTCCCCTAAAGCTTTAAATACAGTTACTGTGTATTCAAACAGTGGACTATAAAGTGATAGTTAAAACAGAGGAGCTAAATTCTTAGTTCTGATTTTAAAACTACATTACTTATTAGTCATTACTTCTTTTCACAATCATACAGCACATGAAGTTCAGCTCACAGTGAGGAAGTCTTATGTCTCTATGTACTGTAAATTTAAATCAATTGCAATTTACTTGTAGTTTATCTAAAATTTGCACAACAAGCTACTTTAAATTCACTACATACCAAAACCAAATATTGTGCCATTACAACAACAATAACAACATGTGTGTAATGTAAAATGTGTTTTATATGTAGAATAACTTGTTGTTATTGTTATTAGTTCAAACAGCAGAAGCTAATGCTGTACCATTACATAATTAAATAATTCTAATATTTTACATATTTTACAGTTTATTTGACCTATCACTGAGTTTTCTGTATTTTCACATAGTTTACATAGGAATGTGATTTTGCTTCTGGTAGAGTAGTTTTACAGCGATACCTCCAGTAATAGTTTTAAAGAGGTATGCATAGTTTGAGTGTGCGTGTGTGTTTGCAGCCACAGGCTACAGGTGCTTGAGAAACCTGACTGAATCCACGATGTGTGCCCTGTGCTCACCTGTATCTACATCTCTGCTGCATCTAAACACATCTGGTGTTGCCTAGAGAAGAAGTAGTCGTTGTTTCTCTCTCCAGTTTGGTGATCATTTTTGTTGCATACCTCTCTTCTGTTAACTGCCTCCCCCTGTCTTTCTTTCTCCCTCCCTTTTCTTCCATTCTGTATTTTTAAAAACCTTTTCCAAGATAACATTGTGTGTGTGTGTGTGTGTGTGTGTGTGTGTCCACGTGATTCTGATGCACGGGAAATGTGAGCGCACACACATGCACAGAACGCAGACTTAGATTGAGCAGATGGTGACCGTATTCATTTTTTCCCCGACTAACATTAACCATTCATTATAGACAACAGACTAAGCCAATCCCACATCCACCCCCATACAACACACACACATATACACACGCACACGCATGATGTCCAATCATTTTGCCATTAGCCCTGTGAGGCTCCCAAAATCTTGCGTGCCCCTCAGTCAGTGTTGATACTCTCTCCTTCCAGACGGTCCCAGCTCTGCTCTGACTCAATCTGTTGACATTTCTGATTCCGTCCCCATGACTCAAATTTCTCCTTCTTCACTTCAGCAAGCCACAACAGGAATGAGGAGCATCTGACGATTCCCTCTGCCTCCCCTCTCATCCAATCCCACTGTCTTTTCTGTTTTTTTTGTATGTGTGTTCCTTCCACTTCCACTGTCTGGCTTCTTCTGGCAACTTCCTAATAACTAAGAGACATAGTCTTTCTGCTTTCTCCCTTTGTTTCTCTTTCTGTCTCATTTACCTCTTCTCTCTATTTCCAACTCTCTGTAATCAAATAAAAAAAACTAAAACCTGTTAAGTAGTAAATCAGGTTTAATCTCTGGCTTCAAGAAAAGATGAACATTAATCCACATCTGTCCATACAAATGTTTACCGCTCATATTTCAGACCTGATTAGGCCCTGCTGTTAAGCTGTATGCTCATGGCTATGTTCATGGATGCTGCAAGAAAAATAAACAAAGACAGAGGCGAGGAGACTAATCTGTGTGTACAAACGAAGTTTTGGGTGAATGTTTGCGTGCTTGGAGACATGCACATTTGCCTCCTTGCATGCCTCTACTGAAGTGATAGGGTGCTGAGGCAGAGATCTCTAACACACTTAAACTAATGAGAGTTTTAGGTGCAGTCAAAGAGCAGCGTGAGTTAGTGTTGGATGGCCACTCACTGGACATCAATCGCCCTGCAGCCTGAAGACTTTACTCAATTCCCTTTGCTAAACTGCACCCATTGGTGTCATTTATGCACAGATATATGCACATATCCACATGCACAGACAGGTTTCGAATCCTTATATGTTCTTTACCAGAAATGAGTAAAGAACAAGGTTTTGACTTTTGTACACACAACAACCTGTAAAGATTTTAACTTGAAGTAAGTAATGACACCTGCTTTAAATATTATTGAGGATCCCACATTCACACAGAAACAGTTCTTGCTTGCTTTAATGATCATTCCCGTCACTTCTTTCCTACCTGACTCCCTTCCAGTGAAGGATACATAATACACAGTCTTTCATTTTGAAGTTCTGCCAATGCTAATATACTGTAAGAATTCAGCTGTTTCAGCTACACATTTCATGTGATCATTGCTCCAAAGCAAATTTATTGTCTTTTCAATATAACAAAGGCTGTGAGGAGGCTAGCAAAGCTAGCAAACATGGATGTAAACGTGCATTACTCACATCTCCAGAAAAGGTTTTATGTGAAAGGAATTGGAATCAGCGTGTTCATTAGAACTCAAGTACACATACAGGGCATTTTAGGGAGAAAGGCTGAATGTAAACATCATTTGTTTGTTTGAAATAAATACAATATTATCCACACAAAAAGGCCATGAACCCTCTAATGCAGTGTATGTGTTGTCCTGACGTCATTATTTAAATATTTTTTTATACTTAAACCTCAGGAAGCAACAGGGAATTTACAGAACTCCCCAATGTGCCGGGTAGATGGATATCACACGTGTCACTGTGCATTGCACGAGTAGTTTTTCAATCTATTCATTTTGTCTGACGTGTCTTCATTTTTTAAAAACTACATCCCCTCCCCCCAAAACACAGTAAAGACAAAACACCACCTCTCTTTCTTCTTTTGTCTCCTCTCTGTCCAGCTTCTTTTCAGTCAGTCACCCCGATGCCCTAAAACTGTCCTAAATGACTTAATCTACAGGACGGCAGTCCTCCAGAGAGGCTGGTGAGGCTCTGTGTGCTGTAAGGGGATTGCTGTAATTACTGGGATCTGTGCACCGTATTTATCTTTTCAAGGGATGGGTGATCCTGCCACAAAAAGCCCAACATTTGGCAGTTAACTAATGCACACCATTAGATTGATTGTGCTGGATTTGTGTTTGTGTGTCTGTCTGTCTGTGTGCGTGCGTGCTTGTGTGTGTGTGGTGTGTGTGTGTGTCCCATATTTCTCCACTGCTGTCATGCTCTGTGATGTGTGTTAAATAATGCTTGGTTGTTCTCTGTAATCCTGATTAAATGGGGGTTAATGTGTGTCTGTTATAGTTTTTCATAGACTCTTCAACCGTGACCTTCTACGACTAAAGAGTTTGCATAAATGAACAGGCTTATGAGACATGATTAGACAGAGGGAGATACAGCGAGACATGCCAACGGTATGTGGTTTAGGTGACACCAGTAGATTTGTCCCTTTGTCTGCACAATGGGTGTTTCTCTATGTAGGAACAAGAGACACAATTAGAGGTATTTTAAAATGAAAAAAATAACATGGTCTGAAATGGTTTTATTCTTGAACAAAAACCTCAGCATCTTTCATTATGAGAAATCTGACATTAGGAGTAAAATAAAAGGGAGAAAATAATGAAAGAAAATGAAATTATCACTCTTCTTGGATGTGGCAAAGAAACAAACAGATTGACCACGCTCTTCTTTCCAAAATCCTCCCCCGTGCAGACAACATGTTCCTCACGTCCATCTTGGCTGTTTTTTCAGATATTTGGTGTCAATGTGTGTGTCTGTGTGTGTGTGTGTGTGTGTGTGTGTGTGTATGTGTAAATGCGTACACGGGTTTCGTGTGTGTGCGGGTTGTGAAGACGGAGGCTGCACCAGGCTGTCCAGCCTACACACAGACCGTCCCGTCGTTAAATCACCTTACTGTTCCATCCACCATCCACTGCCCTGAGCATGTTTTTCATTTGATATGTGTTTTGGTTGAAATGAAAGACACATGGGGAGAGGAGAGTGAAAATAAAAATGCAGGGGTATAGAGAGAGGATGCACAAACATTGGATGTCCAAGTAACTTCAGATCATGTTAATAAGCCTAAGTTTTGCCACTTTAGTCTCTCTTACACACACACACACACGCACACACACACACTCTCTCTCTCTCTCTCTCTGTCTCATTTAAATCTCTCTTCTCTGTCCCCTTTCTCCCACTTGTTCCTTATTAATTTTTATGTTTCTGACCTCAGAAACGGACATGAGTACACAGATATATTACAGTAATTATCTAATTTTACTGTGCCATTAAATGTCACAGAAATCCAGAGTTATGATATTAATACAATAAAGAGGTTTTGGGCCAGAGGGATGATGACTTAATACAGGACTAGGCTGTAACAAACTGTCTACTGTGGATTTTGCCATAGCATCACTTTCTTTGCCTGTTAACTTCACACTGCATGCATTATACAACAAACGTATAAGCATTAGTTTAAGGCGTCTGATCCATAACCCACAAAACATATTTAATGACACAAAGTTAAATTGTCTGTTTATAGCTGAATTTTCTGAGCGCAGTCATAGTGCACATGGTGGACAATACATTTCCTATCTTTATTTCTGTATTCAGACAAGTATGTTTTCCACAAGAATTCAGATACAACATATTATATTTAGATTCTCCTCATTTTCCCAAATCCTGGCCGGCAATAGTGTTATTTACTGTGGCTCTGACTGAGGCACATTTGGGAGCAGTTCAAATTCAAAGCTGTGCCAATCTACTCATTCCTTTTTTGTCTTTTTTTTCACCCCTCTCTATCTCCCTCTATTTCTCTCACTCGCTCTCCACTCATTTCTGTGTACCTCTGTCCCAGTAGATGGAGATGTGAAATATTTAAATGCACTTTGTTGTTTGGGGACAATGCAGATGGGCCATCGCCTCACAGACCCCAATGTATGCAAATCTCCATACAAAGCAGCCCAGGATGTTTTCAATATAACACAAGTGCCTCAGGCCCTGTTTTAATCCCTTTTTACCCACAGCCAATGCACTGTTTCATCCAGTCAAACGCCTTAAGCGCTATGTCAACTTGGACATCTGGCCACATAACTGAACCAAAAAAAAAAAGTGTGGATGTGTGTTAAGAAGAAGGGAGTCTGTTCAGTTAGAATCAGAAATGGTGAGCAAAGAAGGAACGAGAAAGGTGATGCAGTGCATATTGTCCGACTGAAATATCTAGAGATAAATTTATCAGTGACATCATTTGTGGCTGAATACACCGAAGGACCAGGAGTACAGTTTCTGAGGTGGATTCTTCGCTCTCCACACCAGGGGGGAAACAGGTGCCAGTGTTGCTTTCTTCATTGTCTCTTAACTTGTTTTGCTGTTTTCTCGCTTGTTTTTCGCACCCCCACCCTCTAGGAATAAATCAACCACAAGCACACTTAGAAGTACACACATGCATATGCGTGCACAGATGCACCGAAACACACACACACACACACACACACACACACACACAGACATACAATCATTTACACAAATGTGGCACGGTAACACACGCGTGCTGCCTGCAGACTTTCTGGTCAGAACATTGATTTCTGTCGTTGTGACATCTGAAGGGTGCTACTGCACAGCCAGACACCTGGATACACATGGCATCTTTCACTACTGTGTGTCAAAGTCCACGTGTGTGTGTGTGTGTGTGCGTGCGTGTGTGTGTGTGTGTGTGTGTGTGTGTGTGTGTGTGTGTGTGAGAGTGAGAGGGGGGGTTTGTGTGCATGCTAGGTGTGCGTTAGGTGTGGGGGAAGGTGCAATAGAAGGCAGCATCTCCTGAAGGGTAACTCATCAGCTTTTCCTGGACGGACCACAAGTTCAGATGCTTGTGGCAATGTTGTATGTCCTCATTGACCTACATGATAGAGAATACACACGTGCATGCATGTGCTACATATCTCTGTGCGAACCTTCATTTAAATGTATGTATAGAGCAGGATTTGTGGATTTATGTGGGAGTCATATCTGATCATGCAAATCATTGTCCGTTTTATTGGATTGGACAGTTTCTTAGGTTGAAATTCTAATAAATGTTACCTGAGCTGTTACAAAATTAGGGCTGTCAAGGAAAATAAAATGTGCAAAACATAACTGTTGATGATGCATGAAGGCAAAATACAGTTGTGTATTGTATGAATAAGTATTCTGAAATTACCTCTGTGTTTTAAATGCTCCTAATTGTTGATTTATTTACACGATTAATACATTTACAATAACTGCTCACAATCAAAAAACAAAAATACTAAATAATTAAAGATCATGTAAAATATATTTTCTTTTCTTTTTTTGTCAGTAGACGTTTTCTTTGTTAATAAAAGAGGTTAGAATCAAGCTTTTACAAATATAAACTCATGTCTCCCTAAAGTGTTTTCATTTTAATTTTGACCTTTTTGATTTCTATTTCTTCCTATGACCACTGTCTTTGGAATAAGTGAAATACCTGCACTTAGCTATTTACAAAACTATTAATGGGAAACAAGGTTTATAGCATATTTCAGGTAAATATTAATGATTTTCATTGTAAAAAAAGGCGTTTAGGAGTAGCCGCTGCTCATCAGAGCTCTGTAAGTATATTTCTTTTGCACTGTGTTTTTAGCTGGCATGAGATAGACTGCCTGCAGCTTGTGTGATGGTCTGTGGATATGTGTGGATGTGGGGGGAGCTCGCGTGTGCATGTGTACTTAAACCTGAGGCTATGAAAGTGTGTGTGTTTCTGACTGTGTGCCTCGTTGTGTGTACGTGGTTTAAAGTGTGTGTTTCAGTGTGTGTGCAAGGAAGGAAAGAGAGTAGGTGAGTGCAGAACACAAACCTGTCAGTTTCACAGCTGGTTTCTCTGGCTGCAGGGCTCAGGCCAGAGCAGGGTGACACTCAGCATCACAGCACCACAATACAGGGCCTGGGGTAAACACACTATCATATACTGTAGGCAGACATACACACACACACACACACACATATCTTGTTGGCTGCCCTCACCAGTAAGACCAAGAGACCAGTGAAACACACCACCTGGGCAAGTCATCATATCTTGTCAAAGATTTTTTTTTTCCTTTTTGGCTCGATGGAGGTGTGAACAACATCACAGACCAGATTGCCTGGCAATGGACTGACCATCATGTTGTAAGGAAAGGGTGGGGGGTGGGGGGTTGACACAGAGGAACACACTCTGTGAGAAATAACAAGACAAAAGTATAATTTAAGATGAGAATGGATTCTTTTTTATTAGCTCTGGTGATCGACAGTTAGATGCATTGCCTCCCTGCATCATGAACCACGGTTGCTCCAATGCGACTCTCGTGTTTGCTCTTGACGCATTATTGATGATAGAAGTTGACGTGGACTATTAATTGAATGGTCCCTTCCTATGTCAAGAAGGGATGGTGTTCGCATCCTTTGGTCGTATTTTGGGACTTGCTTCACAGTGCACTGCTGAGCGGAGTGGACTCTCTGCGGGGAAAAGAGCCTCGGGCTGCCCACCCTCCCAACCAAAGCGTTGACCCCCCCCCCCACCCCGGACACACACAAACATCCTCTACCATCCCAACACATTTCCATCTCCACCTAGATGGAAGTGATGGCAATTTCTTCAGGCTAATCTGAGGTTGTTGGCCATTCTGGATGTTCCAGTTGGACGTTCTCATAAGAAGTACAGTTTCCATGCAAAAAGCACGTTGAGGCTAAAGACAGGAAGAGGTTAATCATCCACAAAGTGATAATTGTTATTCTATGCAGGGCTAATGAGCAGCAGCGGACAGGTATGGCCAGAAGAATAAACAGCCACACTGTGAATTCTGCTGACATTTCAGGGAGAAAGACCCAAAGTGGCGTCAATTATAAAAATAAAGTAAACATGTTGACAGGAGAAATGAAACTGTGTTTTGACTGTTGCTGTCATGGGAGGTTCCCCTGTCCAAGGTTTACACAGTAAAGGATTATGCCTCAGTGATTCTGTCCTGGATATGTGTGTGTGTGTGTGTGTGTGTGTGTGTGCCTGTGTATGTGAACTCAGTGATCAACTTCTGCTAAATACTAATTACTGAATACTTAGTACGGATGCCCTTTCTATTGGGTCCCTTTAGTATAAACATTCATTATGGCTCTTTTTCTCCTTTGTAGTTCCATCATCATTATTCCACCGCATCCCCCGAGGAGAGAGACAGAGCTGAGGCCGGGGCCGGGGCCGGACCAGGCTGGGGGAGAAAACACTGTAGAACCAGAGCGCGAGGACCTGGGAATGCACACAAGTGATATTTGTGAGCAGAGATCAAAAAGCATTTACCTTTAGATGTTTCCCTGATATGAATATTCAACATCCTTATTGAAATCTAATTTGGGTCTCCTTGTCTCAGGGGTCTTTTCATCAGTGCCTGTAGCCTGAGGCCACTGCTGATTGACAGCCAAACTTTAGAAAAGAGCAAGCAGGAAAAAAGGGGAGATCTGGTGGTGTTGGAGATGTGAGCGGTGTGAAGCTGGGGAGAGCTGGAACAGATGAGTGGGGTGGGGTGTTTAACCTCCTCATGTGCATGCACAAACAGAATGCTGCAGATTATTAGGAATTATGTGTGAATACAAGAAAGAAAAACAGACCATTTTGTCATTTCAGGTTTTGCCCTTTCTAAATCCACTTTATCTCCATCTGAACTTGATTTTAACAGAAATGTATTGTCTTTTTTGCAAAGATAGATCATTTATCCACGACCCTTGTGAGGACAAGCAGTTAGGAAAATGGATGGATGGATAAATCATTTAACATTTTTCATTTGCAAAAGTGAGCTGCAGTGATTAGATCTTTAGTCAGGTAGGTTATTGTCTGAAAATTAGTCTGCAAATATTTTGAGAATAAATGTTTTGGGGCTTTTCTCTATTTGTATTATTGTGACATTAATATTGTTTTTCTTATTTTTTTATATATATATTTTTTTTACGACCGGGCACCGAAGACTAATCCAACTATATATTTAATTGTATTTTAGTTAACATTTAGTCATATGTTAGTTTATCAACAGGAGATTAATCAATATTAAGGAATCACAAATGTTAAAATACTAAACATGTGGATGAACAGAAAAATCTATTAAAAACTTTATACTGTTTTGTAACATTTTGTGTAGAGTAGGCTATTAATGTTGAAGCTAATGAGCAATAATTGCAACATATGTTTGTTGCTGCACATAACCTTTTTACCTACTATATTTACTGAGAGTTGAAACGATACAGAGTTCAAATGATTTGCTATATTAACAAAGTCGCCAAAATATTTAATTGTTCTCCTCTTGTCTTAAAGCTTCTGACGTTCCCCACCAAAGACGTATCACCATATTGTTTTCTATAATTATATTTCCAAACATTTGTTCAGTCTGTGTTTCTGAATAAGGACTTTTGAACTCTGTAACCATTCATTTGGCAAAATAAGAAGAGAAAACCCTCACTCTGACTGCAGGGGAGAGTTGGTCTGCAATGATGGAGTGAATTTGTGTCTTTGTTTTTCTGGCTTATATAATAACAAATATTAGAGGCTGAAAGCAGTTGTGCTTTTGTTGGTGAGTTTCTGAAAACAGAAAACATCAGACACTGTGAAGAAGGGCTGAAACCAAACGTACCCCAGAGGCCTCTAGGTGCAGATGTTACCACAGTCTTAGTTTCACCAAAAAAGTGCCCGTGTTGGATATTGTTTTGTTCTGTAAAAACTAATATTCACATTGCTAGTGGGGCTAAATTAAAATAAAGCATGTGCACACACACAGCACACACAAACCAACACTGTCCTCATCTGGCCAGTGGGTTTAATGTTATTATTGCGCAGGTGTGGGTCTTGTCCCTCAGGGTTCTATTAAAATGATGCCCCTCTCAATGGCGGCTCCATTTGCTCTTTAGATTTAACACAGGCCATATGTCTAGCAGTAGGCAAACAGCTGATGGGGTTTAATTGACAGAAATCAACATATTTGGTTGTGTGTGCATGTGTGTGTGCTAGTGAGCCGGTAGATGTGCTTTGGCATCAGGGGATCTCTTTAAAGGGTCAATTATGTATCAGAACAGTTTCAAGTGAAATGAAAAGAGAAAAGAAAGAAGGAAACAGAGAAAAGATACAATATGGTGTTGATGGAAGGGAAAGAAAAGGAAGCCGCACGTTGCAGATTTAGAATTACAGGACATAACCCTGCACATCACTGTGTGAATATATTTCTTCATTCTTGTCCATGTCCAGGAACACCGCTGTGTACAGAGTGGTAACTTCATGTTTCATCTAGCTTCATAGAGATATCGTCCCTGACTGCAGTCAAATCATGTAAAATTACCTCTGTCACAGAGCTGATTTAAACTCAGGAGGGTACCCAAAACAAATGAGAGTGTGTGCGCTGCTGGGCACTCGAACTCAATCAAACCGTGCAAGACGATTAAATAATGAGATTTGTCATGTGAAAACATTTTATACCCACTTAAAAATATATTTCTTGGATACATTTGGAAGACTAGAAGACGTTCTGCGCCATAAGGGACAACCCAACATTAGACGCAATGCAATTAGCACATAAAACTTGTCAATGGCCCTCAATATCACAACTCTCTAAGGAGTGGCAGACTTATGAAGCCTCCTGATCTATTACTACAAAGTGATTAATCCTCCCCACACAATGACCAGTCTTAAACTAGGCCTCTGTATTATTAGGTAGTCCTGTAAGGCAGTTTAGCTCTGCACTAATTAGCATTCAGATCAGGGACCAGAGAGACAGGTCCTCCACCACAGAGGAAGGACATAGGATGAAATGGCGGCACAGTGAAATGTCATTAACTTGATGTTAATTACTAATTAATGGGGCTATTTCATTTACATGTATCTCTGGCTGTCTGATGGACCCTGCCTTTGCTGGTTTGCTCTTCTGTGCCGACAAGTTGGGGGAGGTTTGTGAGAGGTTTGTCTCCCCTCTCTCCTACACTTCTCTTTCCGTGTTTCATCTCTGCTAATTGATAATGTCTGCTTTTACAACACCATTTCCCGTCAAGTGAACAGTTCGATGAGCAACTGACCACCTCTTTAGCACCGTAGCTGTTTTTGGATGAACTGTACATTAAACTCACTCACATCTCACTCCACTCCACTCACTTCTATCTGACTTGTTACTTTCACTCACTTTGTGACCCCCTCTCTTTCTTTTCTTTGCCACGCGGCAGCCACAAGCCACCCGTCTCCATGGTTACCTGAGCCTTTCGGTCCCATGAGAAGGAGAGGGTTGGGTTGACTAGCGTCTGGCCATTCACACGTGGGTAGTGCCAGCTAGCCGACATGGCACACGGCTTCCTGCCATATGGTGCCACCACATACGTGCTGCGTGCCCAAACTCGGTATCTGGGCCTGTTGTTAGCAAATAGGTGTGAGAAGAGGACAGACCTGAACTAGAACCTGCTCAGCAGCTGATCCACGTGCTGAACTGGCTGAGATTGCTTTAAGTTTCATGGTGAAAAACCCTTTTCTCATCATTGACCTGTATGTTGCACACAGGTATATGAAAATGCTCTTTTATACAATATGTATGTATATGGAAAAATATAAGTTTTCTCAATAATATATAATACCATTTCCTGCCTGTACAATGGAAGTGGTACGTATTTGGAGTTTGGATGGCATCATGTGCTGTACTCATTATTGACACTGTGCTGCCTCACTGTGGCTCTACAGTGAAAAGACATGCAGATATTACAGCTGAGCGACACAACTCATAAATGCTGACAAAATATATTTTTATTGAAATGAACATAAGATTTTAAATACAACATATCTGATGCATTAGAATAATGCAACGTATTTTAAATTGTATCATACATATATTACACTTTATCAAAATTTATTTGCCAGAAGGCTTTTGGGAACCTACAGCAAGATATGTTGGTGAACAGAGCTCCAGATATTTATCACGTATATATGTTTACAATTTGCAAGACGTCAACACTTGGCAGAAACAAAAGGTGACAAGCTATGATGGCATCTGCTGAGCTAGGTTAAATACAGGAATGTGTGGCACTGGTTTGAAAAACAAAACTGGACAAAAATGAAGGCAGATTATTTGTGCAGTCACCATAAAACATAGTCTATGTATAGATTTAAAATAAAGGACTATGAAATTACGCTCAATTATATCTATTTCAACACACACGGGCACACACACACACGCGTCAACACACTATTCTAACCAGTTATTTCTATTTCCATATTTTTGTAACCGCTTAACATGACAATGTAGGTAAATCTGTATCAACAAAATGCTCAAAGCCTGTAAACTTACAGAGGTCTATAGAAACCATGAAAGAGAACATAAATATATAATCCTTCATATGCAAAAAACAAAAAACTCCTAGAAAGAAGGAAAACATTTGTAATGTACAATGCTCAACACATTTCACTGTGTCACCACAGTGGGCATATTTTGCGGGTTCCTCTTTGCTTAAATCAGGCACAAAATAAGAAATGCATAGATATAAGGTGAACATCAAGTACGTTCCTACATTGGATCCTCTAAATGTGGAACACACATTGTGAAACCTCAAACATGCAGCCAGAACTATGTATTCGTCTTTGTCTTACGAATTCCTGAACTAAATCGAGCCCACGACTCAATTTTTTGTTCCTCACCTGTCAAGCAACATTCATCATGTAACACAGTCACTGTACTATTCAACAATAACGTAATAAGATACAGAGGAAAGACCTTAAAGCACATCTGACACATGAACTGACTCCCACCCTAAACGCTGACAGCACTTCCCGTCTAGCCTGGATAACAATGAGCTTAACTGTGATCACCAGTGTGGGTCAACACCAACAAGTCAGAGATCCTGCTTATCTGCCTGTAAAGGTTTCACCAAGATGGGGACACATTTCTTTAATGGCGTCTCCTTAGACAAAAAGTGCCGGTGAGAAAATGAGGAAAAAGTGATAGTAAACTTGCAAAAAGAGGTTTATGATGGTTTTTGTTACTGCATCACACATTTGATAACCTGCTATGATTGTTCCATGATTTTCCCTAATACACACCATTATCTGCTATCTAATGTAAAACAAATCACAAAAAATTCTTAAAGCCATGTAAATATATATACGTTCTTCAAATAATTAAGTGAGGTATTTTTTTGCATGCAATCACAAAAAAATTAATTAAACATAATTAATAACCTTTGGTTCCTCCTAGAAACATATTATTCGAGACATCAGTCAGAGAGAATGTGCTGTCACGGCCTTGTTACCTTGACTGAGGACATTGAAAAGCTTTCTGTAACCCCGTCCGGACTGCAAGGATAAGATGAGCTTGTAACCATGGAGATAGGGACCGCAGAAAGCAAACTGTACGGGACATTAGAGCATCTGCCAAGTAATTAGTGGCTGTGTAATGAGGTGTCACTCAGACAGTTCTCTCTCAGCGATGGGTGAGTGAAGCGTACTAATAAAAGACTTCAGGTATGAAAGGTTGGGCACTCCCTACGTCACCCACCGCCTCCTCCTTTCCTGCAGGATTAAGAACATACCACCCTATTCTGTCACATTCATCACTCTCACAGATCCTTTGACAGACACACACACACACACGCACGCAACTGCCTTCAAATAACTGTTTTTTTCTAATCCTAAGTAACATATTCTGTAACAAATAAACAGCCCAGGAACAGTTGAACCACCATACGCTGTGCAAGCTGGTGGTGTAGATGTTCTCCTTTTGTAAACTTTCACCTTCCACATCCTCCATGAACAGAGAGTATCCTCTCACATACAGTAGCTGCATTATAGTCAAGCTCTACAATGTTTTTCAGTAACATTGTGCAGACTCTGCTGTGTGCTTTTCAGAAACTATTGCAGTACACAGAACCAACAGCCCTGGATGTTATATTCAGGATGTATCCGTGTCGCACAAGGTCACATCTCCTTTGAGAATACGATTCTGGTCCCTTCACTGAGTGATGATTTAGATGTGAATACTATGATGACGGACCTTACTTGAGTCAATGTCGACCCGACGGGCCTCAGCGAAAGTCAGGAAGGTGCAGAGGCCCAATAGGTTGATCATACTTATGAGAGCAAAAACAGATGCCCACGAGCCTGTGGTCTCGATGAGATACCCCGAGAAATACACCATTAGGACTCCTAGAAACAGAGGAACACACATAGTCAGTGTTATTAGAGTAATTTCTCAAAGCTTAAAACAAATCCAGCGTCTTCCATGTGCTCCAGTAGTTCAGTTCAGTTATCTGCAGTGGAAACATCAGTCGACCCCACACCACTCAAAAGGACCCCTACCTGTCATCCTGTTCCCTGCATTATTCATCTGACACAAACACTCTCATTCTCCTTTGATAAAATATGCATGGCACATAGGAGACAGCATAACTCACCGGAAACACATTAGCCCAAAGTTTGAATTTAGAGATGGGAATACATTATTTTACTTAATAGATTACTGTTAAAGGCAAAAGCAATAATTTAGCAGCTTCTGGGAAAAGATTCATCAAAGATATTTGTTCTTCTCCGTTCTTTTATGTCTCTGTCTGAATCTCACCTGAGAAAGCACCACATGTATTCATAACACCTGAAAAAATAAAGACATATACATGTAAAATTCAAGCCTTCATTTATTTAACCAGTGATCAGTTAACTCAAAGTGAAACTGTTTATTAAAGTGTTAACAACATTGTGAAAATAGTGGTTTTAAACGTACCAAACAAAGCTCCAGCACAGGATGGAGCCAGATCTTGAACATTTACAGACACTCCGCTGTAAAACAAACACGTCATTAGACAATTCACTGAATAAGGCAGAAAACTTTTTTATGCATTTCTTCACAATAAAACTGATCAGTCTGACAAATTGCAGCCACATGACTTAAATCTATATACATATATATATATATATTTAAAATAGATGTCTGCTTTCTTCTACTGCTTCTAGCGAGTTTACTTCATGCACATAATGGAAAAAACTACACAGTGAAACTGCAAGTACAACAGCTCATAAAAAAACGGTGACGTAAGCATCAGGCGTTCTAATCATACTGCATCTCTCTTGCACCCTCATATTTGAGGTCATGTGTCTTTATTATTTGTTTCTGTCTTGCCACACGTCTCATAGCACCTCGCCCAACTGTTTCCCCACCCTTTCGCAGTATGCAACAGTAGTATGCATTAAGTAAAAAGAGATACATGAGGGAATATGTCTGCTGATACACACTTAGAGGCTGCCACGTGGTGCGGTCAGAATGACAATGGAAATGTATTTAATGGCTACAATGGGTATCGCCCAGAGGGAGCATACAAAACAAAACACAAAACGGACACACTGTCCCTTTGGGAAGACCACATTGAAATCTAACAACAATACTGGTTTCAGGCCGAGCGACAGAAGGTGAGGACACTGTGGGAGGCAGTACCTGTGACTGAAGGTGGTGAGGCCCATGGTGGCAGATACAAATGCTACTGCCCAAGGAAAGGTGAGCTTGCCACATAGAAGGAGGGTAAACACACTGGACACACCCATGGAGAAAAACTAACAGAGGAATGAATGCACACAAAACCACATATATCAAAACCTTACAGAGCTTATTACGTATAGTTCTAAAGAAGAGGAGGACACTGTGTGCGAATGGACGAAAACTCACTACAGGACTAAACAGAAAACACAAACGTCAAAGACTGTACCTGCATTAACTTCCTCACTGAGGCTGTATCAAACCCTGAGGTGGACCAACAGAGAAATTAGGACATACAATTGTACATCTGCTTTATCAATAACAAACTACATTTGAAAATGACTATACTACACCTTGACTGATGAGGTGGTCAGATAAGCAGCCGCTGAAGAGGGATGAGGGAATGGCCACCAACCATGGAACAACATTGAACACCCAACCCTGGAGGAACAGAGTGGTAACTATTACTTTACTTTACTTTACTTTACTTTGCTTGGCAGACGCTTTTATCCAAAGCGACTTACAGGGAGCTAGCGCTG
>JAUMHF010000024.1:13453871-13484736 GCA_032359275.1 Microctenopoma steveboyesi
TTAGGAGTCAGACGGGATTCGAACCTGCGACCTCCTACTTCCCAGTCTGACGCTTAACCCATTGCGCTACCAGGCCGGTATTACTAGTACTATCTCATGGATGGACTGTCAGGACTTTTGCTGCATTCATTATGCCCACAGGATGGAATTGGTTGACTTTGGTAATCCCCTGAACTTTAGTGTTTGGTGTGTTGAGATGTGTTTTGTTTTTAATTATTCTTCCTGTACTCTCAGGTGTAATATGTGACCAAAAAGAGGATGAAGAGGTCATGTGGGTACCTTGGCATCAGGGAAAGTGTCTTTAAAGTAAGTTGGCAGCCATGACAGAAGAGTGAAGAAGGTGCTTGCTGTGCAAAGGTGTGTAACAATCACCGCACTGGTCAGGGAGACAAGGAGAGACCCACGGTCAAATATGTACGTTGAAATTATATTTAAACATAACGAAAGTTAGCATCATTACAGTGCGTGACGCTCTGGAGACAGAGAACTACTGCTCTCAAATGTGAAACATATTAAAAGTTGGGTCAGAGTTCACAGAAAGCGTTGTATGACAGGAACCTTAGTCTTAATCTGTCAATGTTTTATTTTAATACATTTCTACATCCTGCTTAAAAAAGTCCTCTAAGTTTCCCTAACCACAGAAATATGATCCTATAGCTGCAAAACACATGCAATTAGTTTCGAATGTTCTAAACGGACACAGGATTATAGTAGAATTCCCTGTAAGACATGCCAAAATTCAGCTGCTTATTTAACCAAACAAGAAAAACACACAAAGATTTGCACATGCACACTTCCTTTATCTTTCTCTCACCAGACTGCAGGTTGTTTGAGGAGCCGTAACCAGTGTCTCTTTGACAGTTTGGACTGGGGCCCACTACTTCCCAGGGACTCGAGGGTGATGATAGGCCCTGCAAAAACAGATGTACACAAAAGAACACTGACTCCGATTATACAAAAAAGCAGCTACAAGACAAGAGCATGCAATGACATCGCGGATGTAGCTGGCATAGTTAGAGCCTCACTTGCCTTCTCCTTTGAGTAAATATTTCCACATGCAGTAGGCCCACAGGACTGAGAGGAGACCGGACACATAGAAAACACTCTCCCAGCCATACAGGTCCAACATGAGGGAGCCAGCCCCTCCAATTACCAGAGTGCTGAAAAACAAAAAAGGACTTAGGCAATCAAACCATAACACCACTGTGTAAGAGGTTGCAACATCGTGAGCTGAACTTCAAAATGGCAGACATGTGATTAAATACAAGTCATCGTAGGATCACAATGGATGCTACTGAGTGGCTCCACTTTTTGCACCAGCAACATTTCCCACCACTAACCATTTCTTGCACAACACTTAACTCACCCCAGGTATGAACCGCTGCCAACGGTGCTCATGAGGAAGCCTCTCTCGCTTTCCACCACCTTCTGAGAGCAAAGACTCGCCAGAGAAGGGTAATGAACACCTTAAATCACCACAGAAACGCTATCAGCCAAAGTTTGGGAACAAAATTCAAAAGTAATTTAATGGGCTATAAAAGTAGGATTTTGACGCCTCGCTGCAGAAAACTAACTAAGCCTGTAGGGAGACGGGAAATGTCTTGAGCTATATGAATAACAAAGCAGATGTTTATATAAAACACTGGGAATAATATGACTTCTCATGCCAAATAAACTCCTGAAAAAGATGGAGACGCCTGATTAGAAGCACCTTGCAGCAGGCCCATGAGAAATCGAGCCAGCGTCATGGAGAGGATGGGCTGCGAGCAGAAGTGGGCCAGTATGGGGGTGAAGGCCGTCATCAAACCCCACGCTGCTGCCGACAGCAGGAGGACCTTCTCACCGCCCACCCTGTGGACACGGAATACAGACAGGCTGAATGTGCTTTCATGGATGATGTAAAAGTAAAATTAGGTACGTGGATAATCTGTCCTACATGTACTGACACGTTAAGCGGTGTGTCATTAACTGTGAGGTAAAGTCTGGACCCTACACATGAGCAGCTGTTTATGACACTGTGGGCATACAAGCATTAACTTTATCTTGACTACACTGTCAGGACGGAGCAAACAAAGCTGAGCTGTTTGCGTCATCGACAGTAGAGATCTCATGCAAATCAGGCTTAATAAGCAGGAACTTACACAGGTGAAAGCCTGACTGAAATCCTCCTAACCGTCACCGTCACATCTGTGCAAACATTGGAATTATTTACCACCTCACCACGTATGACCCACCGATCACTGACATAGCCTCCGAGCACTTGGGTGAAGCAGTAGCCCCAGAAGAAGCTGCCCAGCACCATGCCGGACTCCCTCTTGCTCCAGCTGAACTTCTCTGCCATGCTGACGGCACAGATGGGCATCGCCACACGGGCACAGTAGAGGAGGCATGTCCCGAGCAGCAGCACAATCGTCCATACCCTCGCCACCGGCCTGCACAGAGTGAGGTCAAAGAAAAGGACAATCTCTGGACTTAAAACACATGGATAAGGGAGAGCTTACATAACTGGGGGGGGGGGGGGACTGGGTCCTGTAGTTTAGGTGCCCCTTGGCACTGTCTAAAATGGCTTTTAACATGTGTCAGTAGTGCTCCGCTATAGAGGTTTCATAAAACTTCCAAATGATTCATTCGAGGCAGATTTTTCCCATTTTGTCCTTTGTGAAAGAAAAGCATTTGGCCTATGTGGCACTGCAACATCCTAAGAGAGCAGAGGCACAGAGGATACGTGTCACTGAAACAGCAGAAGTAACGTTACTTTACGCAAAGCGCGGACGTGTCCAAGTCGCTCTGCTGGAGCAGGCGCGACATTAGTTGGTAAGAAGTACAAATACTGACTTAGACTTTCACTGGGAGCCTCGGGGGAGACAAAGACACGAGCAAACGCGAAAACACACAGGGATCATCACGAAACGTTACCTTGACCAGTTGGTGTTGTGTTCAGGCCACTTCCTGTGACACCCAGGGAGCCCGCTCTTGTCAGGCGGGTGGTTTTCCTTGTGACAGACCAAATCTGGACCATAGTTCTTGCCATATTTTTGAAGAACTGCCATTCAACGCGAGCTAACTGCAGCCTCCCCTCTTCAGATGTCCAGTTACTCACTTTCTGTCTTTCCGGTAGATCAGTGAGAAAAGTGAACGATCAGGAAGAACAAGAAAAACAAATCTTCACACCGACACTTTCTGGTGTTTGCTAATCCGTGCACCTGAGCGACCGGACTACCAGGAGCGCGGAGGGAGACTGTTTTCGCTCCTGCTCTAGGAGGAGTATGATCCACGTGTCAGTTTCCCCCCCGACCTCCTCCAGCCTCGCTCGCAGTTCTTCTTCTGATCGGTAGGGTTGATCAGGAAGTGATTTGACTCGCGTGTGTGCGAAGCCGGCTTCAGCTGTTTTAGTCTAGCCGTCTCCTGCCGCCGCGGCGGCACCACCCGTGTCCCCAGAGGGCCCCTGCGCCTTCATGACGGTGCGGAAGGAAATGTTGCAGACTTCTTGAACGCGTCGTCTCCGGCAGCACCGCCGCTCCCACTGACCTGTCCTTGCAGGCTGGAGTCGTGATGGTGATGATGATGATGATGATGATGATTCCCGTGCCGGGGAAGCTGCTGCGGGGCAGAGAGATGCGCAGGTTGTTTCTGTGCTCGGCTATTTGAGTTAGCGGGCACTTATAGTGGCTCTCGTACCGTAAAATTAGCACCACAGTGTCAAATGTGTATGGTGAGAAATAGGGCAATAAAAACCAGAAAAAGGCCTCTCTTAGAAGATCCAAAGGAAAAAATGCAGCTGTCAAGTTGACAACATGTCTAATATACAACAAGCCAAACATATATATTGATATTTAAATATTCAGCAATAACAGGAGACATGTATTTGTTGAGTTCCTTGAGGTACTGGAGGATTCATTCCTTGGTATTTGATACCTCTACTTCACTGCAGTTCTACACAGAGAAATATTCCAGTACATTTATTTGATTGCTTTAATTTCTACTTTACAGATCAGATTTTATACGGCACACTATCACAACAGCATATAACTGCAACAGAGTTAAAAACATAAAGGTTCTCCTCTAAATTTAACGAACAAGCATAAAAGTGGGTCAATGTACTTGGTTTCCACCTCTGCCGCTGCATTTTGGAAGTTCCGGGATTTACAAAGATGCCAAGCTTCATTGTCCTTTCTGACATGCCCAGTTAAAAGACTTCACTTTTATTGCAAAATAATATACCAGCAAAAAGCACATCAAATTTGGCAAAGGGTCTCCCTCCTCCATTTGTTAATCCACCTGTAAAAGAGTCTTTACATCTGTGGATCCTTCCACTCACATATCTGAACATTACATGTGATATAACAGCTTAAAACTGAGGCTGTCTTCAAGCTTGTACACTGCAAAGTTCATAGCGTTCCAGGACTCATCTTATACCACTTGCTGACCATCTTTTTGTTGTATCTCCTCTAATGGTGTAATGCAATACAAATACAAAGTTGAATTTACCTTTCAAAATCACAGTAGTCTGAAGCATCCCGAGTGTCTTATGTTGGCTACTGCCCTCGCATAGCTAAAACACTACTAGCGGTAATGTGTGTGATAGAAGTATGACTTTATTCGAGGCGGTGCACAATGAGCCAACCATTTTCCCTGAATATCAAACCTTTCCTTAGTGGTCACACATGCACAGAAAGTGACAGCCTAATTTAGGCTGTATTCACACCCCCTTATGTCAACAACGTTCCCTGCCAACAGACAGAAAAACTAGTGTAATTGGAATATACTGATTTCACATGAACAAATATGTAGATTGTAATACTGAGTAAAATAACTATATGCATGTTATTTTAGTGTGAGCACTTTAAAATGTTGTCAATCCAGTATGCACATTCTACATTAAAGTATCAAAAAGCAACCCTTACAAAAAAGAAAAGGTTGAACTCTATACGAGTTAAATTGCTGGGGTATAAATAGATAAAGGAAATGTGTCCATTTGTAATGCTGTGGTATGTTTTCACTCTTGGTCCTTATTTTGGGTCTTCGATTGTTCCCTTACTGAGGTCTGTCATTTTTGGATACTTCACTTTCTTTTGGTCAAGTTCATTTTGAGCCCACAGCAGTAGCTTCAGGAGCTTGGCCAGTTTGGGTGTTGACTCTCTGTTTTCATAGTCCAGCACACACTGATTGACTTCACTCCACACCTGAAAGACAAACATACAGACAATTAAACTGTGGATAGGGGATAATATGTTGCTGTTTTAGTTTGTATGACAAGAGACGGGTGTTACTGAACTTTAATTTACTTCAATTGTATTTATAAAGCACTTTAAAACAACACAGTCGACCACAGTGCAGCACACAGTTCAAATCATCTCATAATATACAAAGATGAGTTTTAGGAGCGCCTTTAAAAAACAGAAAGTGATTCTGCATGCCTAATGCGGAGTGGCAATGCGTTCCATAATTTGGGGACTGCGGTTGCGAGGGCGTGGTCACCGCTTAGCTTTCTCCTTGTTTTAGGAACAACTAGAAGTGAGTGATCAGCTGACCTAAGGGCACGTAAGGGAATGTAGAGCTGGATCAGATCGAATAAATACTGAGGGGCAAGGCCATTAAGACTTTATGAGTGAATAAGTGAATAAAATCATTTTAAAATCAACCCTGTAGCAGATAGGGAGCCAGTGCAGAGAAGCTAAAACAGGGGTAATATGTTCATATTTCTTGTTGCTAGTTAAGAGTTGAGCCGCTGCATTTTGGACCAGCTGGAGTCGATCCAGAGACCTCTGGTTAATCCCAACATACAATGCATTGTAGTAGTCCAAGTGAGAAGTAAGCGCTGGAGAAGACACATCGGTACCAATTGGACGCTCAAACTTCTCTTTTAAAATTACACTATTCTAAGGCATGTCCCTAAATACCCACAGAGATATGTAAACGAGACAGAAGAATACATATTTTTATTTTGTATATCCTATAACAGAAATCAAGAATGACACTGCCCATCAGGTGAAAGCCCTATTTTTAAACATGTCAAATTTTTAACATAAGCTTTAGGTTAAAAGTATTGACATCCAAGTTATCTTGGGTTTATTATGTGTGAAAGATGTGAAGTGCAGTTCAAGTGATCTAGTTACTATTTAATATAGACTCTACCTTTTGCCTCTGCATCATGTTGAGCAGATCTCCGAAAGGTGACTCCTCAGGGTTGTCGAATGCCAGCAGGGCCAGTGTCCTCTCCATCTCGGTGAGACATTCTCGGCTTTCTTCCCCCTGTTCTGCCAGCTGAGACTGAGCAAATTCAAGGGCAGCTTCGGTCTCTCTCAAACGAATCAGTTCAATCAGATGCTGCTGCTGCAATCACAAAGATCCAGGTGGTGAAACATGGAATGAAATAACATGTAATTAAACAGACAGTACAAATAATATTCCCAACACTACAAAGCCAGTGTTTACCATGATACTACTCACCAACTGACAGAAAAATATGACTTTTAAAGCATAAACACCAAAACAGACACCGACTGTGGCGCCTCAAATTCAAACTCCTCCCCCCCAGTAGAAAAAGACCCAAAACTGCATGCCTCCACCCACACCACACACAGCAAACCTAGGGGAAACGCCTTGATAATTGCTATATTAGACAGACTCTTGTATTTTACCTGTAAGTGAAAATAGAGGTAACGATTTGTATCCAGCAGTTCTGGGTGCAGACTGTTGATCAGCGCAATGGCATCTTGTATCTGTCCCTTCAAGATCATCTCTCTGATCTTAATTCTTTCATCTAGGGAATCCAAATCCACACTTGGCTCTATTCCAGACTCCATCCTAAACTTCTCTGCTGCCTCTTTGAAGCCCTCTGTTGAATACAAACCGTGGTTAAATCCTGCATTTTCAACATCAAAGCACTACACTTGTTAGACAACTGAAAACAAACATTACAATTGGTACTTCACCTGTTACCAGGTAGTTCATAATAAGCCTGTTCATATCGGCTCTCTGAATGTGGACATTGTTGAGCTTATCCATCCACTCTTCCTTTGTTATGTCCTCCGGCTTCTCTGCATAACTCATTATGATAATATCCTAAAGCAGAATCAGAAATGTGAGTCGACAGAATGCACATAAAAACAGTGGAAATTTGATAATAGATCATTATAACTGTTTTGTTTATTAGTATTTCGGGGAGGACAACTACAAGTCACCGGAAATCCAAGTCTCACCAATTACGGCCCTCGATAAAAACACAACACTGAAGCCTAGCTTTCGTACGTCTTCAAAACAAAGACAACCTCAGGGACTTTCTGAATATTTATAAAGAATACATACGCCCGGAAGTGTTATTCTATATCATCCAATACTGTCGATATACATCTACTGCCCTGAGGCATATATATGCTACTTGATTCTTCATACCTGTATGGTTTGTCGCTAAGTCCCAATAGCAGCTAGCTAGCTAGCAGAGGGTGAGGCTTCTCTTCTTCTTCCCCTTTCCTTTCTCCGACTAATTTCCGGTGTTAACTTTACGCTCTTTCGCACTGTGGCCCTCTCCAGGAAAATAAGAGCATTGCGTAACTATCTCACATTTGAACTGCAGTCTAGTCTAGTCATAAAACGTGCATATAGATCAACACAACGCATCAAAAGACCTTGACATATGTTTATGAATATATGAATATCTATATCGCCATTGTATTGATAGAGAATAATTTGTATAACTTTTGTAACTCGTAATTTTTAAAGACTAGTTTGTAGACACTTGGAAATCTTTATACAATCTGCACTATAAAATTAGGGACTAAGGGTACTTCTGCAGGTAAAATTATGCAATAGACAAAATAAAATTTTTATGGCTCTTGCATTTCATATTTCATATGAACGACAAACAGTCAATTCCACACCTGAACACACACAACTTATAATGTTTGGAACTATCTAGATACCACAAAACACATACTTCTTCCCACTTTCACATTTTACTAAAAGTCCGTGTGGCCACGCCCCCTCGGGGACGTTACAATTCATTCTTGTAGATATGAACAGGTATGAACATGACAGGCCCCGCCTCTTTCCTATGGCTACCATGTTTACTGTTGCTGTGGTAACGCTGCTGCCTCAAATATCCTACATTGAATATAATGTATACACTTTATACTGTTTAACCAAGGCGAGATACTGAAGATACCGAGTTCCCAAACAGGTAAAATAACAGCTACTATCTCTTTGTATTTATTAAGTTACCTTAAACCTTAATTAGCGTTAACGTTAGCCAACGAGAAGTTAGTTAATTTCAGTTAGCTACCGCTACATTTAATTTACAACACGTGTAACCTAGCTTAATGTTTTTGATACTACTCCCAGTTCCTTTGAGTGGCTTGTTGCTGGAGATGGCTACCCCTCCTGAAGACTCCAAAGCCACAGCGTTGAAGACCATGTTAAAGTTTCCGGTGCTGCCTCCGATTGAAGACCACGTCGGACGGGAGATAGTAAACAAGATAACGGCTCAGAAGAAGCTGCTGAGGCACAGGAGGAGCAAAGTGCAACGAGATCAACTACATAAGATAATGTATGTTTCAATTCAGTTATGGAAGGTCAAAACTTCAATAACCGCAACAACTACAGAGGAATTATTTCCATTTGTTTGTTCTTTGTTCATTGTTGGTTTATTTGTTTTTTGACATTAATACAGGGTGTCTAGAGCTATGGAGGCTCACAGAGAGAGCCACGAGACAGTAGCAGTGCGCAGCCACTCACCAGAGCCACAGTTTCCACCATCAGTATAAAAATTTTCTTTCTAACTGTGCATACATGGTAAATATACATTTTTGTGTTGCATAATGTAATGTGGAATACTTCAATGCTTGTTTTACAGATGATTAGTGAGGAGCGGAAGCGCAGGGTAAGTTTTCTCCTCAGTCTGTCGAGACATCAAACCCTATGCCTACTCTTTCTTATATTATTATGGACCCCTTTACAGATGAATTACACATTCCTTAAGCAGTGTGTGGAAAGTCGCCCATTTGCTCCAATCCAACAGCAGTGGTTGGACTCGATTATTTCCCGTATTCCACCTATACTTAAAGAGGGACCTAAAGCAAATAATCTGCTCCAAGAGTTGTGCATTGAAATTAGCAGTGACTTTCACAGTGTGATTGTCAAGCACACAGGTACAGTATTGTAAATTATATACTTATCTATGATTATCAATGCTCGCAAAGTACACACGCTTGTTATGGTATATGAATATTCTTTCCCATTAGTTGACACGGTGTTAAAGAATCCTCAGAAAGAAGCGCCCATCTCAGGAAACCAGATAACTGCCCAACCAAAGTGAGTTTTTAATGTACATGAGTGATTTTTGTACCATAGCAAATGAGCTTAAGATTTTAATGTGTTGTTGTAACACATTTCTAATCTTTTACAGAATTCTTGATTTCTCCCAACCTTGGCATGATAGTTTTATCAGAAGCTGCAATAGGATAAAAGCAAATTTACACATTCTTCATCCAGTAATGCAGACTGTCTTAGATATCGGCTACATGACATTTTCACCACTCATCCTGGTTGATTATACAGGATGCAGGTAAGGAAAGTAAATAATGTTACACATACTGCTGAAATAATCAAACACATATAATACATTTAGATGCCCTTTACATTCTATTTGACTTATTTTGGCTTTTGTTGGTTCAGAGCTTCCGGACCTGTGGATTATAAATGTCTGCAGAACAAAATAGCAGTCGAGTGTAAGAGGACAGAAGATCGTATCATGAATACCTGGTTTCCAAAAGTCATCCACTTACTAACTAATAAAGAAACAGTGAAAGGAGTTAAAGAGACGAAATTGGACTCTTTCTACAGCTGTGCGTCCACCCTCATCTCCAATCAGGTAAGATAATTTTACACATGAGAAGTGTCAGAAAGAAGGATTTGAATGAATATAGTTAAGGTTTCCCATTATTGACAGTGCTGAGCCATTATGATTTTGTGATCTTGACCTACACTGTATATTTTTGAGAGACAGTTTATATAGATATCTGTGAGGTTATCAGTCATCCAGGTTTCAGGTCTGACTTGAGAAAGCCCACTGGAATGGAAGGGTGAAACCATGACCTGGATGACTGAGAACCTACACAGATATTCAGCTACACATTTTGGGATGAACGACTGGTGCAAGAACATGAGAAAACGCACAATCTTCTAAATATATTAAACACTTGAGAAGTGAGAAAGGAGTTAAAGAGACGAAATTGGACGAAATTGGAAAAAGACTTGAGAAAGCCCTCTGGATAGAAGGGCGAAACGTCGTCAAGAAACCTACTAAGTCCAGTTGCTATTGGATAAACCTTTTTTGAGATAACCATGACCTGGATGACTGAGAACCTTCACAGATATTTATTAAACATAGTGCATGTATGTACTGTAGTGTTCGTTCTACAGTATGTGTGCTCCTTTAATACACATTTTTCTCTTTTAAATTCCTAGTTAAAATCCCTTCTGCAGAGAAGTGTCGAGGAGTTTGTCAGTCTATTTGATCCTAGCAATCACCACCTCCTGCCCCTTTTCCGAATGGCCTTGACATTTGATGACGAAAAGGTGGAAATTTATCCTACCTTACCAGATCTGGAGTCTGCTGTGTTAGGAATTCTTAACGCTATCACAAATACCTTGCAGGTACGGTTATATGCAACAGCCCCTTAAAGGAAATATTTGATCAATTTGGAGCTTGTATTGATATGTATGATACTATAATCTTTATGATCTATGAAACACAGAAAGTACAGACAGTACAGTCATGGTTGACACAAGCCACATCTTCATTTGTGGATGCCAAGGTGGCTGATCACATTCTTGCTTGGGCTCAGGACACTGTAAAGAGCGCTGTGTACAAGAATCTAGTGGAACCTGACAAATATTTCCAGAGTTATGGTGATGTTCTATAATTCAACCATTATCCGTCATTCATCGTCAGTCATTTAAATGCTGTGCACTGCTGAACTTTCTGCTTTAATTGACAGTTGAGACCTACGACTGGCTGGTCAATGGCACAGCGCAAGCTCGAGTGGAGATGTTCATGGAAGGGGAGCACTCTTTTGAAGAGTACACCAAAGTAAGCAAGTTAAAATTCATGCTTTGTTTATAGTTTTCCCTCCCTCATGTAAGTTTTTAATGTTTCTTCTCTTAAAGCAAGTGGAAGAATTTCGTGCTCTGTCAATGGAAATTATGAGTCTTCCAGCAAAAGCCCATTTCACCATGGTTCATCTGGAATGTGAAGAGCTGAAACAAGGGCTGGCCAACAAAGCGAGAACCTATGCTAACATTCTTCTCAAGAAACTTGTGACCAGCCACCGTGAGGAGAATCTGCTGTAAGTCACTTTTTGCAATCTTAAATATTTATTTTGTCCTATGTAATAAACGCACATCTTGATATGGAGCACAATACTTACATACTGTTTGTATCTGTTCAAAGGATCTGCTCTGAATTTGAAACCATCAGAGAGAAAGCTCTGAAGGTTCCACAAAACATAGATGACATGGCCAAGATGATTGAGTATATACATTTGACTAAGACAAAGGGTATTGCAGAACTTACTGAAAAAATAAAGGTGAATAACTTGATGGTGATATCGTAGACAGAATTACAGTGAGTTATTGGAAGTTGCCTCAAATGTATATCTATAATATGTTTTAATACCACACTCTGTTTTGACAGGAAGCCCACAGCAGATTGATGTGGCTCTTGGATGTTCACAATATTGAACCAGATGATCTAGAGCTTAATTCAACTGTCTTTGACTGGCCCCTAAACATTCTCCATGTTTTCAAACTCAATGACGAGGTAATACTCCTGTGTCCGCCTACTGCAATGTACTGTATCAAGGTGACCTGATTCTGGACTGCTGTTATATCTTCTAGGTGATGCATACAGCCAAGGAGAAAGGGGAACAGGAGCTGTTAGCTGAAAGAGAAAATTTAAAAGTACAGCTGGAGAAGTTAGGACGCAGGACAGAGGAGTTCCCATATTGCTCAGAGCTGGATATGATGCAACAGGTACAGTGTCAGTAATACTTTCAGATAACTTTCAAATAGCTTAATTAAACTGCAGGCATTTCCTCTACAGTTTTCTATTCTATTTCTATTCTGTTTACCTGTCTGTCTTTCGCAGGGTCATTACATACTGATAGGGTGGTGTAGTTATACACTACCTCAGTGGGTTGAGCTGTATAACTAATAGGTGAATAGATGACAACTGGAGAAAGTAGTTGGAATTAGTGGTGTGGTTTAGAGGACTGAATTCTGGTAGTACTGAGTTTCTCACGTCCTCAGCATTTTATAATGTAATAAAAAAGTCAAATAAATGAGTATAATCATAATTGTACAAGACATTATATATTTTATATACCAAGACTACATATTTTCTACTTTAAAAAACTATTGTAGTCATAGGTTGCTCTGCATTAATTGATGATTTTATTTTTGCCAGTGCAGATTTAAAGCTATTTGGTGGGGGGGGCAGTATGTTACAGATGTCAGAACAGTTCAGAAACTTCTCCAGGACGTTGAGGAAGCAATCACTGTAATTAACAAAGGAGAGGCCTTCTACAAGTGGGACCAAACACATTACCCAGAAGTTGAAGTAATAAAAGAAATGATTGAACCGTATCAGAAGGTGTTTGGACTTGTGCTCAAGTGGCAGCGCACAGAGAACAGGTCTGACCTTAGTTTAATGCATGTCACAATATAATAATAGTAAAAATAAAAACTTCTTGATAGACTTTTATCCTTTTTGTTTGTAGATGGATGGATGGTTCCTTCCAAGATCTAGATGGCGAGAGCATGGAGGTAAAGGTGGATGAGTTCTTTAGAGATATCTTCAAGATGTTAAAGTTTTTCCAGCAGAAACAGAGCAGGGCTAAGCAAAAGACCGAGAAGATTGCTGGGAAGTCTAAGCAATGGCCTGCTGAGGATAATCCAACGAATCAGGAGAACCCCGTAATACTTTTGTGCTCCACAGTAATGGAACAGATAAAAGAGTTCAAGGTATCGTATGTCAGTCTTTTTGAGGCTTAACGAATGTGCCTTGTGTGCTGATGCTAAATCATTATGTGAAATGTGCTTGTGTTAACAGGAACATATCCCTCTAGTGTCCACCTTATTTAATTCAGGAATCAAAGCTCGCCACTGGGAACAGATGTCTAAAATAGTGGGGTATAACCTAACTCCTGATTCTGGTACTACGCTACGTAAAGTTCTAAAACAAAACCTGACTCCCTACCTGGAAGAGTTTGAGTCTATCAGTGCTGCTGCTAGTAAGGTGAGTACTCTTTTGTGTTTCAACATAATTTAAATAAATGATTTGATACTACATACATGTGTGTAATGTTATATCTACCCTTTGTTTCTCCACAGGAGTTCTCCCTGGAGAAGGCTATGCAAACCATGGTACAAATGTGGGATCACATTTCTCTCAACCATCAACCTTACAGAGAGACAGGAGTGTCCATTCTGACATCCTTGGATGAGATCCAGACAATATTAGAGGACCAGATTGTAAAGACTCAGACTATCAGGGGTTCACCATTCATCAAACCCTTTGAGAATGATATAAAGGTTAGCTTGATGTTTTTTTTAGGTTTGAGAAGATTCAGAGTTCATTGTTTTTTCTGTCAGAGTGAGATGGAAGTAAGTTCTGCACAGTTTCAATTAAGTTTGTTATTTGATTTCAGCTGTGGGAGGAGCGTCTACTTTGTATCCAGGAAACCATAGATGAATGGCTGAAAGTGCAGGCTCAGTGGCTTTACCTGGAGCCCATCTTCTCTTCGCAGGACATTATGCAACAGATTCCAGAGGAGGGACGACTTTTCCAAAGTGTTGACAAGACTTGGAAAGAGGTCATGAGACACTGTGTTAAGGATCCTAAGGTACTTTTAGTTTTTACTAATCTAATTTTCTGAATAAAACTCTGAAAGATAAATTGTTTGAGTTAATTGATTATTTGTAATCAGATTCTACCAGCAACTTCACTGCCTGGTTTGCTCGAAAAACTGCAAAATTGCAACAGTCTCTTGGAAAATATCATGAAAGGACTGAACGCGTATCTGGAGAAGAAACGTCTCTTTTTTCCACGGTAAACATGTTTTTGGGTTTTTTTGACCATTTCTTTGTTAAAGAAATCACAGGATGTCATATTTCTCACTGCAACTGCTGCCAGGTTCTTCTTCTTGTCCAATGATGAAATGCTGGAGATTCTATCTGAGACCAAGGACCCACTGCGAGTGCAGCCCCATCTGAAAAAATGCTTTGAGGGTATTTCCAAATTGGATTTCCTGCCCAATCTAGATATCCAGGCAAGGCATTCACACACATTTCCTACTCTGATATATCACAGTGATTCATGACTTTTAATTAAACTCTACTTTTTTTTCATAGGCCATGTATAGCAGTGAAGGGGAGCGTGTTCAGCTAATCCAGCATATCTCTACTTCTGAAGCCAAAGGAGCTGTGGAGAAGTGGCTAGTGCAAGTAGAGGATGTGATGCTTTGCAGTGTCAGAGATGTAGTAGCACGATCCAGAGTGGTGGGTTCACTATTACCCTTAGAAAGCACAGTATGGCTGTTTGTTACCTTTAATACCGTCATATTTTGTTTGGATCATAATCGGCATGTGTGGTTTGCTTAAAGTTATATCATTTTCATATTGACAGGCTTATGCTGAAACTCCTCGAAGCCAGTGGGTGAAGGAGTGGCCAGGGCAGGTGGTGCTTTGCACCTCCCAGATTTTTTGGACCTTAGAGGTTCATGAGGCCATCAGAGCAGGGGCTGATGTAAGTTTTACAGTGTTTTGGTTTAACCCTTAACCATGTTTTTTCCAACATGAGAAGGTGATTGTGAAAATACCCAGTTATTATCACTATTTTAATTACCAATACGAAGGTTTCAATATTTCAATCTGGTCTTGTAAAAGTGCTTTATACATTCAAAAAGAAAAACAGAAAAGAAACATGTCTTACCTATGACCCAGTGATTTAATTCTTTAACTCACGTAAAAAGGTGAAGTAACTCGGCATTTGTTTATTATAGGGTTTGAAAATATACTATCAGCAACTCCAGAATCAGCTGAATGACATAGTGGAGCTAGTGAGAGGAAAGCTGCCCAAACAAACAAGAATCACTTTAGGGGCGCTGGTCACAATTGATGTCCATGCCAGGGATGTGGTCATGGAGCTTGTTGAGAAAGGTAATTCATCGCACAGAACACAGTGTTATTACCTGTAACAGAGGTTTGCAGTTTAGAAATAGCACTCAGAAAAATAATTTGCCTTGCTTTGTCTGTTTTTTAACAGGTATATCATGTGAAACAGACTTTCAGTGGCTAGCCCAGCTGCGTTACTACTGGAGCAATGACAATGTCCGTGTCCGCATAATCAATTGTGATGTTAAATATGCATATGAGTATCTGGGGAACTCACCACGTCTGGTCATCACTCCACTGACTGACAGATGCTACCGAACTCTAGTAAATATCTTATATAAAGTTTAATCATACATGAATACATCGTTTAGATTTATACTTCATACATGCTGAGGAAATAAATATTTAATTTAAATTACTTCTGTTTAAGATTGGAGCTTTCTACCTAAATTTGGGTGGTGCACCAGAGGGACCAGCTGGAACAGGAAAGACCGAAACCACCAAAGATCTAGCCAAAGCGTTAGCTGTGCAGTGCGTGGTCTTCAACTGTTCTGATGGACTGGATTACCTAGCAATGGGCAAAGTAACATCAGCAGGACATTTTGGATTTAACTTTACAGTTCTGATGCCATTATTATGAATGCAAGAAACATCCTTCTTCAACATTGTATGTTGTGTTTTGTAGTTTTTTAAAGGCCTGGCTTCTTCGGGTGCATGGGCATGCTTTGATGAGTTCAACCGTATCGAGCTGGAGGTTCTGTCAGTAGTTGCCCAGCAAGTACTCTGTATCCAGAGGGCCATCGAGCAGAAGTTGGAGTACTTTGACTTTGAAGGGACTCTGCTCAAACTCAATCCAAATTGCTTTGTGTCCATAACAATGAACCCTGGATATGCAGGGCGCTCGGAACTCCCAGACAACCTTAAAGTAATGAATTTAACAATATTTTATCAGACTGCATGCTAATGTCCAACATTAGTGCTAGTAGATGTATTTGATCTTATGCCTTTTCTCGGTGCAGGTGCTGTTTCGAACAGTGGCCATGATGGTCCCCAACTATGCTCTGATAGCAGAGATCTCTCTGTATTCATATGGCTTCCTCAATGCCAAACCACTGTCCGTAAAGATTGTGATGACCTACAGGCTCTGTTCTGAGCAACTCTCCTCCCAGTTCCATTATGATTATGGCATGAGGGCTGTCAAAGCTGTACTAGTTGCTGCAGGCAACCTCAAGCTCAAGTTTCCTGATGAAAATGAGGACATGCTGGTATTTGGGCTTAATCAATGCATTTTCCATATTGTATGCTGTAATTGCTTTCATTTTGTTAGTTAGTGTATAGTCTTTGACCTTTTCCATTTTCCCACATTCAACACGCAGCTCCTGAGGTCCATAAAGGATGTGAATGAGCCAAAGTTTCTCTCCCATGATATTCCCCTATTCAGTGGAATTACCAGTGATTTGTTCCCAGGCATCTCTCTCCCTGAGGCTGACTATCAGGTTAAACATGCTGATGTTTCTTACTTGTTCTTGTAAACAAAATCTAAGAATGCCCATGCATTTTGTATTTCTGTTGTAATATTTATTGTTGGCATTTGCTTGTAGCTATTTCTGGAGGCTGCTGTAGAGTGCTGTAAAAATCATAATGTACAGTCATCAGATTTCTTCATACAGAAAATGATTCAGACATATGAGATGATGATAGTCAGGCATGGGTATGTAGATTTTTAATTTCAATATTTGATATCTCACTTACTATGTTTCCAGCTATACTAGAAATCACTTGGCTGAGGTGTTAATTAAGGAAAAATGAAACATAAAATATGCAATGTTGCAATATATTGCATTAAGATAGGATTTTGCTTTATCAGGTTCATGCTGGTAGGGGAGCCTTTTGCTGGAAAGACCAAAGTGCTGCATGTTCTTGCTAATTCTTTGACTCTCATGAATGAGAGAGGATATGGTGAGGAGGAGAAGGTCATCTTCAGGACATTAAACCCCAAGTCTATCACCATGGGACAACTTTTTGGACAGTTTGATCCAGTTTCCCATGAGGTAGGCCTGTATCACTGAGTGGTTTGTTTATAACCTGTATCAAAGCTCATTTGGCTTTCACAGTGTTAAAGTAAACCTGGGACTACATGTGGCTTTTTGTTTCCTTTCATGTTTTGCTTCTCCTCCTGATAAGTGGACTGATGGGATTGTGGCCAACACATTTCGCGAGTTTGCATCGACTGACACACCAGATCGTAAATGGGTCGTGTTTGATGGTCCCATAGACACACTATGGATAGAGAGCATGAACACTGTACTGGATGACAACAAAAAGGTTAAAATTACTATTAAAGTTTTCAGAGCATACTAGTTTTGAGTTTTGTGTAACATTTGTTAAATTTCACATTATTCAATTTTTAGCTTTTTTCTTTCTTATCTCTTTTCCACAGTTGTGCTTGATGAGCGGTGAGATTATCCAGATGTCCAATCAGATGAGTCTGATTTTTGAAGCTATGGATCTATCACAGGCCTCTGTAAGTTATATGTTTGGTATAAAATACAGCACATTATTTTTCTCACAAATGTATTTTATTGCTAATTCTTCCAGCACTAAAATGGCTTAAGGTTTACTAGTTGCTAGTGAATTAACTAAATATCATTAATAAGATGGTGAAAATATTTAAATCTATTTAATTATTATATATATCATTACATTTGTCCAAGTAGACATGCGGGGCTGATTTCAAGAAATTCCTTATTAATATGGAATATGAATTAATGCATTCCTGACATTTCTGACTTCACAAGGAATAGTTGACGAACGTGTCACTGTGACCTTGACCTTGGACCTATCTGGATAGGTCTGGATATTTTATAATACCCTGGATGTAATATAAAATGTTTCGCTGTTTCCTTCCACTGCAGCCTGCCACAGTCAGTCGATGCGGTATGATCTACATGGAACCATCTCAGTTGGGTTGGGAGCCCTTAGTGATCTCCTGGATGAACACGCTTCCTGCTCTTCTGCAGAGTCCACACAACCGCTCCCTTCTGCTGGAGCTCTTCCACTGGCTCTTGCCACCAGCCCTTAAAATGCTCCGTAAACACTGCAGAGTAAGTAACCATACATCCCTGATCAATCTAGACAGAAATGTCTGTAGGGCATTTATTTAAAAAACTGACATTTTATAATGTTGGATTATGATTTTACTTACAGGAAGTTGTTTCCACTAGCAACAGTAACACCGTAATGTCTTTGTGTCGGCTGTTTGAGATGCTACTCACTGAACCAATTAAGACAGATCCTGGAGAGAAAAATTGTCGGACCTGGATCATGGTAAAGGACTGAACCTTCTAAAGTCTTTATTCAAAATCTATTAGATCCATTATATATTGATGAATTATGCCTCCCCCTCCCTTTTTTATGATCACAGGCAGCTTTTACATTCTCTCTTGTGTGGTCTGTGGGTGGCAGTTGTGATGCAGACAGTAGAGAGAGGTTCAGTGAGTTTGTCAGGGCCACTGTGGCAGGAAAGGAAGAAGAACATCTGATCCCTGCTACTGTAGGAAAATGGGAGTGTCCAATTGATGAGAAAGGCCTGGTGTACGACTATTTTTACGAGGTATTGCGTAATTACAACACTCAGTGATGCTTCACTTGTGTTGAAACTCATTACCTTTAACTAATTCAGACTATAATCTATTATACAGTTTAAAGGAAGAGGTCGATGGGTTCACTGGAATGATGTCATTAAGAATGTCAACCTGGGGAACAACAAAACGAAAGCACAAGAGATCATTGTTCCTACCATCGACACAGTTCGCTACACTTACCTCTTGGACCTCTGTGTCACTTATGGGGTGTATGTATTCTCACAGGACACAGTGGAGTTGGTTAACACAAATGTCTAAAGTATTACTTTTAGCATTTATATTGTTTTCCTATTAGTACTCATTTATTTCTATCCTGAATGCATTAATATTTAATTTAACAACATTCTTATTTTTTCTATTTTGCTTCCTTTGCTCAGGCCTCTTATGTTTGTTGGACCTACTGGTACAGGGAAGTCAGTGTATGTGAAGGAGAAACTGATGAACAATCTGGACAAAGACCTCTATTTACCTTTCTTCGTCAACTTTTCAGCTCGCACTAGTGCCAACCAAACCCAGGTCATATAGGGTTAGGGTTAGGGTTATATATTTATGCTTTCATAACCATAAATATAGACATTGATAGGGTAGTTCATTTCTAAATACTGTATATGTCTTGTCTGTCTTTTAATCTTTAATTATTGCATATTGCAGAATATCATCATGTCCAGGTTAGATAAGCGAAGGAAGGGAGTGTACGGGCCTCCCACAGGAAGGAAGTGTGTCATATTTGTAGATGACTTGAACATGCCTGCATTGGAACAGTTTGGGGCACAGCCTCCTTTGGAGCTCCTGCGTCAATACATTGATCATGGAAACTGGTATAAACCATCTAGTTCCAATTTGACATCAAAGCAGGAGATAATAAATAAAACAAGAACATTTGCTGGTTTAAAGTGTTGTTTGTTGAAAAGACCTTACTTGTTGTGTCTGGACAGGTATGATCTTAAGGACACCTCTAGGATTACTCTTGTCGACCTCCAGCTGGTTTCCGCCATGGGCCCTCCTGGTGGTGGAAGGAATGCTGTGACAGCTCGCTTCCTCCGGCATTTCAACATTTTTAGCATCAATGCATTCAGTGATGACACCATGATTCGCATCTTCTCCAATGTGGTGGCCTTATATTTCAAAAACAATGAATTTCCACCTGAATATTTTAGTCTCGGTAACCAAATAGTGACAGCTACTTTGGAAGTGAGTCCCATATTAACACTGAATACTGATATCTAAAGAACCATTTAACTATTTTAGATATAAATGCTTTCATGTATAGATGCTTTTATCAGTCATATCTATTTTTAAATTCCCAAAGGTGTATAAGAAAGCCATGGAGAACCTGCTTCCAACTCCAGCCAAGTCTCACTACACCTTCAACCTGCGGGACTTCTCACGTGTTATCCAAGGCTGTCTGCTGCTGAGGAAGGAGTCTCTGGAGAACAAGAGCACTATGATACGCTTGTTTGTCCATGAGGTCTTCCGTGTCTACTATGACCGTCTAGTTGATGACAAAGATCGAGCATGGCTTTACCAGCTGACGAAGAGCATTGTAAAAGATCAATTTAAAGAGTCTTTTGACCAGGTGTTTGATCACCTGAAACAAGGCAGTAAAGTAAGATGAGATTCAGATTCATTTCTTTTCTACACCTGCACAAACTTTAAGTACTGATAATGTTTAACATTTAGTCTGACTTTAATTGAAAATTGTCATTGTCTGAGGATGGTGAATATATACATCATATTTGGTTACTTGCTAATGTATATGTATGGAAAAATATTGAGAATGACACCACTTAAGTTGGACATTTGGTTCTGTGATTTCTTATGCTTCGCTATTGTTGTGCACTATTCTCACAGTATGTTAGTAAATGTAAGAAATAAGGGGAGCTCCTTTGTCCTGCACGGGAGCTACTGTAAATAAAGGTTTAAGGTCTTTTTTAGATATTTTTTAGACAGAGTGTATATATATATATATGTATTTTTCTTACAACTGGCTATTCTACTTTTGCTTTCCTGTCTAAGTTGGTCGAGGAAGACATGCAGAATCTTCTGTTTGGTGACTATATGAACCCTGACCTGGAGGAGGATGAGCGCCTGTATTCCGAGGTGCCTTCAATGGAAGGTTTTGCTCAGGTGGTGGAGTCATGTCTTGATGAATACAACCAGATGCACAAAAATCGCATGAACCTTGTCATCTTTCGGTAAACAGCTTTCATTCCATTAAGTTTATACAACTTCATTCACTGCAAAAGATTTGATTTTGAGCTATTTATGAAATATGAAGTTACCAGCATTTAATATGTGGAGGTATTTCTCCTCATTAGTAGAATAATCAGAATTTTTAGACAGAGCAAAAACTTGATATTTTGGTAAAAATATATTTTTATATCCCTGTTTTTGGAACTTTAATTAATGAAGAAAACACACCTCTGTATTATGTAGCTATGTCCTGGAGCATCTGTCTCGTATCAGTCGAGTGTTGAAGCAGCCTGGAGGCAATGCCTTGCTTGTGGGAGTGGGAGGCAGTGGACGCCAGTCCATCACCCGTCTTGCCACTTCCATGGCCCATATGACCATGTTCCAGCCTGAGATCTCTAAGAGCTATGGCATCAATGAGTGGAGAGATGACCTCAAGGTTAGCTTCACGGTTTAGGTCAAATATTTTTGTCCTGTTATTCAGTGCAACATGTATTATTTTCTGTTTTTAATTTGATAGAAAAAGTAGAAATTATTAAACTTATTTAAAGTAATTTATAAGACTTTGTCACCTCCTTCTTACTGTCTCCTTACTCTACTATGACAGATGCTGTTGAAAAATGCTGGGGTGAAAGGTCAGAAGACAGTATTCCTGCTAACTGATGCCCAGATCAAAGATGAGGCTTTTCTTGAAGATGTAGACAGTGTTCTGAACACAGGAGAGGTGCCCAATCTGTTTGCTGTCGATGAGAAACAAGAGATCATGGAGGCAGGCTCACACCCATTTATACTTCTATAAAAGCACTATTACTTTAAATAATAATAAACAAATAATAATTTCTCTCTTTTAGGCGGTACGACCCATTGCCCAATCTGACAATAAGAATTTGGAGTTAAGCCCTTTGACTCTGTTTGCATTCTTCGTGGCACGCTGCAGGGAGAACCTGCACATTGTTGTGGCCTTCAGTCCCATTGGAGACGCCTTTCGGAATCGCCTGCGCCAGTTTCCATCTCTTATCAACTGTTGTACCATAGACTGGTTCCAGGTACAAGGGAGAAGATACACCACATGCACCAGTTAAAACATCATTAACAGTGTCAGTAGTGTGTTTGTGTCTTTGTTCCTAACCTTACCATTCCCTCTGGTCACTTGAAAGCCTTGGCCAGAAGAGGCTCTTGAGCGGGTAGCTAACTCCTTTCTGGGATCACTGGAGATGAGTGGAAATGAGAGGCGGGAGGTCATACCCATCTGTAAAACGTTCCATACTTCTGCCCAACAACTCTCAGATAGGTACAGCTCATGGTTGTTTATAACTTGCATATTCAAATGTAATGTCTATAAACCCTTTTTATTACACTTTTGTTTACATTGCAGATTTCTCTCTGAGCTTGGTCGCCATATTTATGTGACTCCCACTTCCTACTTGGAGCTAATTGGAGCTTTCCGACAGCTTCTGACTCAGAAAAGGGACACTGTCATGAAAGCCAAACAGAGATATACCAACGGCCTGGATAAACTAGCCTTTGCTGAATCTCAGGTATGTGCATCCCCACTTTTACTGTTGATTAATCCTCCTTCCTTGCCATGACTTATTTTAACAATGTCTTTCTGTAGGTGGGGGAGATGAAGAAAGAACTTGTAGACCTACAGCCCAGACTAGAACAGTCAAAGATTGACAACACCAAAATGATGAAGGTGAAGAATTTTCCTCTATGAACTTCAAGGCTCACTTGTTCAGTCCCCCCCGGTTCTTGGCCACATGTCTAAATGTCCCTGAACAAGACACTAAACCTCAAGAAGGCTGCTTGTCCACAAGAGTTTACCCAAGCTGGTTAATAAATTATCAGTTATTATTGCTATTACCAAGTAAGAAAATAGCTTAGCCTCCGGAAGGATCTTTGTAGGACAGCAGCCAATATTAAAGAAATGTTTTTAGTTATTATAAAAATTGCCACCATAGCATTGTTAAAAAACAAATCTACATAATAGCCTAAGATTTTTGCACAGTACTTTATATGTGATGGCTTTCAGATGATTGAAGTGGAGTCTGTGGATGTCGAAGCTAAAAGTAAAGTAGTGCGTGTTGACGAAGAGGCAGCAACTACAAAAGCCAGTGAGGCCCAGGCTCTGAAGAATGAGTGTGAGAGCGACTTGGCTGAGGCCATCCCTGCTCTGGAGGCTGCTGTCACTGCCTTGGACACTTTGAAGGTCAGCACCACTCAATTTCATTTTGTATCATGTTGAAACCATTACAGTTAGGACAGAGGTTGATATGTCTTTTTTTATTTCAGCCCGCTGACGTCACAATTGTGAAGTCAATGAAAAATCCTCCTTCAGGGGTGAAGCTGGTGATGGCAGCTGTGTGTGTGATGAAGGAAATAAAACCAGATAAGATAACTGACCCAGCAGGCAGTGGGAAAAAGGTTGACATAAGGAAAAATAAATATTTAAGCAGATCAACTTGCACTAATATCGCAATGAGTTATGCGTTTCTTTGTCTAGATTTTTGACTACTGGGGTCCAAGCAAGAAGCTCCTGGGTGATATGAACTTCTTACGAGATCTTAAGGATTATGACAAGGACAATATTCCTGTGAGTGTCAGGACAAGTACATTCTGTCAAAGAAAACACTTGTGTTCTGCCCTGATTGACTTTGCTATCTGTTCTTTGCAGGACTCCGTGATGCAAATAATCCGTAGCAAGTACATGACTAATCCCAATTTTGACCCCAGTATAGTGGCAAAGGCCTCCTCTGCAGCAGAAGGTCTGTGCAAGTGGATCAAAGCAATGGAGAAGTATGACAGTGTTGCAAAGGTGAAGTGTTTCGGGAGTTTTTTTCTCATTATCTGCTGTGATATGATATGCATGCTCGCTAAAATCTTTTATCGTTTATTATTTTCAACAACTCAGGTTGTAGCTCCTAAGAAGGCCAATTATGCAGAGGCCCAGAGTTCCCTAGACTCAACTATGGCCCTGCTGAGTGAGAAGAGAGCAGAATTAAAAGAGGTGGAGGATCGTTTAGCTACACTTCAGAAAACCTTTGAGGAAAAAACAGAGGAGAAGGCCCAGCTGGAGTTGCAGGTGGATTTATGTGCCAGGAAGCTGGAGAGAGCTGAAAAACTCATCGGTGGTCTCGGTGGAGAGAAGATTAGGTGATGACGACACACATGCATTGAATCATTTAGTGTTTTTTGCACATGTAGGCTATTCCATTAATTAAAGTCATTTCTGTCATTAGATGGTCTAAAGCAGCAGATGACCTGCAGAACACATATGACAACCTGCCGGGAGATGTGCTTATATCCGCTGGTGTCATCGCCTATCTGGGTGCTTTTACTGCTGGCTTTAGACAGGATTGCACCAAGCTATGGACCAAACTCTGCCAGGTAACTGTCCACCAGCTCTGTATCTGGTTAATTATTTAATCACCTTAAATTTAGACAAATGCTTATTAACTGTTTTCACTTTTATCACAATTTCTAGTCTAAGAACATCCCATCATCAGATGACTTTTCTGTCAGTAAGACCCTTGGAGATCCCATTAGGATCAGGGCTTGGAACATTGCAGGCCTTCCCAGTGACTCTTTCTCAATCGACAACGGTGTCATTGTCAGTAATTCACGTAGATGGTAAGTCTGCCTATCTCCCGGCAGTTGTCACAATATAACCAGTTCTCTGCTGCAGGTTTCTCCCAATAAAGGGAGTTTTTCCTCTCCACTGTCAATTAGCTTACTTAAGTGGGAATGTTGGGCTTTCTATATACAATAGATGTGTATCTATACCGTTGTATATATACAACATGTTTTGCAAGGTCCTAAACCTTGCTATGTAAAGTGCCTGTCAAGGACTTTTGTTATGATTTGGTGCTATACAAATAAAGGTGAATTGAATTGACGTTTAGGTCAACGTACCTTCAATGTTTGTGTTTCAGGCCACTAATGATTGACCCTCAAGGTCAAGCCAACAAGTGGGTGAAGAATTTGGAAAAAGACAACAACCTGAGTGTGATTAAGCTGACAGATGCAGACTACATGAGAACTTTGGAAAACTGTATTCAGTTTGGAACACCATTGCTGCTGGAAAATGTAGGAGAGGAGCTGGACCCATCACTTGAACCACTGCTGCTTAAACAAACCTTCAAACAAGGTGCTGGACATGACTTGCAAGTGGTAAACTGAGATGTGATCTTAAAGACTGTGAAAAAGTTCAAATATGTTTGTTTCACTTAGGTGGTGTGGATTGCATCAGACTTGGAGAGAGTGTAATTGAATACTCTTATGATTTCCGTTTCTACATTACAACTAAGCTGAGGAACCCCCACTTTCTACCAGAACTGTCCACAAAAGTGTCACTGTTAAATTTCATGATCACTCCAGAGGGCCTGGAGGACCAGCTTTTAGGGATTGTGGTTGCCAAGGAGAGGTACTGCTCATAAAATAGTGACTTTGGTGACATTGAAGTACTTCATGTCACTATGGTATGGTATTGCTTCATCTACAGTATATCTGCTCTACAGGCCTGAACTTGAGGAGGAGAGAAATGCGCTGATCCTGCAGTCAGCTGCTAATAAGAGACAGCTAAAAGAAATTGAGGACAAGATCCTGGAGACATTGCAGTCCTCTGAGGGAAATATCCTGGAAGATGAAAGTGCCATTCAGATTGTAGACTCTGCGAAGATAATGTCCAATGAGATTACCAAGAAACAGCAGGTGTGGACCTCCTACAGATAATTAGATCCGGGGTGTGACTGTGTATTGAGTTGTAACGATATGTGTGTGATATCTGGTTACTTGCTTCTGTTTACAGATTGCAGAAAAGACAGAGATCAAGATAGCAGAGTCTAGAGAGGGTTACAGAGCCATTGCGAAACACTCCTCCATCCTGTTCTTCAGTATTGCTGACCTCACCAACATAGACCCAATGTACCAGTACTCTCTTGGCTGGTTTGTCAACCTCTACATTAACTCTATACAGGAAAGGTGAGCAATGCAGATGAGCTATATTACCAAAATAGATAATCCACTGAGACAAATCTGCAGTGACTGTAACTTAAAAATCACGTTTGACATAGAGAAGGATAATTATAGGTTTATATGCATATTATTATTTATATAATATATTATTCTTGTTTTCTACACAAAAAACAAACATGCAATCAGAACACACCACATGAAAGACATGCAACCTGATTTATGAGGACAGAGTGAAATCAAATGCATTGCTGTACAACAGCATCCATTGGGAAGGCTCAAATGCGATTTCCTTACTTACTGGAGAAATGTTTCTTTGGACTGATTCATTTAAATGGAAGTGACTAGTGTCAATAGATATTGACTGAGCCATGTGTTCATTTAACTAGACAAAGGTTTTTGTTATGGAGAGGAAAACCTACACACTGTTCATTCTGGTGTAGGTTAAACATAGGTTAATTTGTGTTCATCTGAAACTGTCTATATATGCTTTTATTCATAAGTAACAAGTCCAAGATCCTGGACAGGAGGCTTCGATTCCTGATTGATCACTTCACCTATAACCTGTACTGCAATGTTTGCCGCTCATTGTTTGAGAAGGACAAACTCCTCTTCTCATTCCTCCTCTGTTGTAATCTACTCCTGTAAGTGTTAAAGCTCGTGTGAGATATTGTTTGAATGGGTTGGTAATTCTGATTTAGCTTTTTTTAAATTGCACTTTGTTCTATCTTCTGTTGATATTTTTACTCAGAGCAAAGGAGGAGATTCAATACTCTGACTTCATGTTCTTGCTGACGGGTGGAATAGGCCTGCAGAACACGACTGCTAATCCTGACCCCAGCTGGCTACAGGACAAGAGCTGGGATGAGATCTGTAGAGCCAGTGAGCTGCCTGGCTTACAAGGAATAAAGTAAAAATCATTATGTATATATATATAATATCCTTTTTATCATGAATCATCTTTGGCAAATTGGTGTTTTTAATTTTACAGAGAAGCTTTCATTAAGAGTCCCGGAGACTTCAAGCCTATTTATGACAGCAAAGAACCTTTCAAAACTCCTCTGCCCAATCCATGGTGTGAACAACTCAATGACCTGCAGAAAATAATCATTGTTCGCTGTCTCAGGCCTGATAAAATTGTGCCAGCTGTTACTGAATATGTAACTATGAAACTGGGGAAGAGGTTTGTTCAGCCCCCCCCTTTTGACCTGAGTAAGAGCTACCTGGATTCCTGCTCCACCACCCCGCTAGTGTTTGTGCTTTCTCCAGGAGCCGATCCCATTGCTAGTAAGTCATACCGTACCAGTGATTGTTTCCTGTTATGCTACTGTGGAAAATGATCAAAAATGATGGTGGTCTTCTACAGGTTTACTGAAGTTTGCCAGTGACAAGAACATGAGTGGTAGCAAGTTCCAGTCCATCTCTCTGGGTCAGGGGCAGGGCCCCATCGCAGCTAAAATGATATTCACTGCCATGCAGGATGGGACATGGGTGTGTTTGCAGAACTGTCACCTGGCTGTTTCCTGGATGACTACCCTAGAGAAAATCTGTGAGGACTTTGGTCCAGCGACATGCCATCCAGACTTTCGTCTTTGGCTCACAAGTTACCCTTCATCCAAGGTAAATCACATAGTTTCATTATATTTTATTTTGTACATTAAAAGAATTTTAACAGTTATATAGAGATTTCATCTGTTCAAAAATAAAAAAATAACTTTTCTGATACCAGTTTCCAGTGACCATCCTGCAGAATGGGGTGAAAATGACAAATGAGCCTCCTACAGGACTCCGACTCAATCTACTACAGTCTTACTTGTCAGATCCTATTTCTGACCCAGACTTCTTCAGTAACTGCCCCAGTAAGGAGCTGGTGAGTTTTCATCTTGTATGACACAGGTATTGGCGTTGATTCATTGAATAGGTCTCTCTAAAAAAGTGCATTCTCTTTCTGGGTGATTTCTCCACTAGATATGGGAAAAGCTCCTGTACGGACTCTGCTTCTTCCATGCTCTTGTTCAGGAAAGGAAGAAGTTTGGTCCACTAGGCTGGAACATCCCCTATGGCTTCAATGAATCTGACCTTCGTATAAGCATCAGACAGCTACAGGTATTTATTCATAGACGTTTCTGCCATCACAACAATATCAAATGAATAAATACCTTTTCCTCTTTAGTTGTTTGTGAAAGATTATGACGAAGTGCCCTTCGAGGCTATAACATATCTGACTGGGGAGTGTAACTACGGCGGTCGCGTGACTGATGACTGGGATAGACGGCTCCTACTTACCATCTTGGCAGACTTCTACAACAAGAATGTCATTGAGAAACCTGGCTACCCTTTCTCACCTAGTGGTGCATATTATGTTCCACCTAAATCTGTTTATGAGGACTACATTGCATTTATAAAGGTGAAAACACGAACAGATAATACACACCAGGAGGATAAACACCTGCTGTGTTTATTTTTCTCGGTGTAGTGACTTCCAACTGAGAAACACTACATTTGTTGTTTTGTAGGCACTCCCACTCAGCCAGCATCCAGAGGTGTTTGGAATGCACGAAAACGTAGACATTTCTAAAGATCTTCAGCAAACAAAGTTGTTGTTTGATTCACTGCTGCTCACCCAGGGTGGCGGAGCTAAGGGAGGAGGTGCCTCTGGGAGTGACAGCACACTGTTTGACATAGGAAATGACATTCTTGCCAAGGTATGAACTAGTCATATCTCTTGATGAAGCGTAACCACTTTGGAGATCCTCAGACCCCATCTGAGGACCTTTACTCTTGACCTAATAATATTAGCAACTTAACACATCAAGCTAAAATAATAAATAAACATGGTAAATGTTGCTTTTTTTAGAAAGAAAATATATTTCCTCAGGGGATTGATCTACATGCACTGCACTGACTAACTTACTATTCTGGCTATTTCCTCTAGCTTCCAACAAATTTTGACACAGAAATGGCTCTCTCGAAGTTCCCTGTGCGCTACGAGGAAAGTATGAACACTGTCCTTGTCCAAGAGATGGAGCGCTACAACACGTATGAAAAAACAGTTCAGTGCAGAGTTTTAAGTGCAGCACGTGACCTCATTTTTATATTCACTGAACTCTTGTTTTTTTGCTCTCTCCTAGGCTGTGTAGTACAATACGCTCGAGTCTACAGAGCCTGCTGAAGGCACTTAAGGGTTTGGTGGTGATGGACGCAGAACTGGAAGCAGTTGCAGGCAGTTTGATGGTGGGCAAGGTCCCAGAGAAATGGGCCAAGCGCTCCTACCCCAGCCTCAAGCCCTTGGGCGGTTACATTACGGACTTTCTTCTAAGGCTGAAGTTTTTGCAGGTGTGTTTAGATAATAAAGATGCGCTACCGAAATTGCATTGTTTGTTTGAATGTGATTAAACAGGAGCTTTGTTCCGGTTTTTCCCTCTTATCTTATGTGCCTGTAGGATTGGTACAGCACCCGTAAGCCTAGTGTGTTCTGGCTCTCTGGCTTCTTCTTCACCCAGGCTTTCCTAACTGGGGCTATGCAGAACTACGCCAGGAAGTACCATATCCCCATTGATCTGCTAGGATTTGATTTTGAGGTGAAAAGACGCCTGGCACTCTTTGGACTCCTTCACTCTTATCATAAACTGAACTGTGGTTTACTTTCATGACGTCATTTTACAGGTTCTACCTCTTGACGAGTCAAACACATCGCCCGAGGATGGTGTTTATGTTACTGGGTTGTTTCTAGATGGAGCGCGGTGGGACAAAGCAAGGTAGTTTTTCATGTTAGGCTTTTATTAAAAAAAATTTTCCTAATTATTGTAAACTGCAAGGAGAATGGAAAACCCTTAACTGCTGTTTGTCTCTCTATCATCAGTGGAGTTCTGGCTGAGCAGCACCCTAAAGTCCTGTTTGACTTAATGCCCATTATCTGGATAAAACCCAGTAAGTGTTAACCACGTTTCTCTTTAAACCAAATGTTGCAAATGTGTTCCCTGCTTATTCTACTGTCTTGGTTGCATATGTTTACCACCTTTCTTCTCCCCCCAGCTAAAAAGAAGAGCACCAGTCAGTCTCAGAGATCGTATATTTGCCCTCTCTACAAGACCACTGAAAGAAAGGGAACCCTTTCTACCACAGGCCATTCTACCAATTATGTCATTTCCATGGTGTTGCCTACAAGCAAGCTCCCTCAACACTGGGTCAAGCGTGGCGTGGCCATGCTCTGCCAGCTTGATGCCTGAGATCAGACACACAAGACTCAACGCGTGATACACGTTACTCAATGAATAAAGTTTACAATGACTAATGAAATGGATCTGCGCTTTCAAGGGAATTCCTCAGGAAGTTAAAAACTGCTTCAATATCAACACAACTAATTAGCCTCTAACTAAAATGATTATTATCTTATCAAATTACAAAAATCAATAATGGACCTGTGAAACGAGACGGAAATTATGTTAAACAAAAGGAAATGTAAATATGCATCTCAGCGTCCATAGAATATGTATATGTAGCATGTGCATAATGACTCACACAGTTAAAATCATAAAATACTGAATATAAACCTTTTTAAATTAGTCATCGTGCTGTGTTTTTTTTAATAATGGCAAATGTGCCAAAGAACCGAATGGTGGCAGTTGCAGCAGTGCGCACTGTGTCAAAGCTAGGTACTGTCTGCGTAGACACTGGGCTCTGATATTTATGGAGAAGATGTATAAATAGCTCTAGCATGTGTGGGAACTGAGTAGGCCACTGGGTATACTGTTGTAAAACCTACCGAGGGAGTGCAGCCATTTGACTGAAGGTAAACACCATACAATGATTAAATGCTGCAAGTAGAAAATGTGGAGCTTGAAGCTTCTGGAGCCACTGTCGTAGAAATTAACCTGCTGATCTTTGTA
>JAUMHF010000024.1:13484836-13524526 GCA_032359275.1 Microctenopoma steveboyesi
AAGGGATCTCCACCCTTTGTTTTGGCTGCTCAGAGAGGAATACTGGAATTTCCTCTGATTTAATAATATGAGTGTGTTTTAGTGCTACTGAAGTCATTTTAACTGTAATCTAATTTACCAACGATAAAAAAGACAAGCTGCATCTACTGTTTCTGTGGCTTGTGTGCTGTAGTGCACCTTTTCCTGTTGGTATCTAGGGCTACACGTGGTGTGCTAAGTCTCGGGTACCAGAATTAATAGTCTTGTTTACGCTATGGTTGGTGTCTCCCCAGAGCAAGTCCTTGTGCATTGACCCTTTTCAGATGAACACAGAGACACAAGATGACTTTGATCAATCGGAGGATGATTTGGATAAGGATGAAGCAACGCAATATATAACTGAACAAAGTCTGATTCAGTATAGAAAACTCAAAGGGCTGAGTCCAAGGTGAATCTCTAACCACCCACTGTTAAATAAATTAATTAATTTAATGGCTCTTTCTATACACTTTGAACCTGGTTTTTATTCTGTGCAATTTCTTTTCATAGTGATCTGAAACCTAGTGAAGATCCCGATGAGATTTTCAAAGCTATCAAAGAGGGTAAAATTCCATTATTTTACCTCGTCATAGCTGCTCAATGTTACAATCACTCTTTATACACAGGTGATAAGGATGCACTGAACAGGCTGGCCATCCAACCACAGACCCTGTGCAGAGTTGACGAACGAGGATGGATCCCACTGCACGAGGCTGCAGTGCAGGACAATAAAAGGATACTAGAGATTATTTTCTCAGGTAGTAAGGTTAAAGTTAGGTTACCAATGTTTCTATTTATATGCAAATTGGTCATGTGTTTGTCATTTTGGTTTTAGCATCCCCCCCAGGTGCAACCCAGTGCCGCACTCTTAAGGGTGAGACGCCATTGTTTTTAGCTGTGGTCCACGGGCTCAGAGAGAATGCCACATACCTTTTACAGAATGGTTCCAGCCCGGATCTTCACAACGACGAGCAGGATTCTCCACTAGTGGCAGGTGTCTGTCATCAAGTTTATCTGAATGCAAAGTGTGCCTAATTTTACAGCAACCTAAACATATTTATTCATTTTGTCTTTCAATTTCTCAGCTATTCTGAATGACCAGTATGACTTGGCCACGCTGCTGCTTCGCTACAACGCCGAGGTAGATCAAACAGGACCACTGAGCAGAACAGCTCTACATGAGTGTGCCTTTTTAGGCCTGGAGAACTTTGTCCACCTGCTCCTAGAGTCTGGCGCCAATCCAAATGCATGTGACATCAAGAAGCGAACTCCGCTGGCCCTGGCTGCACAGAATGGACATTTGAATGTGGTGGAGGTTCTGTTACAGAAAGGTAGAATTCTCATCATGGAAGTCAGTATCAGGGTCTGGGTTTCATCACACTGTACCTCTGATAAGATTTAGCTAAATGTAGTATAGGTTTACTATAGATTATTCTTTACATTTGATTCTCCAAGTCTAAAATGTGCCTATTGTAGTGTCTTACAGTGTGTGCGTTTATTTTTAGGAGCACATGTGTGGTGTGAATCAGAGTCTGGCACTGTTTTGTTTGAGGCAGCAGCCTCAGGAAACCCTGACGTAATTTCCTTGCTGCTGGAATATGGAGCAGATCCCAACCAGCCGCTTTACAGTGGGCACCTGCCAATTCACCGCGTGGCATACCACGGACACAGACTGTGAGCATGTTACAGCAGCTTTCCCATTCAGGTCGTTTGAACCACTGACATGTGATTGAAGGAGATCTCTTCTTTTTCAGGGCACTTGAGCACCTGATCCCAGTGACTAAAATGAGTGCCGTAAAGGAAAGTGGAATGGGTCCTCTGCATTCTGCAGCCGCTGGGGGACATGCACATTGCGTGGAGATACTGCTCAAAGCGGGCTACGATCCAAACTTCATGCTGCACCCGACGGTGCGCCGCAACTATGATGATGAGCGCAGGTCTGCCCTTTTTTTCGCTGTGGCCAACAGTGACCTTCAGTGCACCCGCTTGCTGTTGGAGGCCGGGGCAATGGTGAACCAGGATCCTGTCAACTGTTTGCAAGTGGCTCTCAGACTGGGAAACTATGATCTGATCAACACGCTGCTGAAATATGGGGCAAATGTGAACTACTACTCCCGCATCAACACCACTCACTTCCCCACAGCACTGCAGTATGCTCTGAAGGATGAAGTTATGCTGAGGATGATTCTGAACTATGGATACGACGTTAAACGCTGCTTTGACTGTCCGTATGGCGACAGCTCCCACGACTATGCTCTTTGGACAACCTCAGTCATTAAAGACATGGTGGTGAGACAAAGCTGGTGGAAACACTATCACCTTCTGTCAAGGTTTCTCTCTTACTGTCATATTTGACTGTCTGTTTTGTCTTTTTTTTTAGTTCTGTGAGGTCATAACTGTGTCCTGGCTGAGGCACTTGTCTGCTCAGGTGGTTCGCATCATGCTAGACTACACTGACCAAGTCTCCTTCTGCACCAAACTTAAGGAAACCTTGATGGAGCAGAAACAGTGGCCAGAAATCTGTCACATTCAAAGTGAGAAGACCATCCCTCACGTAGACAACAGAAGTGTACTGATAACTTTATGTGCATTAACTGTTGTGGTTTTACAGGAAATGCACGTAGCCTGAAGCACCTGTGTCGGTTGCAGATAAGGGGACACCTCAGTCGCCTGCGCTTGAGAGCTCCAGTTTTTATCAACTTCCTTCCTCTTCCTGCAAGGCTGAAGGATTACCTACGCTACAAGGAGTTTGATGTGTACAGCAGGGGCAGCGTGTTTAACCCGTAGGGACAACACACTGACAGTAGTCACAGATGGTCACTGTTTGCCTTGTTATTGTGTCGTTTGAGTATTATGTGTGATCTGCAATACTATTTGTACAAAAGTCATTTTTTATATATATAGCTACAGTGAAAGTTTAGAGCCTCATGTAAAGAGTTTCCGTGTGATTTGTTTTTGTGCCTGCTCTGTGTAAATGGTTCCTAAAAAGGTTTAGGGATTCATGAATATTATAAACTGTGTTATAAGTCAAGTCAGTTCACTAAAGCAGTTTCCCAGAATATAAATAAAACTTTTACTAAGTCTTCAAAACGTCACAGTTCTTCATTTTCTGTTGTGATAACGGGGACTATCTCTTTGTCACCACCTGGTGGTGGAGGCTTACTCTTCAGACCTACACCTGAAGTAAGCCTTACAAGCTTCCAATCAGTCAGTATGTAAGTTGTCTTGTGTTCTTATCAACTCACTGTGAGGGAAATCCAATAAACTATGCACAGTTGCGGGCGGTAGTAGCAGAAAGTCACTCACATATCAACACTGAATGTCAGCTTCAGTTTTACTTTCGTCCATCACGTTGTCCGGGGCGCAGTTCACGTTCGTGCCGCTGGGTGGCGCGGATTTCCTCGTATGTAAACATAGTGACGGCAGCGCTTTGCAGTGGTGGAGAAGAACGTGTACGTCATTTTCACAATGGCGGAGGCTGGGTGAGGAGGAGAGTGTGTGAGAGAAGCGGCGCCGTAATCGTTAGAGCTACATTGCCCGGAATACGTGCACGGTGCCCAAAAATGGCCCTTGTGGGGAAAAAGGACTCGGATTGTACCCAGATGGGCCATCTCCACCCGGACGGCGCTGAACCCCTGAAGAATTCAGCCGCCACCTCGGCCACAGCCAACCAAAATGGCGATCAGCCTGGATGTGGAGACAGTGTAATGCCCGAACACGAAGCCTCTGAGCGGCGGAGGAGCGTGCGAGCGGACGGCCGGAGCTTCAGCGGCTCGCCTCTACCGGGCCAGAGACCGGGCGAAGAGCTGCCACGGAAAATCTTCCAAATCCCGAGGAAGACACGCGAACGGAAAGGTGCTGCCATATCGGTGCTATTTTGAACACAGCCCGTACTGTCTTTCATATCCCTGCTCCTGCATGCCGCTGCCCTGCTAGCTAGCCGGCTGGCCGTGCCCGCTAGCTCGGTCCGCGGGACACTCGTAGGGTGAGACGGGGTCAGCGCTGCGCGGCGGCGGCAGCACACGGACGGTGCTGACGGGCGCAGCGGGAGTCGCGTTAGCAGGCGAGAGGGTCCGAGTGATCCGCGAGCAGCCGCACTTCCAGAAAGCCCACCTTGTTTTGTTCCTAGACCTGTCGTAGTGTGGTTAAGCAAGGCTGCCAGAGGCGTGAGTGTGCACAGCCATCACCTGACAACGCGTGTGTGTGTGTGTGGTTGACCTCCGTCAGTGAAGGGCATGGATTTATACACACCGCCAGGCTGAAGCGTCTTCACTCTACCCTGACACTGAAATCCAAGTGTTTGTGCCCACCTCTAATCCCAGCATGTTGTCACTTGTATTTAGGAGCATCCTGTGTTGCACAGCCCCCCAGTACCGTGAGCTTTACTCTGTGAAGCCATGGAGCCCCCCCCTATCTAAGTGGCATTCACAAACGTGGCTATAAAACATCAGTTTAAATGCAGCAGCTGGGCTTGTGTTCTCCTATAAACAGCTGTTCTTGTGCTAAGTGGTCAGCTGTTGCCAGCAGCTTGTTGCATGTGTTGGAGCGCTTTGTGTGACAGATCTTGGCTGTATGTTACCCAGGAGCTTAGTGCTGATGATCCTCCATCCAGGTAGCTCGTGGTGCTGTTTTCAGCTGTTTGGATGCTAGACATTACAAACAGACCCAAGGCTCGGTCACCTGTGTAGCAGTTTTCTGAAATGATTCCCGCCTCACCATATTTTTCTAAGCACGTGTCCCTAACCTGTTGTCAGCTGCCTTGAGCAGGTGAATTAAGTTCAACCTATGATGCTGCTGGGTCGCTGCAGCCCGACGCACACTAAGAATCCACACGACTTCCTCATGTGCCTACGATATTTCACATGAAAACATGTGACTTAAATGTTGTGCTGAATGCCAAACCACAGACGAAGGGAAAGAACCGCATCCTCGTACCAGATTACCTCTTAACAAGCACTTTGCATGTGTACCCAGATGTTGCAGATGCCACATTCTAACCCACGTTTTCCCCTCTGTGCTCAGGCCTGTACCAGTTTCTGCCTCCCGACAGCCGTGAGTTTGAGGACCTGGTGAAGATTATCTCCTCGTTTTACCTCGACTCGTCCTCACGAGGAACTTTCTCTTACTGCAAGGCCAGGCTCATCCACAATGAGCTGCTGGAGAAGGAGGTCGGTCGTGGTTCTCCTGAAGCCCTCGTGTTTTTAGCATTTGATCCCAATGTAACAGTCTACCAGAGCCATGGATGTCGGTGCTAACATTAATTTCCGGTCTTCTCCATGTGTTTGTCAGTTCATTGAGAAGCGGAGAGAAATGAAGCAGGAGGGGCGAACCGAGCAAGAATTGGCGGAGTCGTACTGCTTCCTTTTCCCAGACAAATCGAAGGTTAGCCTGTCTGCAGCGTATTACACACACACACACACACACACACACACAAAGTTAGTGAGATTTGTCCTGTTCACACGATTCTGAGCTCATTATGTTTTTCTGCATGCTTAGCTCCAGTGGATCTGTGAGAAGGGTCTGTCTGTTGGACACTCCAGGATTACCACACTAGGGAATTCATCAACAGGTGAGTTTGTGGCTGTAGCCTCATGATGAGGGTTTTGTTTTGAAACTCTGGCCTCATCTGAGGATGTTTGTTTGCCACCTGACATCTGATCTATGCAGCAACATAGATGCTATTCTGTTATTTCCCTGCTGCAGGCGTTTATCTCTCCAAGTATTCAGATTTGTTACAAATCAACCCTTTTGAAGTGGGCTCGTTTGGAGACATGATCGTTTTTAAAGTCATGAGGGTACGGCTGGATTTCCTCTTTTCATTTTGTCACATTAACAGATTTCTATATGTCGCGGGACTTTCAGTCAAATGGTTTGTTTTGTGCCTCAGGGACGAATAAAGCACATCCACGAGAACATGCCTAAGAACGCAATGGAGCCTACACCCAAGTTTGACTGTCACTTGTCCAAAAGTGCCAATAGGGTTACGTCTTTGCTGTCTTACAGGGCTTTTGAGCTCACACAGGTAACCGCTGGTTGTTCTTTAATCACTCCCTGTTTGTCTCTCTATTGTTCTTGTTTTTTTTTTTCTTGGACAGTATTTCTGTTAACACGTCCCTCTTTCTTTTTGTCCTCCAGCAATATTTCTTCGAGTTTGCGTTCGACGAGATCAAGGTACGACCCAGGCATGTGTGCCCCTATGCTGTGGTTTCCTTTCAGTACAAAGGCAAGGAGGCCACAGCAGCTCCTCTGACTGCACACAGGTACATATTCCTGCAAGAAGTGGTAAAACCCAGCATGCATTTTTAAGCGGGGACAGAGGTTGCAAGACGTACGCAACGCTGTCTTGTGTGATTATTAATAGGGGTTTTGTTTGTTTTTTGTTTTTCTCTTTAACAGATTTAACACTATTTCCCCTGAAGGAAGTAGAGGTAAAAGTTTTTAAATATTATGATGAAATGAATACGTTGTAGATGTAGTAAAATAAAAATAATATGGCACTGTTATTGAGACCGTGTCAGATACTGTGCCCTTTCAGTGACGAAGCATCAAAACGAAAAGCTACAAATCTTGGTTTCTGTTTGTGTCGACTGTCAACTCTGGCCTGTGCTGTTGTTCCTGCAGGGAAGAGCTGCTACACTGTTTGGAGTGGTCCACTTGTAAACAAGGGGCAGGAGTTGTTTCCAGTCTGTTTACGATCCTCCTCGCGCCCTTACCTTCCTTTCAAACTGTGAGTGAAAACTTAAGCCGCTGACATCATTTTGTGACTCGAGAAAACATCTGTAGTCGCACATGGACTCTCTAGGTTAATAATTAAACTGACTTTCTGTTGTGGTTTGGTCTTTGCTAAATCTCGGTGTTCCTCTGGAGGCCTGAGAAGCTGGAGGTGACCCGGGGGATGCAGCTGGAGCAGGTGAAACGAAAGATTCCCCCTGTGCTCTTTTCTTGGGACACCTACAGTGCATCACGGGAAGGTCAGTCTGGATGTCTCGTAACACATAGATGTTCTTGGACTGAAAGACGTTACCTAAAATTCAGTTTATGTTAAAGCTATTCTAACAGCACACAGTGTATTGTGAAAAACATTTAAATAAACTAGTACACAGATGAGTTTAGGGGTCTGCTTTTTATTCCAACTTGATGCTCTCTGTCCACAGTGATGAAGTGTGGAATGTCCTGCAGCTTGTTTGAGGTGGTGGATGGGAAAGGCAAGCCAACCAGCGGCAGCTTGGCAGCACTGGTCAGCAAACTAGAGAGAGACAGGATGGTGAGTCACTCTGTGGCTGGTTCTCGTACATTACATTTCCAGAAAAGACCTGAATCTCACTTTTATCATGCAAAATATTCTTTGGTTCCTTCTGGTTTTAAAGTCCGTGAAAGCAAAAGTAGAGATTGTCAAACAATGCAGCATTTATGCATCATCATGTGTTATCATTTCGTTTTTCTCTTTAATGAGAAAGCAGAAATATTTACAGTAACTATAATCAAATACTATAAGCACGTCAGTGTTGTTTATATGCAGATATCTTCTCTGCTCACATTGTCTCATGATAATATCCAGCGATGTTGTTGGACTCCCCTCCCAGGTGCTGGTGAAGTCCTTGTATGACCGGGGCTTTCTCTTCCTGCTGTCCTCTACTCAGATGTTTGAGTCCAAAGGTAGAAAAAGGCTTTTTTTTAAAAACTTTTATTTCGTGATTCAGTCAAACACCTGTTGCCTCTGTTGATGGTTCAGCTGCAAGAAAAAAAACATTGCTGATTGTTTTCTAGAGCGACGGGGGCGGGTTGAGAAGAGCCTGCAAGCATTATTCATCTTTCAGGAGTCAAGGATGGTTGTAAAGTATTGTAAGTATGAGCCACTATCTTTCCATTCTGCATGAATCAAACCAACTTCCATGTAGAATATTTTATTAGTTACAGGTAACAGTTTGTATTTGAATATCCACCTCACAGTCATTTGTCTCTATATAAAACCGTCGCAGCATTGTTGTCAACACCAGGATATAGTCTCTACACAAATACACTTTTGCACATTATCTATGACATTGACACTGCTGCTTCTCGTCAATTTCAGCGTCGAGACTGTTTGAGCCAGAGCCACTGGCGGTGGAGCCCCAACCTGCTGTCATGTCCTCCATAGCGACATTCATCCCTGCTCTGCACTACTCCCTGTTCAAGCTGCGGCCCAACCCAGGAAAGGACCTGAGCTCTGGGGTGGAGCGGCAGGCCACCGAATACTTAACGCGCATGGATTCAGGCACGGTGCGGCCTTTCGTCCTGCCTGAGTACAAACACAACGTGGACGATCGAACCAACCCTCTCGCACTTCCCAGACACAAATTTAACGTGGAGGCAGTGCTTCGTTCTTATGTGCACAACCCCGCCAACTATATTTTACCTCTAAACAAGGCAAAGGATGTCATTGAAAAGATACGGAACCCTGCGCCTGTGCCTGCGCCACCTGCTCCAGCTCCAGTAGAATACAGCCCGGTTTCTGATTGGGGAGGCTCGGACAGGGGCTCAGACAGGGCGGACAGACCCTCAGAAAGACTACCCCAGGAAAGGCCACCTCCTGAGAGGACAGCTCAGGAGAAATCAGTCCCAGACGGCAGCAGATGGAAGCCGGCGTTGGCACATTCAAACGGGTCCCAGTTGCAGCAAAAGTCTCAGATCGAGTCCCAGCCTCAGCCCCAGAAGTTGCGGCTGTCCCAGAACGAGTACGATAAAGACAAGATGAAACAGCTGCTAAAGCTGATTCAGCTTCACAAGAAAGCACTAATCAAGGATCCTGGGAAGGACAGAGGAGAGGACGGGGCCTGGGACGTCAACAATCTTAAGAGGAAGTTTGAGGGAGATGAGAAGGCAGGTACGAACAAACACAAGCGCACGGATCAACTGAGCAACGGGGAACCCAGTAGAGGTGAGGAAGTGTAGCTGTATTTAAACCATTTCTTCTTGGTTGATGAGAAAAACAATGCTGCCACCGTATTAACTAGCAGCTCATTTAGGCATTTTACTAACTGTGTTCCTGTGGTCACTATACATAGAGACGTAGCTTCAACTCTGTTGTGTGTGTGTGTTTCGTGTAGTAGGCACTCAAGCCGATGAGATGGGAGAGGAAGGTGGTCACGGCGACAATCTGACAGCGGTGATGGAAAGCATGGGCATCTACGACACTGACCTAAGGTCCCGTGGAAACACCAACTCCTCCGCGGTCGGTGAGACCCAGCGCCTCCTCAAGATCCTCCTAGCCACTCTGAACAAAGCCGTGGCTCAGGGTTCGGTGTCTGTGCAGTCCAACCACGGCGAACCGTCGACGGGTTCGGCAAAGGCGGAACCTGTTTTCCACGATGCAGAGAGTAGGAAACAAAATGAGCCCGCGTCACAAACGAACTACACAGAGGTCAGTAACAAGCGGGTGATTCTCCCTCGTTAGACATTACAGTGCATTAACTGCTCTAAAAATATCTCTCGTCAGGAGGACATGGACTGTAGCCCTGGTAGTCCATTCAGTGCAGGTTCCCCAGCAGACCAAGCGAACACCTCAGATAACCCGTCATGGGTTGTCCCTGTGAATGAAGGTACATCAAAGCCCCTGCAGACGTATTTAGATCTGCTTCACAGGGAATTGCTGTGACAAGTCTCCTCTCCGCTTTTCTCCAGAAAAACCGCAGCCTTTTCCTGAGCCCAAGCCTGAGCCCGAGGAAGTGACGGTCGCAGACAGCCACCCGGAGACGCCTGCAGCCGTGGACGTAAAAAAGGAGGCTGCGCCACCCACGTTACCCAATGCGGAGGAGGTTCCCGTCAGGCCCTCCATAAGCCTGGACACCATACTCAACCAGGAAATCCACAGCCTCACTTCTGACATTAAAAACATTATGCAGACGCACCACATCTGCTATACCTCACAGCTACCGCCGCGGTTACTTTCACGCCAGTGCTGGCTGCCCAACAGCTGCTTCTCAAACTTCGTCGTACCCTTCGTCTCCCCCGTCCCCACTCAGGGGCACGTCAAAACACTGTGTGAGAAGATGGACAAGTTGATCCCCGCCCCAACTGCTCCCTCCAAGGTCACTTCTCCACCCCCCCCAGTGCCATCTCATCTTACAACACCAACCCCTGCCCCCATCCACGCGTCCAAACCGAAAGTAGAGCCTTCCCTGTCAAAAAGCAAGCCCACCTCTCACGGCGGTAACGTGGGCCCTCTAAGAGAGACGAAGGGTAAAACAGAAACCGCATCAGCAGAGTTGGGGGGAGAGATGTATTCTCCTTCTCAAGTCACAGCAGACTCTCCAGAGGCAAAAACTGCTTCAGGTGGGGGGTCTGGCCTGCTAGCTGGCAGCCTCATTGGTCAGCTGAAGCCCGAGGTTTTCAGCAGCCTTGTGGAGATTTTTAAAGATGTCACTAAAAATACAGTCAAATTCTACATCTACTCTGGGGATGAAGGGGAGGAGAGCAATGTCTGCAAGGAGATAAAGGTAAAATACCAGTGTTCCAGTGTTGTCAAGTAGATTATTCTGTTTCATAAGACCTGGATTTATGAGTCGGCAGACAGTAGCGGAGAACGTCCCCTGCAAGTTCTTTGAATTGCAAATGATGCATTTGTTTTTTTTTTCAATGACGAGCCAGATCATTTATGTATTAAAACAAACACCAGCCTTGCCTATAGGAAGCTGGATTACATTTTATTCCACTTCACGTTTTACCACATTAACATATTTTTTACTGTGCATTTTATGTATGTGTCCATTCATTTGCTTTCTTCCATATTTTTTTTATCTATTCATTTATTCTAGATCACTTAATTTCCACCTTTCTCAGCTTCCTTCAGCAGAAAATTTGCAAAGGCACTTACACTTACTACTCTAGCTCGTCTTTGCGTGTTCCACCTCCCAGCACTGAGCTCTCCCTGTGTGTCAGTCAGTCGATACTTGCATGTGCAGGTGAAGGATGCAATCGTCCGGCTTGAACAATTACATGTCTCCTCTCTGTCACAAAGGAGTACTTGAAAAGTCTCGGCAACAGTGAGTGCAGCCCGCAGACGTTTCTGGAAAACAGCGGTAGTTTAGATAAGCTCCTCATCATCATTCGGAACGAGGACATCGCTTCGCACGTGCACAAGGTAAAATCACCCTCTTTGTCACAGCCTCACCTCTAATCTGTGCTTCAGGTGAGTCCACGGGGGCTGACCAAACAGAAATAATGGCATCTTAATTGAATTTCTACATTTGCTGTGTATGATGTAAAATAGTTTGTTTACGGACCGGGCTGAGTTGAACTTTTAATGGGGGTTAGAGGTTATTTACAGCCCGTGTCAGGGTAAACATTTATTTCTCTAAAACATCTTCAATTTATTTTCTGATATGATCAAAGTTTAAGTGAAGGATTAAAGAAAATCCCATCTTTTCATCCTGCAGATCCCCGCGCTAGTGTCTTTAAAGAAATTGCCTTCGGTGAGCTTTGCTGGAGTCGACACTCTGGACGATGTCAAGAACCACACTTATAATGAGCTCTTTGTGTCTGGAGGCTTCATGGTGTCTGACGAGTTTGTCCTCAACCCTGACCTCATCACACAGGGTAAAAGTCACTCCTCTTTGTGTGAGTTGATGAAAGCGATAGTTGAATAGTTTTTAACCGCGTGTTGCTTGGTTCCTGCAGATCGCTTGCAGGGCCTGCTGAAGTTCTTGGAGGAGCAGAGCACGCCTGAACACCCCTGGCAGTGGAAGGTTCACTGCAAGTCCCAGAAAAAGCTTAAAGAGCTAGGAAGGTACGTCAAGATGCCAGTAATCACTTAACCCAACGGGGATACGAAGACGAATCTTGCCTCACATCTACTTTTGCTGTTTGCCTTAAGGTTAAACACCAACGCCATGGGCCTGCTGAGTCTTTTGACAGCCTATCAGAAGAAGCATCTAGTGGAGTTTCTCCCTTATCACGAGTGTGACACCGCGTCGCGCCAGGCTCCAGACCTGGAATGCCTGATCAAGCTCCAAGCTCAGCACACACAGCAGCGGCACCTCATCTTCCTCACAGGTATCACTATCAACGTGTGCAAATAAAATACTGCAACCTTATATGACAGTTGTAGTAGTGCCTCTATCAGGTGTGTTTTTGTTTATATAGGATAGTTGAGTAAATTATAAATCTGTTGTTATTGTCCTTGACTGTTGTTCTCTTTAATTGAACATGTTTACTGTGTCTTGCATGTGGTGATGTGTGTTTACAGAGAGGCCATTCGAGATGTTCCTACAGTACTCCAGAAACGGAATAGTGATAGCGAGCATTGACGACATTATGAGTGGCTTCCACAGTTTGATCGGGTCCATTAATCAGAACGAGCTACCAACACCGCCCTCTACTGGTGGGTAGTGTCAACAGCAGCACCTCCAAATTGTTTTGCTGCAGCGTAATTGCTCCATCTTTCTGGTTGCGTAGCGTGTCTGTACCGTCGCCACATCATCTGTAACAGATGTATCGACATATCCTTCTGTCCACTCTCCTGTTTGGTACAATAACACGCTCTTTCCTTCTCTCCCAGTAGTGAATGATGAGTGTGTGGAAGAGGAGGACATGTCACTAGACTCTGATGATGGTGAGCCTACCGCCGTATCGGATGCCTCGGAACAGAACCAGGAAGCGGAGAAGGAGAAGCCTCCTCAGCCACCCCCACCAGAGATGGAGGAGTTTCGCCCTCCACTCCCAGAGCAGCAGGCCACGCCTGAGAGCACGCCAACGCTGTCTGATTACAGCGCCCTCAAAACGGCCATCTCTCAGTTCAAAGCCACCAATCAGATAGGCATGAGCTCTGCAGATATCGGCAGCTTGTCACCAGGAGGTTTTCCTGTGAACCCCCACCAGAGCTTTTTGTGTCCTTCAGCCCCGTGGTCCTCCTACACTGGCTCCTCCAACTATGCGGCCTCGCCAGCCTATCCGGCCTCTCCCTGCAGCAGCACCCAGGAACAGGAATATCGCCCTCCAGCCACAGCTTCCGCCGCAGTCCCAACCCCTTCTGTGATGGCTGCAGCAGGACCTCTAGCCAACCTGGCTTCCCTTCCTTTAGCGGTCAAACCTCCTCCTCCCCCCCACCTCATGATGCTCGGTCACACTTATGGCTCTGACACTGGAGGAGCTGCAGCTACGGGGAGCTCTCCGCTCACCACCTCCCTCCCCTACACAGAGCAGAGTGACACCACGCACCCAGGATTCATGGCTGGGATTCCTAAAAACGCTGGTGGGACTCCCACACAGCACGACAGGACACCCGGTGGACCTGCAGAGAGTATATGGGGTGGTGCAGGCACCAACAGTTGTGAGACGGTCACGTCTGGTTTGGTGGACCCCAGTGCACTTCTAAAAACCGGGGGGGAAGCCCAAGGAGGAAGCACTCCCGGTGCTCAAGGGGGCAGGACTCAAATGAATTGCACCGACAACCTTTGCCCGTCTGTGGGCATTCCTACTGTGGCCACCAGAGGGGGCCCAGTACTGAGACCCAAGCTGCCTCCACATCCACTTTGTGGTGTAGGCTATGGCAGTATAGGCGGCATCCCTGGACAGATAGACCACGGGCCTTTAAGGGGTGCCATGGGACCCGCTTCTTTAGGGAGCTATCGAGGGAGGGGTGTCCCACCAGCAGGATTTTGGCCTCGGCCAGGACGAGGACACGATCGGGGAGGGGGGAACGGAGGCGGACCGTGCTCTTGGGGTTATCCGGGCAGAGGTGGTGCACAGGAATACTACACATACTCTCACAATGCCCCTGAATAGACAATCAACATGATCTCGGGGGCAACTCAAATGCCATACTTCAGAGACTATTGGATATGGCCGAATGTATATATTTCCTTGTCATAAACACGATTTAAATCCGGAAGTAAGGATCCTGGTTTTCTACATTAATAAAAACTTGATACAGGCAGTGCCGAGTGTCCTACTGTCGTGTAAACTGTATGTACACTCTTTCCATGTGAGCTATTTCAAACCCTGTTCGAACCACTATATTTATATTTGCCAACAGATTATAATGGCCTTCCAGCTGCCTGGAATTTCTCACATTATGTTCTGTTTGTCCCGGATTGGAACGGTTTATGAACAAGGGGAAAGGCTGATATTTTTTTAAGGAAAAAAAAAACAAAAAACTAGTGAATAAAATTTCACTTTTGCTGTCGGCTTTCTTTTTTTATTTTACATATTTGGTTGTCCTAAATTCTATTAAAATAAAACATTTCAAATCTTGTTTGTGTCGTGGGTTTGGTGACCGTGTCAAGCAAACCATTAAAAATATAAATCACAGCTGGCTCACTGTTTTTTCCCTCTAATGCTGCGTTTTATTCAGCTACCAACTGTTTGGATGTGGTGCAGCAAAACAGTTAATTTAACGTCATGGAGCTGGAGAATGAATGCTTTAACAAATGTTATCTAATGCTGTGGAAAATGTATTTTCTGACTGCACAAGGTAGTGCAGTAGAAATCAATCAAATCTGTATTGTCCAGCTGTGTAAGCTGTGTGTACAGAGCAGTCTGAAAGAAATCCAGCACTTGAAAACTTTTCAGACACCACACTGACAGACATTGACCCTTTAACTGCATGAGCACTGACAGTCATTATGGTCGATGTCTGCTCTGCATGGGTTCATTGTGTTGTTCCGTTAACTCAGTGGAATATGTGGTGGATAAAAAGCACCAGGGGGCACTGTTTCCTCTTAATGTGGAAAATGGGTTACCACTATCTCCAGAGCCCTTTTCCAGTTGTGCAATAGCAGTGCCATGGTAACTCTGGAAATTGTGAAAGTATGTTTTTCCCATGAAATCAATTGCAACTAATACCCATCACACAAACTTGTATTTATCTGAGGGGAGGCATACTGAGAAAGAATGTTTTCTCCAAGCACATAACCTACGGCACTGTTACCAGAGGTATGCTGTCTTAACCACTGGGCAGCTTCGCCTGTAAAGGTTTTGTGTGCAGGGAATATCGCCTATATATACATATACCGGTGTGTATATATATATATATGTTCCCCACTTGCCCACTGTGTCCACTCTGTCCTTCAAACTCATGTCCCCTAACATTAATTGCCCTCATTTGTCATATTGTAATTAACCTAATCAATTAAGTAACCAAACCAATTATATGTGTATATACTACACACACAACCTGAACTATGGTAGAACTGGCACCATTTTAGTTATAATTTCTCATAATCTCTCATATATCTCATCATATCTGCTTTAGAGGAGAATTGATAGGGAGAGTAAATTATATATATATATATATATATATATATATATACAGTAAAAAATGGAGTGTCAATATTTCAGAGTTAACCTATTATAACCTATATAGAGTATTTAAAACTCTATGAGGAGTAAACCAGCTCTAACAGCAGAGTTAAAAGTCAGTGTAAAGGTTTAACTCCACACAGTGTTGATCAGGACCAGTCTGCAGGGGTGCACGGCCTCAGAGCTCACATTCCGTTGCTAATTTTGACACTAAAAAGTAGAGTAGAATAGAATTAACACTGAAAAGTTAACACCGACCATAGAGTAAATTTTACTCTAATTCTGAGTGGGACCACATGTTATCTGTACGAAGTTAGAATCAACTCTCTAAGTGTAAATATTTTACTGTGTATATATATGTGACAATACTGTATATTGTACATCTCATTTTAAACTATATTACACATATATTTATAACAGTGATTAATTGAGCAGAATGATTTCATTCAATTCTCCATTATTTGATTTACTTGGGCAGATTTAGTTCCCACTTTTCCACTGTTACTGATCATTCTATCCAGAGACTTTTAAAGATTCCAAGTAACTTTAACAAAATGTTTTTTGTGCCAAAACCAAAAAGAGAGACAAAAATGGATTTTCACTGACACTATGATATTTGCAGTGAAATGTGACAAATCCATAGATCTGATTAGTGTTTTATTCACGTGGAATGTTTCCTACTGTGATTTGACTGTCTAACCACTCTGCCATAAAGACCAGATGGGTGGAGGTTTTCCTTGGGAGCTCAGTCAAAGTGACCATTGGGTTCCTTGGTGGCCTCTCTTAGTAAGTCCCTTCTCCCCTGACTGCTCAGTTTGGCCGTGCAACCAGCTTTCGAAGTCCTGGTTGTGCCAAACGTTTTCCATCTGAGGATTATGGAGCCCATTGTGCTCTTGGGAACCTTCAGTGCAGAATAATTTTTTGAATCCTTTCTCAGATCTGTGCCTGGCAATAATTCTTTCTCTGAGCTCTTCAGTCAGCTCCTTAGACCTCATGGTTTTTGATTTCTGATACATATGCATTGTCAGCTCTGAGGCCTTTCTATAGAGAGGTATGCGCCTTTCCAAATCTTGTTCAATTCATTTAATTTACCCCAGGGTTACTCCAGGCAAGGTATAGAAACATCTCAGCAACTATCAGGAGAAATGGGAGGTCCCTGAGCAAAATTTCAAGCATTGTTGCGAAGGATCAGAATACATTATAGGCTACTCAGTGTAGATTCATGAGAAAACAAACATTTGAACAGTTGTAGCAGGCTGCAACTTAAAATTGAAACAGTGAAGGAGGTCCAAATGACATTGGGATCCCTAAAGCCAGGCTGCTTGTATGGCAAAAAGGAGTACCAAAAAAAACTACTGAAATTCACTGACGCTAGGAAAACTCATTTATTTGCAATGAAATGTGATAAATCCATAGATCGGTTTAATGATGTATTCGTGTGCAGTGTTTCCCACAGTGATTGTGACTGAGACCAGAATCCGGTTAGAGATCCAGCTGCTTCATTCTGCCTTGAAATCACAGAACATGGCCTGCATTCCCATTCAGTGCGGAGCTATAAGAAAACGTCCTGCTGCAACAGTCCACATTTTGTTTTTGTGTTTTTTTAGGAAGCAGCCAGCCTGAGCCTCCCAAAAAAAGACACAGTAATAGCCAGCTGGTGGACTTGAAACAAATGCTGTGTGCATTTCTCAAGCACATATTCCAAGTGTCCTATTAGAATGAAATAAGGGCTTTAGGCAGTTTGGAGACATTGGACCTCCACTGAGCCTGTATGCGTGGGTGGTACTGTTTCTGAAAGATGTGTCTGCCACAGCTGGATGCATCCACTCCTGCCTGATGACTGTTTTGACAGTTCAGTAATAGCCCCCGTTGACAGTCAAGCCATCCCTGAGTGAAAGCAATTCAACTTGTGCTATTCAGATTGAAACTCCCCTTTCACAGTAATTAGATTTTTAAATAAGATGATTTTGTATCCCTGGGAGCCCAATCGAACCAGGGAAAACAATTAATCTAAAAAGGAAAGTGCATGCTAACTGAAGCCTGATGGAGTGTTTTGCTTTGGAGAAGGGCACCTTTTCAAGCATCAAGGGGTGCTTCCTTTACATCTGGGTAATTTGTTACAGCAGTTCACAGTCATTTGCAGAAAGATTAAGCCACACAGTTTTTCCCCATTTGTTTGGACTGGAAGCTCTGATGTTAGGCAGTCAGTACAGTGGACGTGTACTAGAACTCACCTGTTTATAAAAGTCAGAATATCTTTGAATTTTTTTTCCACTAGAAATAAAAAAAATCATTTAATGTGAAGAGCTTCCCGTTTGACTCACACTCATTCTTCGAATTGAGTCTTGTGTTAACACTGGATTCGGTTGTGTATTGTAGCTTTAAGAAACATGTCGTTGTAGTTCCAGTATTGACTTGTCCAAAAGCCAAACCCAAGTTTCAACTGGAAAATACAATAGCCTTAATATGCACCGTACACATGAAACTAGAAATGCTGTTGTGCTGCTCATATCAAATGAGCAGGAACAATTTAATGGTGCAAAATGTTTATGGAGTGCCTTTTCCATCTCTGCCTTTTTTCAAAATGTTCTGCCGAGGCCTCCCATTATCGGTAAAGTACTTTATGTCAAGAGGTTAAAATAAAAACACTGGCTACCTAATAGCATCAGGATACTAGCTTCACTCATCCTAAGTGGGATTGATTCCTAAATCAGCCGTGTGCTTACATAACCAGGGTCACCAGTGAAATAAAAAGCCCTTCATGAAATGGTCACATCATGTGTTATGTGTGTTTGTGTTTGAACCCATCTGCTAATCATATCAGATCCCCGCCCGGCTTCGTGCGCTGTGTCAGGGAGCAGAACCAGATTAGAGGGATTTTAAAACACTGAAATTGACAAAGCACCTGGTTTGTATCCTCCTTGTAATCTCCTAAACCCCAAACCATCAACTTATTACAACATGTAATGTCTGAGCACACAGCCTGTGATAAACAACGGGGTCACGTCAGACTCTGATGCACGATGGTTAATCGCATGGGCACATGTTACACAATAATGGTTCGGGAATTAGTTGTTGTTTACCAGCGTGAATAAAAGTTTGCTAAATATAAGGTCAGCATTAGTGTGACAGTACAATACAATACATCACAATAGACTGCTCCTTTAGTATAACAGATTTCTGCTTAATCCCTGAGAGTTTCATAGTGATGAAGCTCAGTGCTGTCAAAGAGCTCGTCCGTCCCTGTTTAATGCACCGCTGCCCATTTGATTTTACATTCACACCTTTCTGAGAACATTGCACAACAATATTATTACCACTTGGGCTCAAAAAGAGGATTAATTAGGAATAAAAATCAAGGATTTAGAAATAATCAAAGGCTCCTTCTCCAGTGACATGTTCTCCTGTGTGAGATGTGCAGCTACAGACAACTTCTCTTTGACATTATATGAAGGATTACATGTAATCCTTTTCAATCTCAATGCAATGTTAGTCACACAAAACACATTATGGATGCTCAGACATCTCAAATTGAAATAAAAATATATTATTAATATAAAAATATTCCCGGCCATGTCATTTACTTAATCATCCGCATGTGCACAGAGTCTCGCTCCAGCATCTTTCAGCTCTGTTGTTGTTGCAGGGCGTAATTCTATCACTTGCAGCACATTACAGTGAATTTAACATAGAATAAAAAAAAAAACAACAAAACAAAACAAAGCCATACAAAGTAATGCTTCGCTTGGGGGGTTTGTGTCGGAGCGGCTCGGACATTTGTCACCTCAGTTGAGATTTTGTGTGTTTTGTTTGTTCGGCAGCGTTCACAGTGCTCTGCTGTGTTTGATCAAAGAGATGCAGTCTTTGAAGAGCGGTCCAACTGCTTTTTGTTTCTGGTTTGTTGACACTCCTGATTTCTGCACTTCACTGTTTGCCAGATAAGCTGAGTGCAGATAGAGGGTCATTGCTTTTTTGTTGCTAGATAAATGCAGTTGGCAAGTTACAGTTTCTGATGAATCAATGCAAGGTATACATCAGTTTTTAGCCTCATGTCATTTTAAAAATGTCTCCATAGCTTCTGCAATTTCATTGTTTTTTAATATTACTCATCGTCAGTTGTATATCATAACTCAGCTTAAGGGAATTAAGTCGGAAAACATGGAGCATGCGCTTTCAGGAGCTGGGTAGTTTTAGGTTCCTCATGCTGAAGCTATACGTGGTAAGAGATACGGTGTGTGTGTTTGAAGTTATCTTTAGCTGATGTAGTGCCGCCGCCTGTGTCTACTGTGCTCAACTAAAACACACAGGCTCGTCGTCTCTGCTGCAGTCTGTCATAGTCATAAACTTGTAGTGTTTTACAGGCTTTTCATGCTTGTTAAACATTTTCTGTGAAACGTGAACCAGATTCATTCTACGATCCGACAAGACATATTCCCTCCTTGTGCTGTACCTGAGCACACAGAAAAGTTATTAGGTGATTTTCAGGGCTGATAATGGCTCTACTGTGATTTAGTAATGCCACTACATTAGGTAGGTAATAAACCAAAGTTGAAACTTTCATTTCCACTACCGAATGACAGACAAGAGCTGGAGATATTGCTTTGTTTAGGCTGGAAGCTTTTTAACTTCAAGAAAGAGACATTATGTTCTTCATTCCTTTGTGCTGTGAACACTCACTTTGTCTTGCTAATTTCTGAGTCGGGAAATTTGCTTTGTGCCAAGGCCCTCTGTTTCCACTTCAACTTTCAGGTGTCCGGTCAGTTCCAGCATTGCTTATCATCGGCTCCATGAAAGCTACATGTTTATTCATTTGGTTTTTGGACTTGTCTTTCAGGGAGTAGGAGAAAACCGATGTTAGGGTGCTGGGATCGTAGGTGGCAATAGGGATTACAGGGGGTTTGGGCTGTTTGCAGCAGCTGCAGCGACACGGAGTCAGGAAGAGGTAGATGAGGACGAGGACCATGGTCACCAAACAGCCCAGCAGCGTTGTGTAGCCAGTGTTAAACGACTCTCCTTCCTCCTGCAGCAGCACTGTCACGTTCACCTCCCGGGTTGCATTCAGTTCCTGTTTAATATCCACAGCTGTGCACACGTACAGACCTGAGTCATTCACCTTGGCTTTTCGGATCTCCAATGTCCCATTCGAAGACATGCTAATTAGTGGGTCATGCACGCTAGCCTGGGTAATGTAGCCTTTGCTGGGGGAGAGCCATGTAAAAGATAAGTCTGTGCCTCTCAGCGATGTTTGGCAGTCCAGAAGAATTGTGTTTCCCTCTGAAACCAGCATGTCGGAGAGAAGCACGCAGAGAGGCTGCAAATTTTCCACAGTGCAGCTGTTGAAAAAGCGAGTGTGTTGCAGGAAATGGAGGGATGTTCTGGGATCTCCATTAATGGAGCAGGTGTGCTCATCTCTGAAGTCCGTCAGCGATTCGTAACCCCTCTGATCCCAGTGCCAGAACACGCTGTACATGGAGCAGTCACAGATCAGGGAGTTGTTGTGGAGATAAAGCCCCCGCTGCACCAGACCCGGCAAGGCTTTCACATTCTCCCAGGGCAGACGGGCCAAGCGGTTGGACGAGAGGTCCAGCATGTTTAGGAAAGGGTGACTGTGGGCTTGGATGGAAAAGAATGGGAAGTGTGTGATTTGGTTGAGGCTGAAGTAGACCTTTTTTAAGCTGTTCAGGCTGCTTAGTGTGCCAGCCTCCACTTGTTTGATCTTATTATTAAAGAGAAGGAGCTCCTCCAGCCTCCACAGCCCCCGGAAGTAGTGCTGCTCCACCACATGCAGCTTGTTGGAGGAGAGGTCAAGGTGCCTGAGGCCGGTAGCATTGTGAAACACACCGTGACGAAGGGTGCTGAGCTGATTGTGGGCCATCCGGAGGTTTTCCAGTCTGGGCAAGTTGTTGAAGCTGCCAGAGCCCAGCCAGGACAGGTGGTTGTGGCTGAGGTCGAGAGTGACGGAGTAAGAGGGCAGGGACTGAGGTAGCTTACTCAGACCACTGGAGCTACAGCTCACTGTGTCAGATATACAGAGGCACATGGGTGGACAGGTCTCAACGAAGCCCTGAAGGATAAAGAGCAGCACCAGGAGAGGACCTGGATACAGTCCTGAGGTCATGTTTCCGGAAGTTGGATCCTCAAGGGTTCTAATCTCTGTGTCTGTCCCTGGTTGGATAACAATCAGAGGAGAAACAGCGAGATGCATTAAAAAGCTTTGTTTTGGTCCATCTGCTGCCATGAAATGTTGGAGAGGTGTATGAGATGAGAAGGTCAATGCCATACAGGAGCAGAGGATGATAAATGGCTCAGTGTAGTAGCCACAAATGCTCTTTGTCTTATAAAAAGCTTTTGAAATGCTCATCCCAGACTATTTTGTGATGTTGTCTGTACACAGAATTAGTACAAATTTGCGCAGTAGTCAATCTGTCGATTATTTTTTTCTCATTAATCGATTCATTATTTGGTTTGTGTAAAATATCAGAAAACTGAATGCACCTAACATTTAGTCTTTGCATGTCTGACTTGCCTTACGTGTCTGGTTCTGTCTGAAAAACAGTCCAAACATAAAATCGTCAGTTCAGTATGATAAAAATCTTGAACTGTGAGACTCCGGTTCAAACTGATTTCCCTCCACTGACTTCCCGCAGAAAAGGAAAAAAGTTCACACCACTTCCAGACAAGTGAGCAATTTGGCTCACTGAGTTAATCCCATTCCCCTGCCCAAAAAGCACTTCAATCCACAAGTAAACTACTTAGCGGCGACACGAGATTCCAAGTTTCTTGTGCTTGTGCCTCTTCCAAAGTTGTACCCCAGCAGCAAATACTCACATCATTTCTGTTTAATCCTTATCTCCTTCGCAGATCCCCCTCCTCCCAAGGTGCTCGAGGAACGAAGCGCTATTCTCGCCTTTCTACTTGGCGAGGTTTAAGGTCCCTGAACCGTCTTCCTGCTCCTCCCAAAGTGGAGTGCCGCTCAGCAAACATCCTGCAGTGTTTTGCGGTGTATAACAAACAGCACCGAGCTCTTTTAATCTGCAGCAATCCCCTCCTCCTTCTCTGTGTCATTTAGAGACCAGTCTTGCGTCTCCCTCTCTCGTCATTAAGTAATGATGCTGGTGGCTGCCCTTCCCTCTCTCTAGTTCTGTTTCTCTCGCTCGACAATATCAGTTTTCCCACATATTCTATCAATATTCTATGACATGAAACTTTTATTGCTTACTAACAGATTAGCGGAACCCAGGAGCTGTGCTCATGAATATTACATGTGGTATCCGGTAACCTTCCCTCAATTATCCCAGAGGACTGAAATTTAGCTATGCCGACACTACTTTTTTGAATGTTGCTTTACCTTTCATTGTAAACGCACCTCTTTATGTGAGTCCTTGAATTTGACAAATCCTGTCCGTTCCTCCTCATCTCTCTGTGTATCTTGATGGTTTCTGTGTTGAAACTCTGAAGGTCTTTTCTTACCTGTGTGCCATCTTACCTTGTCATTTCTATTTTGGTGATTTTGAGTGGATAGATGTTGCTTAGCCCTTTGCCCCGCACACACACACACACACACACACACACACACACACACACACAGTCACACACTTTTTCTCTCTAAGTGCCTTATGCAGCACATCCCCTCCTTTCTTTCTGAGCTCCTGACATCCCTCTTTCCTCTTGGCTGTGGGTTTCACTAGATATATGCTGTCCATGCAGCTTGGTCATGGTGGCCCTGACAGCTCTGATTTCTGTCAAAGTGAATTAGCTTTGGCACCAAGCTGCCACCTCCTCACTGCTACTCCCAGCCCTCTTGCATATAAGTGCTCGGGGCTGTGACTGACTCCCACTCACTCACTCAAAGTGCAGAGGCACCCAGTCGATTCCCCGTGGATTCAGGATCACTTCTCAAAAGGTGGACTCCTGGGAGCACACGTACAGTCTGCAGGAAAGTGAATGCAGGAAACTGGAGGAGAATCTAAGGTGGAGAGCTAGAATCCAAATTTAGTTCACTATATTTCTCCTCAGTCTTTAAGAATAGGATTAAGGCTAAAAAACACTGTTGTTGGATGTATCTGTGTTGAAACGAACAAGCTATCACCGTCTTTGGCTTTGTAGCATTACACACAATCTTGTCCCAAGGCTAGTCATCAGCTTGGCTGGAACATGTAAGAAATATATACGCCCACACATGTACATTCAAGACACGTTAAAAAAAGCATTCTAAACAACCCTCCTTGTAGGTGTTAGGTTTATATGTTTTATATCATGCTTCAAATGCCCCCAAACTTATTTGCCTGCATATTGTTGTTTGTCATTCAGTGAAAAAAAAAACTTTATCCAGAGAGCTTTTTAAATATTCATGCTTAATTGTTTGTTTAACATATTATGTAACACGCCCGTTTGTGAACGGGGCTGCACCAATCATGCAAGTAGAGTTTTTCTAAGTCCTGAATTGTAAACGGATCACATAAGACCCCTCAACCAGTGCGTTCATCTGCATAAGCTGGTAATGATTCATGGTTTGGCACACTCAAACGAATGTGAGCACATGAGCCATTTAAATAAAGTGTATCATCACGCCAGCGTAATGTCAGTGAATGCATTTGTTTTTAGCTACAGTATAATTGTGCTGGGAACATATTTGGCTCAAGCAGCCCTTGTTTTGCAGCAGTTATGCTAACGTAACGTTTCAGTTCCTCTGTATTTTCTATATTGGCTTGTAAAGAATCCATCACTTTCATGTGCAATCATTTGTCATTGTCCTCAGAGATCAACTCAGTGAATAAGTGAACATATAAACAAGGCAAGTCGCATTTCTCTGCAGGCATTTGCGCTTGTATTTTGTGATTTTTCTGTTTATTGTCTCTCATTTCACAGGAACAGTCTGCTAAGTTTGAGGGGAATTAGGTCATCTAGCATGTCGCCATCAGCACCTTCTTCATTTCGTCCAACCTTTTTCCAGTCAGTGTGGGAAACAAATCTCTCTGTTAGTCTGTTTGTTTCTGCGTGGTTCTGTATGTGTCTGTTGTCGTGCTGGACCATGTGGCTCCAGTGTGTTGTTTTTAAGACCATTAATCTAATCAGTATATTTATATCAAGCTGCTCTTTAAATACCATCTTCTTTTTTCACATATATTTGATTTGACTCAGCACATGCAAAACAGTCTTGTCAAATCAGCTAGATTCAAAGTGGACCTCAGAGCTTAAACCCTGACCCTGATGCATCCTGCCCCAAGCAGAAAGTGATTTTCTCTTTACCATCTGCTGCTAAGAAGAGGGAAAAAAAGAAACTCACAGCAGCACGGGGATGTGTCTGCTCTTATCTTGCCCTTGAGAGGCAGTGAAGCCCACTTTGAGTCGTATAGCTCTATATTCTCAGATGCATGAATTGAACATAAAAGCACGGATAAGCATGAAAGCTATTTATTTTAGGCTAGTTATTTATTTAAGCCTTATGTTTTTTTCTCTTTGTAATAATGTGTGGCATGTAAAGAACGAGTGATAAAATTGTTTTACGATGTCCGTAATAGCTTAATAACAAGTCACCGCTTTATATCTGACCATAAACGACATTCTGAAAATCGTTTTGAAAGACAAATGGAGACTGAAGACAAGGAAACAAACAGTGTCTAGGAGTATGTTCATTATTGAATAAATTTTTCACAAAATGAAGGACAAGACATGAGAAGGCCTGACTGCCACATTAATGCACCGAAATATCCAACAGCAACTCTGTAAACCCTGAGGCTGAAGGGTTTCCATAGCCTATGTCTGCCAATTATGAACCCTTGAACCTGAACATGTGCACCCTCGTTCAGTATTTATTCTGCCTTTCAACAGCTTTTTGTTAGCGTGGCTGCCAGCCAAACTCTTAAATACGAATGAGTCACTGCCTGGATGAAGATTCAGAGTTTTATTTCTTTTCTCTCTCTGGATGCATTTGTAGTCCGGATGATGCCTCCTTTGAAAAGGAGTTTCAGACATTGCAAAATCGTTTGCTTGTCACGCCGAACTGCTCAGCTACTGTATTGATGTATGATTGCCTTCCATTATTTGAGAATGTCAAATGCGAAACCTGGAGAGATAGTGGTTTTATGCGCTGCATTATTCCGTGCAAACAGCATTTTCCAAGTCAGTATGACTCTAATCTACTCCAGTTAGAGCTCCTCTTTACTCAGTGTACCTGGTGGTGTCAGTGTATTCTGTGTGTGAAGAGGCAAGCACACCATCTAGTGGTTCCAATGAACTCTTTCCCCTATCTCTATTATTCCCGGAGAAACTACTGTAACATAAAGATGCATTTAAAATCATTTTAAAATAATATAAAAAAAAAGAATAACACAGCAGACACTACTTAAATAAATGCATAGCCAGGGCGAATGTTTCTCTCCGTGCAGGCCAGTCAGGTTCCCCCACATCAATCTCTCTCATCCATGTCCTTATGGACTGACTCTGCTTTGCGAACGCCTTTCATTGAAGTATATGTCCAAATACTTTTGTCATTGTAGTGTGTATACTGAGCACATTGCCCGTACTTAGAATAAAACAATCTCTTATTTATTTAACATCTCACCCATATGCTCACATGTGCAGATGTTTGGCTGCTCTGCATATGCAAACCAAAAGCACAGGAATAAAGCATAACTCTCGATTGTAATGCGAACCCACGTCTTCCCGCGTGTCAGTACAGAGAGAGCAAGCGTGCAGGAAAAAGTGCTCGGGGTATGAACAGCCCCACGTCTCCTCAGCCGCTATCATCTGTGCTGATTGTCAACGGATTTCAATTAGGGCTCACAGGAGTTAATATGATTGCTTGCTGTTTACCCTTTCTTGCTTCCTTCCATGGAAGCCAATTATGCATGAGTAGCAGTGGATGAGTACTGGACACTGCTAATGGCTCTGCATCTCCCTTTGTGTTCACATTACTGAGGGATATGGGTTGTGAAATGAGATCACTACTGACTACTGTGCTATCAGTGATTGTGCTATAAAACATTATGGGCCAGAACATAGTAAATTGTATGATGTGACTGTGGGGTGGCAGCCTGTCTGCTCTTCCCCTGCTCTTTTATCTGTTACACTCTCATCTCCTTCCTCCTCTTTTCCCTTTTTTGTCACCTCTTGTTTCTTTCTTCTGCTCTCATGTCTTCTTTTCTCTGCCTCCTCCCCACTCTTCCACTAAACCTTCCTCCAGCTGTCTTCTCCCGCTTCTCACCCCTTCTCTCCTCATTCTCTACTCCTCTCATTTTGTTGATCCTCTTAACTCTTATCTCCCCACATCACTTTCTTTACACCTCTCCTCTCTGCCTTTCATTTCTGCCCTGTGGTTATCAACAGACAGAGACAGACAGACAGGACATGAGCCCAACCTCCAGCCTTCTTCTTCTTCTTCCACATCACTTATGGTAGATTGACATATTGATTATGTCTTAATCAGTAAGGATTTCATGTACATACAGATTTCATATAAATTCCAACCATAAAATGAATGATTACCTTGTTACCCAGGAAACCTGCTGCCTATACATCAGCTGTACATACATATGCGCATGTTATTACGATTGGCCATGAATTAAGACAATTGTTTTCATCCTCTTATGTGCAATTCTGTAAAGGAAACTGACAGAATGAGCGAATATACCAGGAGAGAACTTAGCTAAGTGTTAGTTTAAAATTTATATTTTAAAAAAGAGATGGAGTGTAGGAAAGTAAATGTTGTTTCACAGAGGTGAAAGATGCCTTCCGAGGAGCAGGTTTATCTGACTGCACTCCGCAGTTGAGATTGAGTGTGATGGATTCTGCAGCCAGCTGTCTGTGCCACCTGAGCCATGTCGCTTTTGCTGTGTTGCCGCTCTTTGCTCAGACAGACACTGGGGGACATGAGGGGTGATGAGCAGTTAGCAGTTCCATCAAGGATCTCCTGGGCCGTCCATGGAAAATGAAACCATCTCTGAACAGGTAACTCAATTTAACTCGCGGCCTCCTTCTATGGTGCTACAAGCACAAATACTTTCCCAGCTGATGAAATGAGGCAACGGAGCATGGCCGGAGTCGCCGAGTGCAACAGAAGAGGCCCGCTCCAACCCAAATTGCCTGGACATGGTCAAGGGAGGCTTTCCACCACTTTTACAGATGGAGAAGCGGAAACTGAAGAGTAGAAAGGTTCTGGATTTTCTCTCCACCCTTTTCAATCAATAAAATAGACTGGTTTTAATCATGGAGCCATTGAGTGCTGAAGTTAGCAAAATGGAGAGTTGGTCTTCTGGAACCACTCCCAACTTTCACCCTGCTTCAAAGGCATTTGTCTGCTCATGGGGGAAAATACTGTATTTGGACCAAATCTGTAGAAAATCCCATGAAGTGCCAAAACTTTGTACTAAAAAATACACACATTCCACACATGGAAATAAATGACATGTTTTCTGAAAGTCTATTAAAACAGGGTTTGTGATTAGCAGAAATATATAAATACTATATTACATGTCCTACATTCAAAACTGTATAATTCTTATAATTATATATATTACAGTGTACTATGAAGGCGTCATTATTGTTTTCCCTGTTGCAGTCTGTTGATACAGTGCTATAAAATTACTTTATAATAATAAGTACTTAATGTTCTTTTTTATTTCTGCTGTCCATCACCTTGGAGGGATTTTAGGCTGGGATGCATTGCTGGATAACTATTACATTTCTTCTGCTTTAACCAGTCTTTGCTAGAATGAATTGTGCATTGTCTTGCCACACGATTCACTTTTGTTTATTTTACAGACAGAAACATTTTTCTATAGGTTTTGCTTGTACAACTCAGAATTTATTACACACCATCAATGATGACAAATCATAGTTCAGAGGCAGAAAGCGGGCCCAAGTCATTCAGGCAAAAACGTTTGACTTTGGTCTTTTCCCTCCTCTGAAGATTCCTACAGTATCCTTCTACTTATCCACAAGGTTTGGATCAAACTGCAGAAGGGCAGTAATATTATATTTTTAGAGTAGCAGCTTCCATTTTGCCAAGTCTGCTGTGCACACATTCATTGCTCAGTGTTTTCCTGATGGTGGACTCCACATGTGAGAGTCTTTTAATTCCTGTTACGCTGACCTTCCACACATCATGCTTTCCGTGTGATCTCTGTGAAACTTCTTTCCAGCCTGTTGAGCATCAGCAATTATCTTGATCTTCTTAAATCTTTGTCCAAGTCATGACACAGTTCTACAAACCTGTGTTGTCAAGATCAGAAAAAGAGCATCGTGAACGAAATTTAGACATTCCCTCACACATACACACATATTTAGAATTTGATTATTTCCCACAACAAATAAATTAATAAGTGCAACTTCTCTGGCTCATGTATTGAATAGGGCTCCCTTTACCTAGTTTCTGACTAGAATCAGATCATGTTTTATGTTATGAGTTTTGTTAGCACAGAAAATCCTGAAGGCTTCACAAACAAGTGCTTCTGTTTAGCTGCTTAAAGTGGTTCAAACCTAGGTGATAGGTCTGCAGTGGTTGTTCACGCAGCAACAAAGAGGAGACAGAACAATGTCCTGCTCTATATATATTTTTAGACATTTTTATATTATATGTATTTTTAGACTATTTGCCTACTGTGTGCGTTTTGGTGAATCAGTCACAAGTCGACAGATTTACAAACTGCTGGTTTAATCTGGAAAAATTGTACCAATAGCTCTTTTTTTACTGGACAAAAAATGAGAATATGTCTCTCTGAGCTGTATTAAAGTAGAAATATAAAGCAAAGTACAAGTTTATTAAAAAGATTTAGCTGTGTGGATTGAATTAAGGCGTGAAATGGATCTTCACATTTTGACAATTAGCAGATTAGTTCCACAGAGAAGGAGGTGTCACTCGCACAGAAATCACTCGTATTAGATCATTTCATAATTGTTCTTCGGCTAAATTATATAAGGATCACATTGACCTTTCCACAGTCCTGCTTAGTAGTGAGCTGGTGCATTCAGCAAAGTCAATTTAATGAGAGCCATTTAATGTGTGGCTCAATAATGCTATCTTCTACACCATTATTAATCACAATAAAAAAGTTAGCTTGGTTAATTATTGCAAATGTGTTACAATGAAAATGCCAGTGTGGCTTGCAAGCCTCTAGGTATTATAGAGGAAATGATGTATGGTCCTCGCTTCTGGAAAAAGTCCTAATAGAACGTGTCCTGTTGAAATCAGCAACAACAGCAGATAGATATGGCTTCAGATGTGGCTCGCTTTCTTTCAGTACAGTCTCTATAACTCCATTAGAACACATTAGATGAAACTTTAATGTTCCTCGTGGGCAAATTGGGTCATTGCACATTCATGTGAGATGGAAGCTCTGAACATACAGCATGAGTTGGCACCCTACGTTTACTATAACGGAGCAGGGAGCGTAATGACAAAGTCTCCATTGCATTAACATCTTTCCTGCTAAAGTGTCCTTGAGCAGGACAATGAATCCCTGCACCAGAACTGCTGCTCCGCAGCTGAATCTGAGGATAATAAAGCAAAGAGTAAACACAACACGCGGACATGCTCGTGTCGATCACCTGGAGAGATTCTCATTGATTATGCACTAACGTAGACTAATTCTACTTGAAAACAAAATGCAGAGGAAAAATGATGTGGTGCCGGAGGTTTTAAAACTGAGCGAAGCTACCATATATCATGCTTCACTGTCAGCCGCCTGCTGTGAAAGTGAGGCAGAAGATGAAAAAGAGAGGGGTGTGGGGGGCAGTGGGTACGAAAACAGGATTGAGTGAGACTGATTGTAGCCTGCAGAAAGCAACTATTAAGCTCACCAAATATTATTATCAGATTTTCAATAAGATTGCAGCCATCATATAGTGTTGCTGCTTCTCCACTCAATTCTTGATGCACCAGGTGCAACATGTTTTTGCAATTCAATCTGTCTACAAGGCCATGAGGAGGCTTTACTTATTGCTTGGATCCCAGAACAAATCAAAGCCCAGCACATATCAGAGCCGTGACTGCCGTGGGAGTGGCTTGAGGCTCTGGTGTTTGGATGTTCACTGTAGTTTGAGTGATTACACAATGATTACCACCCGCTGTTGTGCTGTGTACGCCATGGTACAAGGGCACTCGGGGAATTTTCAGTGTTCTTCATTATCAAAATTTAAATAGCCTCAGTGATTGCTGATACAGTCTATCCAAAAATGAAGCCATATTTAAATAAATTATTTCCTCACTGCAAAACCAACACTCACCACAGGCCAACGTTAATGAGAGATAAGCAACTGTAGATAAGGGAGCTTGTGCTTGCGGGGTGTGCTTTTGCATGACTGTATACCAAGTGCCAAAGTAGCAGAAAGGTTATGAAAGACAGCACAAGAGAGAGAAAACGCATTGGTTGGTTTGGATAAAATAATAGAGGTTACCAAAGAAGAAAAGTGGGAGACCATCTGTCAGTGCAGTCTGGTCCCTGCCTCTCTGTTTTGATTATTTCCTTATCTCTCGCTTAGTGGCTGGTGGTGAGTAACAGTGATGTGCTGTATTGCTTCCTTGGCCATATTTCTTGGTCTGCTCTGGCATTGCAATCTATTCCTAATGTGAATATATTTATTCGGAGCCTTAAAGCAGCAAAAGAATGAGGTTGAAAAGTTGATATAATGAAATGCCATGTTCAACATGTATAAGAGCCAAGAGACAGCTGGATGTGACTGTGTTTTAATTGCTGGCATGACTTAAGGTGTCTGGCAAAACTTTATAACCCTGTTTATTTTGATGAAAAACCATATTCATCCAGGCTACATGACTTCTGAACATCATGCGTTTCGCTCACCATTTGCAGAACAATTCCTCTTTGCCTTGTTACTCTGCTGATGTGATTCCTCTTTGCCCGGACTTTTCCCTCCGTGTTAATAGCCATGGCACCTTTAATGAAGAGGCAACAGACAAGGCCTGGGAGAAATATTAGCTCAGCAAGGTCAGAGCAGACAAGGTCCCATCTGTCTTTGTGTGCATCCTAGGCCCTTACATTACTGTGGCCCCAGGGCAGAGAGAATGGATCATCAATCTGATTTAGAGAGGCTCTGGGCAGTGTTGTCATTTCCAAACTGACCAGCACTAGTTTCTTCTTCCGTCACCTATCGCAGGTATATCCATGATGGTTGGTGATGTTAAACTGTCTCACGAGTGGCGTTGCTGAGTTCAGAGCTTCGAATCGCACTGCATCAACATATCGCGCCTCACAGTGGCTCTGTGCATATCTAGGTTTAGTTCAGCACTGCAGTCTGAGCTGTAAAAAGAAAAATAGAGCAGAGAAAGCAAGTAGTAAGAGCCGTTTCACTTTATATGCTGCTGCAGTGTGTTGGAGGGTAATGCCTTGCCATGGTCGTGAAGTTTAAATTTGTTGGTAAACGCAATGTCCAATCACTTTTCTTCAACTTTAGAAATGAGATGCTGTGTAAAACCGCATCAGCCATGCCTTTAGTGCAGCTGCTTGGCTCTTAACACTGTGTTCACACACACAGGCTTGTACGCGCAATAAAACACACAAACACACGCCTCAGCATTCTCTTGCTATGGAATTTGGGGTTGCGCCTGACAGAGTAGAAATGTGGCATAAAGTGCAGGCCTCTATGGCCACAAGATAATCATAATGAGTCTGTAATCCATTTGATAGCTAATAAACAGGGAGATTCTTTTGAGCCTCAGCGAGGACAGACAGCCAAATGGCACCCAAGGGTAGACATTGCCATGAAGAAAGAAACATGAAGTGGAGCACCCAGTCTAGGGCGGTCAGGTCACCGCAGCTTCAACCTCCTCCGGTCGGTGGATCTTAGCATAAGAGATATTTGAAAAAATATGCAAGAGTGGGAGAAATCTCTTCTCTCACTGATTTCTGACATCTTTTCATGCTGGTTTCAAGACCCTCCAATCCTGGCTGTCGTCTTATCAGCCCTGCCCACCTATGAAGCCCCCTCTTAAGCAGCTCCTGCACCAGGAAAATGTCTGCCAGTGTACATTTGCTTATCTTATATGCAAAGGAGCCAGTGAGAGGGAAGAGGTTGTCTCCACAATACAGGGCCCTCAGGGATCTTTGGAAACCTAGTTCTTTTCTGCTCAGCATCCCTCTAATGTGACACAAATCCCTACAAAAGAGGAAGGCCTTCTCCATCCTCAGTTTGCTTTACATACATTAGCTGTATTTTTCTCTCCTCTACATTGAGTGTTGCATTTGAGCACAGCTGAGAAAAATCAGGGGGAACCCTGGCTGTTACCTTTGGCTACATGTTTGAAAAGCTTGGCCAGGGCCCAATATGCAAGCAGGTGTTCAGGCCAAGTCTGCGGTGCTCTCACAGACTTTGAACCTGATTTCCTGGAAATCCACACATTGTTATTCACCTGGAGCTCACTGTTTGGTTGACTTCCAGAGCCAAACAGTATTATAGCGGGTATGCTCTGTGCTGTCCCCAGCATTCAGCTCAGCCAAGCCCAGGTCTTTATTCTCTGCGTCACGTCACACTTTCATACAGAGCTGAAACACCCCCGTAGAATTCCCTCCCTCTGCACACAGCGTGATAGCTTGCTTTGTTCTCTCTGGCAAGGTGAATATCATCAAGGGATCATTTTATAAGAGAAGGATTGCTTGGAAAGGACAAGAAAGGGCCTCAGGTTGAGAACCTCCCTCTAATGAGGATTAGTTTTATCCCGCATATGCAAATGACATTGATGAAGCCATATACAGTACATTCCCTGCTTCACTGTGGCATTCCTCTCCTCCTGCAGGTAATCTCTGGAGAGAGTACTGCGGTATGGCTTTGGGAGACAATGCTAATAGCCGAAGATGAACTGCTCTCATCACGATCATCATTCGTGACTCACAGAAAGAAGGGCAGTGGCAAATTAGACAGATATGTCATTGAACAACTGCTGTTTGTTTTTCCTGATCCGAATGCTGATTAGCACGATAACATACTTTTTCTATTCTATTCCTAAAATTCGCCGGATGCTTCTCGCAGTCCGTGACTGTACACCCTTATCGTCTTCCCATACGGGGACTTTTTAACGTCTTAATCCCTCAGCATATTGTGGGAGATTATCTTTCTAAAATTAACTAGCCCCTTGAGACTGCAGAGATAGCAGCTGCTTTTTTGCCACTTGGCGAGTTTTCAACAAACAAAGTAGCTTATTGCATACGGGAGAGCATGCTCACATTAGCTTTTTAAAAGCTGTAAGAGGAGCATTATTCCTTTTCCACTGCTGCTCGATGCATTCAAATAAAGCACGTGTTTGAATGCAGGGTGGAGGATTTGGAAGAATTTTTATTGTTGTTGCAAAGGCTCTTTGGCAGCATATGTGCTCCGCATGTTGTCGCTGTTAAGGGACATAAAAATGGAGCAATTCTAAAGGGCTGCCAGTCCTATTTCAATCCCAAAGTGTGGGGCATTTATTAGAGGTAGTCAATTTAAATTACTCAGAGGTAAAATTCAGTTCATGTATCCTGTGGAAAAAACTGACACTGGATTTTCTTTGACACTAATCATAACAGTGCTCACGGCTATGAGTAAACAAGATTTAATTAAGTCACATCGATTGTAATTCCATTTATTTTATTGCCAATGTGCATCAACTAATCTTTTATTATGATTAAGAAAATGACTTGTGGCTTGACTATCAGCAACTTTCTTTTCAAATCCTAACTGACATTTTGTTATATAGAGTCATATTTCTGCAGAGTTGGTGGTTTCTAGAAAAGTGAATAAATCATTTAAACTATACATGTTTGTGCCTTTTTCACTTTAAGAGTCATCGTTTGCCTGCAGCTTATGTCCTTCGTGTGAGAGTCTGGCTTTGTAAATATTAATTAGTTTGTCATAAATTGATTTTGAACTATTTCTCCAGAGGACAAGTGGCCAAATAGTCAATTGGATGAATCCTACCAGTGAGTTTATCAGTGAGTTTTTACAAAATGTTATAAAATGAAAAGTAGACAAAGGGACGTTTAACAGTCTGGTGACTTTATAGGAAATGTTTTTTACTTTTGTAAAGAACAGTAAGTATATAATGGTAAAATAATTTACATCTACAGTAATTCTTGTTCCTTGTTAAAGTTTGAATGCAACTGTCTGCTAATTGTATGTTGAAAAAAAATACAAGTTATTTACTTAATTTTATTGTGACCAGTTTTTGCAGACACTGATTTCCATAAATAGTCTGTGGAGGTGATGTAAATTATGTCATGAATACAGTATTTGAATAAATATGAATGGGTCTCTACTGTGCCGATCTTAGGTTGGAAATACTTGGTAATAACAAGAATGTTGACTTACAGTGGTGCTAAATGCTCCAAAATTCACTTTTTCACGTCTTATATTTCCCATTCTTATTCAGGAGCTTCAGGAGTCGTTCACAGTAAACATTAAGATAAAGGCAGAAAAAAACAACTTTGACAGATGCCTACTTTAGCACAGGGAAATCAGTAATTCACATAATAAATCACACTTTCACCTCTGGGTAATTTAGAGTCATTAATCCCCCTGATTCTGCGTTTCAATGGCTCCCCTCTGGACGACGCCTCCGCTGTATCTCCTGTAGGACTGAGAGGACAGCCACCTTTGTCCCCAGAGCCACTCTGCTTTTTAACTCTAACCTACAAGATCCTTTTCTGCAACATAAACCTAAACTACATTCTTTCTTACACTGCTGACACCCTATTTATTTCATTCATTTACCACTCAGTCACTTTAATCTCAAACTGTGTGTATACTGTATATTCTGTGAATTCTTTCATCTCATCCTTATTGCCTGTGTTTGTCCTGTCTTATCGTAAACGCCACACTGCTCTTTTGCATTTTAATTGCCCCTAGGGGATAAATAAAGTCTTGTGATTTTCATTCTGATGATTCTGATTGCATGTGTTTTCACCGTAGGAGGGTTAGCTTCAGGAACATGCACAGAGCAAACCACTGACTTAACTAAGTAATCAGTTTTTAACAGCAACAGGTGGCCATCATGGATAGATGTTAAAACACTTTTTTTTAATTCAAAACTAATTGTTTTGTCTCTTTGCAATGTCAAAACAACATGTTTTTATCCAAGAGCTTTAGTTACAAACTAATATACATATTCAAACATTTATCCTGCAACTCCTGAACCAGCTGTATCAAAAAAATAAGCCAATGTGAACATGGCTTTCTTTATTATACCTTCAGGCCTACTAATGCTAATGCAAATTTTCCTGCAACTTTAATAATTTGTTCATTTTCTACAAGGTTGAAGTCTCTTCCACCTCCTTCACTGTAAAGAAAAAAAAAACCCTTAGCTGACTGACAGGCAGCCTTGTTGTCTGGAGTGGCCACTTTGAAGACAAAGACAGGAATAGGCAACTGAAGCCTACATTAAATCACATGAATGGACCATCCATTCAAAGAGTAATGAGAGCTTGTTTGGCTTTTTACCTGCATCAGTGCTTGTGTGTGCTTTTATAAAATTATGCTCATTATTCACTATTTGGTACTGAACCGTGTTCCACTTCAACTCCCTCTCTGGTAATACAAGCTATTTTATAGAGTGCATCTATTATCTGTAATCTGATAAAGATTTTGCAGTAGTGTAGTATGGTTGCTCTGTTCCTGCCTTCTTTGTGTGCAGTAATGTTGAGACTCAGACAAGTGAGTCACATTGGAAGTGACAACAGATATTTATCACTGCCACTGTTTATGGTGCAGACTGCATGAACACGTTTCCCTTTTTTTCCCCCCCTGTCAGTCTAGAGGCTTAAACTGGAAACTTAAGAACTAATAAGACAGCTTGAGTGTTAATATTGCACACTCTCCTCCTCTCCTCTCTCAAACGAAGGAGGAGATCTGAGCGTGTCCCGGAGAGCCTCCTCAGTGATCACTGGGTGGAAATAAAGCTAGTTGCTTAAATAAGTAAGAGCAACCACAACTGACTGACTGGCTAGACATGGTGCTGTGATATATTTTGCCCCAAGCATCGATTGTAATGTGAAAATCAAAAACAGGTTTTGCATCATGTATACGCAGAGTGGAAGATATTGGGTTGTTGCTGTATGCTTGCAAGCATAGAGTTTTCAAAATTAGGACTCGCCCGTCTCAGCGTGGCTTTTTTCTCCACATAAAACACAACAAATAATTAAAAAATAAATACTTTAAGCAAGGAAGATGTCATCAGTGCCTCAACTTGATTTCTACATTTTCCCTGAAGTGGTAAAATGAGGAAAACATCAGCAGCACTGAGTTTTTTCTTCTCAGAGCGTGAACATTTTTCATCAGTTTATGTATTCTTATCTACGTTTCCTCTGTTTGCGGAAAAAACAAGAGAAACAATAGCTTTAATCTGACCCTACTCACCACAGTCTCCATGAAGAGGTTTTGGATTCTGCTGTATGTACTTTGTGAGTGTCTTGAACAGGTTAATAAAAAGCTGAAAAACATATACTGCAAAATGAACTGTACAGAAAATGCGTGACCCTGAGGGCAATGAATTTCTATTTGCCTCGGTCTCAGCCTGTGATCACGATATGCGCACATTCCCGCAGCAACATTGTGATTGTTGAGGTAGTCTTCTAACGACATGCTGTTTGCTGTCAGTGCTCTTTCCAATCACTTGTATCACCTTGCGAACTCCTACACACGTTTTTTTTTTTTTTTTTTAAAGCATCCCTGAAGAAAACAGGAGATGTTGTTGCTTTGCTGGCTGCAGTCTTCTCCATGTGCACTGCCATCTCTCAGAGGCATTCATCAATTATGTCCAAAGCCCACTTTACCAGCATATTTCCACTGCTAAATGAATGGAATTCTCTAGCATTCAGCTGTTAATGTGGCTCCCAATGGCTCCTAGAGTCTAACAGGATGCATGTGTGTTTGAAGCTTTTCCTGCACTTTGGAACAGCTCACATGTAAAAAGGTCGACTCTGACCACACTGGTCATTTTATCTGTTCTCCTCATTTCCTGCTAGTTGCATTAGCGCGCCCACTGGGGTTTATTTTAGCACATTAAAACAGATTTGGGTTAATAATTGATGCTGCGATTTATGGGCTCTAGTGCCTGAGGTTCAGTTGTGAGCCTCCACTTAAAAGGGAAGCATGTCTCTCATTGCTCGCTGTGATTTATAACGCCATTTTGATGTGTGCGCTATTTATTGTATTGGAGTTGTTTGGAGGACGGAACCAGACGTATCGTTTGTCATACAACAGTCATTTTGATGTGATTACGTATGAGTTTTGAATTTCTCGTTTACTGTTCAGCTCAAGACTGATGAACAGAATAGTTGTACACCATGAGCGGTTGACGTATTCGTGTTTAGGAAGCGCTGAGCTCCTGGTCTGCCTCTGACTCGGAAATGTGTCCTGAAATGAATTTTCATTATCAGTGCCAGTGTGAGAAGACATTATGTGAGAAGATCTATAGGGTGGTAACCAGAAGTATTAGGTAGGTGATCATAGAGGGTGTCTTGTATGTGGTGGCATTAGGCTTAGCTTTAATTAAAATTCTGCAAAGGGAGAGTGAAGAATTACATGACTCATACTGTTTGCCTGTGATAGCCTCTCCTTCTTCGTACCGCTGTAGGAGTGAGAGTCGTGTATTTCATCTCAATGTGTCACTGTCTGCTTTCAATTAACTGTCTCAGATCTCTGCCTTTTTTGAGAGGAAAAAAACTTAATTAGTTTTCTATAATTTGTCTACAGAGACTCATGGGATCCCGATCCTTGGATAGAAGCACAAAGTGTAAAGGCTTCTGACACTGAATAAATCACTATGAAATGTGGTTCATATCGTGTAACTGTGGTCAACAATGACTTTCACCCCTCTACACTTTTCATTCAACACCATCATTTAGTCAAGATTTCATTTAGTTCACTAGTGTGGACCATCACAAACTAAGGTGAATGTCTGAGAAGCTTCTTCAGACTGAAGGAGCTACGCGGATGAGCAGCGAAACATTTCAGCCTAACAAGAAAGCTGTCCAGCTATAATGTGAATGTAAGCATCCACATGTTGGTATTGTCTTCGTGAACAAGAAGAAGTATCACATTTAGCTCCAAACAAACAGCAACGCTTTGCTTAAGCTTCACAGAGCTGCTATTGTGCCTGCAGACTCATGCTACCGTATACTTAGTGCATCAGTGGTAAATTATAGTCACTCACGTATTCATGAATGTGATCAGTGGCTGTCAAGTGTGAGCAAATTTGTTTTTCTCAATGTTGGCTGCACCTTGTCTAATAATATGCTTTTATGCAAATTAGGTTCAGGCTGAAGGTCAGCCAACAACTTTGTTCAGCAGCAGTTTTTCTGTAAAATACGCAGCCAGGTGAGCGGACACAGTTGCAGGCTATGTTCAGCCTGATGACTGAAACACTGAGCCCACGTGGGATACAAAATGAGAGCACCTTGAAGCTTTTTGCACATTAAGCATAACAACTTTTCATGCTGACTCAGGAAGCAAAAAACAATTTAAGAAAACGAATCACTGACAAGAATTCTTTGGCATTTTTAGCACAAAGAGTATAATTCCTTTCCTTTCTGAGGGAAATTAATAAAGGAGAGGAGGATCCCAACAGAACAGAATATAAAGCAGGGGGAAGTGTTCAGAAATGCACCTGGTTTCAATCGCCTACAAAAGAGGGATTGCTACCATTTCCAGCTCCATTTTAATTTCCTGTTTAGTTCACTCTCTGAAGCTTTGGAACCTCTGAAAGGATTTAAATGCCCTTCAGTCCCTGTGTCTTTCTCCCATTGCCTTTGATTTATAGATTTGATTTTCAGCTTGAAAGCAAAAAGGGAGAAATTCCAAAAGGAGAAAAAACACTATCATGACACGGAGGAGCTTAAAGCGAGCTGAAAGGTGGAGGAAATAGGAAGGATATAAAATGCCTGTTGCCAGCTCCATGGATGAAATATGAGGAATTGTCAGAAACCATGTAACAAAACGTGATATGCAGCAAATGAACTGGGCTTTATTCAATCCCCAAGCAACCATAAGAAGTCCCATTCTGCTCTGTCTGTATTGTGCTGTGCCCTCTGTTGACAGGACTCATTTTCACTTGATACTTTCGGGCACCCATTAAGTGCTACAATACACAATCATTCCTCTTTCCAAACTCTGCAAGCACAGTGTGTGCCCTGTTATTCTCTTTCAGTTCGAGCCGTGATTCCTCTGCAGGTGTTTTTTTTTTCTTTTGGCCTGTCAGTAACACAGATGACACATGAGTACGTCATGTGTGTATAGCTGTGTAGTCATCATTCACGGCCCTTTATTTTATTGTTTTATATCTATTTATTTCAATTACAGACAGGACCTAGGGATATGAAAAAGGGGAAGGGGGAAAGAGAGAGAGGAAAAGAACAAAAAGGTGGGGAGGGAATCGACAGATGATGGGACAACAGATAAAATGGATAATAGAGAGAG
>JAUMHF010000024.1:13524626-13558559 GCA_032359275.1 Microctenopoma steveboyesi
GGGCCGCCGCAGCCCCCGCAGCAGCCAGGAGGCCCACCAGCGCAGACACAGAGTCGACGGCCAGCTCGTCCTCTCAGCGCCCAGCCCCAGACGGTGACAGAGCGGGGGTGTGAGAAGACCCCACGACTCGCCTCTCCCGCTCTAATGTGGTGTTGTTGCGTGTTGTTCGCAGGTGTTTTTGCCCCGACTTGACTGTCACTCTTTTCATCGCTGTAGCGCATCCAAAACAATCTATGACAACTGTAACTTATTAACATATATTTTATTGTACATTTGCATTTCCTCTTCCTAACCCCTGACTCTGTATGCGTGAGATCAGCTGTGATGGCTCCTAAAGGGACCTGATGTGCCGACAGCGGAGCAGCCCTTGGGATCCGAGAGTTCCAGCCACAGTGTTCCTATGAGTCCACTGCGGCCCACGGGGACTCTAAAGGGAGGCCAAGTGAGGCTGAAAGACGGGGGGGGGGGGGCACAGAGGGACTATGGAGGCATTGAACTCACTGAACAGAGAAACTCTAGGGATTACTGTGAGACCACATGCTCCACAGGCTTACACATGGTGAAAATGGGGAGCAGTTTAGCAGTGTAACTCTCCTAACTGTGTACAATTCCCCCCTTAACGAAGGTGAGGTATGGTAAAGGTGATTTATTGTTCCACCTTTTGTGACTGCTGTGAGCTGTAATTTTTAAAAGTTAAGTGAAGTTTATATTTTCTATGTGTCTTGGTGTGTGCTTTTCCAACTCGGGTAAAGACTGCAGGGGCACTTATCTGAAATAAGTAGGCCTGCCCTCCGCCACAGTCCTCGCTAGCGGCTCTGTATGGTAATGAGATGTGTAAGATGAAGAAAGTATGTTATTTGCAACACAAACAGCACTGCTGTTAATTCAAGAAGCACGGGCATAATTCATTCACACAGGCTCAACAACAACAACAACATTTTTCAAGTTTAAAGTTCATCTGAAAATGGAGGAATGAGCTAATTTGTGTTGCAGTAATATAATGAGCAGCCTGGAAAAATGAAATGGTTTGAAGGGAGGCTTGTGTGATGTAAATACGTCAGACACCGTCTCGCTGCGGTGGTATGCGACCAGCTGCCAAAACATAAACTGAAGTGAATAACACACTACAAGACCTGCTTGCCAAAGTGAAAGTGATGATGAGGTTATTATATCCATCTGCAGTCCAGCATGTGCCACGTCTCTTAGTTAGCATTTTATTAACATGAAATTTGTTTTGTTTGTTCTACCCAAATTAGTCTATTTAAACACACTGATATTTGGCACTCGTGCCTCTTTTCGAGTTCAGAAAAGTCCCAGCTGACAAAGGAGGACAGAGAGATCTGCAGGTGTTTAAAATGGAAAATGCTGCTCTCTTTGTGTTGCATCACGACTGCAGAGCTACTGCTCAATATGTTTGGGACCACACTGTAAAAATATACTGATGTATAATGTTTACTACAAAGACACAAAGAGAGAAATCTGTTCTAAAAAAAAGAAAAGAAACAAAGAACATGCTTAAGTATTTTTGCTGGTAAGAAACATCCATTTCCAAAAACATGGGAGCAACATGCAGCAAATATCTAGAGCAGGATTTACACTACTGCATGAATGTGAATTATGTATGGGATTTAAGAAAGACCCTCTGTAATTGAAGGGTGAAACGTCGTCAAAGAACTGAATAAGTCCACCTGCTACTGGAAAAACCTTTATTTAAATTTATTTACAGGTCATAACCATGGTGGATGACTGAGAGCCTTCACGTCAGATATGTGACTTCAAATTTGTCGGAGTAAATAAGCATTTTTTACTGTGGTTTCATTTTCTTTGTTGGTGAGCAATGGTTATGAAAGGAAGTCTGTTATCTGTACCTGTCTCTCTGCCCTCTCACAGGCGTGTCGTATCACCCCCACACACGGAGACTGTTGTGAGTCATTTTCTAAGACTGTGGATAAAATCTTATTCATTACAGTGTTCCATGATACAGTAATTCACTGATTTCTAGAACTGCTCAGAAACCAACTAATTAACAGGCGCAAGGTGAGAGATGTGCTATCACAATCAGGTTCACTAACACAGTTATACAAAAACATAAAAAAGTATTTTGTCCATTCTTGATTTTTTTTGCATTTTTGTGAAATTTAAAAGATTCAGATCAAACAAATTTCAATGTTACACAAAGATAACCAGAGCAAATGCAAGACACAGTTATTCGTTTATTAAGGAAAAATATCTGTCCAGACCTGCGTGCCGTGAAAAAGTAATTGCCCCCTAAACCTAATAACTGCTGTGCCACCTTTGGCAGGAACAATTGCAATAAACTGGAAATAAGTCCTTCATGTTGCTGTGGAGAGATTTTGCTCTACTCTTCTTTTCAGAATTGCTACTTTTTCACAGCACTGTAAGGATGGAGAAGGGAAACCAAAGCACCAGTTAGCCTCTAATAGGGCCTCTGGACAATTTGGGGACTATGTGGGTGGGAAGACAGTACCCTTGGGTTTGTTACTGCCACATATAATATAATAATCTGATCATTATTGTTGCTCAGGCTCAGGAACAGCATTTATCATATCCAGTCCCACTGACAGGTGGGGACAAACGGGTCACTTGTCCCGGGTCCATGGTAGCGGGGTGGAATTGGGCAATAACAACAATACAACCCCAACCCCCCAACACATGTCAGTATGTCTGCTAATTATCTGTGAAGGCTCTCCGTCATCCAGATCATGGTTATCTCAAAAAAGGGTTAATTTAATAGCAACTGGACTAGTTTGGTTTCTACAGGGTTTATAAACCAGCTACTCACACCAGTCCGTCAGACTTGAGAAAGCCCTCTGGAATGGATGGTGAAACGTCATCAATGAACCAAACTAGTCCAGCTGCTATTAGATTAACCCTTTTTTGAGATGTTTGTCTGGTGTTAGATTGAAATGTTTAGCTATTCATCCTGAAGAGGCAATTTGGATGTTGGACGAATCGTTTATTGGTTTTTTAGCAGTTTCCTCCATTGAGGAACCAGGTTGTCCATATGTTCATCTGTAGATTTAGGTTTTTTTTCCCTCTTTTTGGTCTTTGACCCCTTTCAGATGTACAAGAGAGTCCAGGAGGAAGGAACGGCGATAATCCTTACAGAAAATGGTGTTGGATTGAAACATTGAGCTATTCATTCAAATAGACTCTTCAGATTGAAAAGGCTATTCTCAGAGGCAGGGTTCTGGGACTTTTACCTTTGGATTGTCTGGAAGTTTAGTCCGGTAGCAACTACACCTTTTTCTTGTTAGGTTGATTGATTTTGCTGTTTGAGATTATGAGCGTCTGCGTCCTTCATAGAAGACTTGGAGGAATCGTTTCTTAATGGATTTCTTCTTCTTGGTTTTCTTGTCAGTTTTCTCCATTTGAAGAAGCAGTTTGTTCATCAGTATATCTGTAGTTTTAATTTTATCTACCTGGTATTGCTCTTCGCTCCATTCAGATTTACAAGAGAGTCCAGGGGGAAGGATTTTTCCCCTATGCCGCTGCAGTGTTTCTTTTTCTAGATCATCCTGCACCTTCATGACTCATCCAGGTGTTCAGCTAAGAGACGGATCTCCTTTTTCTTCCACTGGGATATTTTTTCATTCAGCTCCTGGATCCACATTGCCTTCATTTTAGAGAAGGCACAAGTTTCAAAGTTAGCCTGGGCAAATCTCTTGTTACACAGTCCCTCACTGCCGTTATGTATTCCAGTGGTCACTTGTGCCTTATCTGTCTATCTTTCACATTTTGTTGAGTGTGAATGGGTACTGAGCTCACAGCGGCACCTTTACAAAGACATAATTAGAAGGGAGCAGGTATGACAGATGGATTATAATCATAATTGAGAGCATAGAGTCCATCGCCCTAGCTGCAGTGCACCTGCTTTGTCTTTGACATAAACAGTAGAAAGGGAAAGAATTTGTCTTCCCATACAGCCTGCCTGTAGAATTACAATCTTCCTTTCTGCTCACAGGCACTGATTCTGCTTGCAGTGACAAAGAAAGGCAAAGATAGCCTGATTTCTTTTATTATTCCAAAGCAGATGGTGCAAAATGAAACATGCAGGCCCAGCAGTTCAGTGACCTTCATGTTGCTAATCTAACATTGCTCCTACATTGATCTAACATTAACATCTCACCCCTACAGAATATGCATGACTCCAAACAGGCTGGTGGACTGCATGCCTTCAAACAAATCACCTCGACATGCCATTACCTTCTGCTCTGGAGTTAATTCTTTCCTGTGGATACGATGGCCCTTTCATTTAGGTCTGGGAATTAAACAGCTTTCCAGGTTAATTAATTTGACGGACAGACCCCATTGTGCCCAGTGTCAGCCCCAAAGGAAAACCTTATTGCCTCTTGTCCTGGAGGGTGACTTTTTTATTGTCCTTTTATTCGTCTTACCTTAAAGATGTGCTCGGTGCCAGCCCTGTAATGGACTCAAAGAAGACAGCATTGAGCAGTCATACTATTGAATGTTTGAAACAAAAGCTCTGGTCTCTCACAGGAGTCTGTAATTTATATGCCAAGATACAATGAAATGGAGCACAGGACTGTATTTGTTTATTTGGTTGTCTATATATTGAACATAAATTCTCACACTTGCTTCCTCGTTGTTTCCCGCTTCATCCTATGATGAAATTGAACGATGGGTTTTCTCTGTTTGTGTGTGTGCATGTGTGTTTGCGTGCATGTTATTGTGTGCAGAAAGTGAGAAGATCCAAACCGAAGTGTAATCTCAGCCTAAATCACAGTGCCTCCCCTGGGGAAAGGCCCTTTTTCCTGGGGTTAGTCAGTGAATTAAATCACGGTGAGGGCCCCATTTTTCAAAAGTAACCTTTCCGTTGACAGTGTAAGTGGGAGTCAGGCTCTCACCGCAGAGTCCGAGCAGGGGAATTAGTGTCGTGCATTGTGACGCCAGTCTCTCAGAGTGTCATTTATAGGGACTGCTGTTACATTTTTCCAGGGCTGCCTGGCTGCTTCCGCGTGTGCACAGTGGAGGAGGCCATCTGCCTCTTTCCAGCAATACCCACACAGGCTATTTAAATGTATTTCTGGTGCATCTCATGAATTTTGGCCCCACGGTACAGAATGTACACCCAAACCACATTATCATGCTCAGAGCTGGATGTGCACAATTTTCCTATTGAAAGATATTCATGCTACCAGTGAGGCTAATGGGGATAAATACACTACATGGCAGGATTAGGCTTAAATGCATCTCTATTTAACTTAATTAATTGGAAATGTGTCCATCCAGCCTGTAATGTCAATAGGACACGTTTCAATTAGAGCTGCATCGCCTTTTCTAATCTTTTAATTGAACATAAACAACTGGAACGAACATGTTCATAAAGTGGAGCTCGATGCCTCATAATTGTTTTCTCAATAAAGCAACTCTCAAGCTGTTTATTATTCAATGATCAAGCAACTTCGCCGTCTTATCCTTTAATCCATTCACTGTTTCCTGTTTAACCATTTCCCATATGTGCTGCTGTAGTTTCTGAACAACAGTGTTGATTGTTATTGAACATGTGGTGGATGGTGTGGTCAGTTTCACAGGTTATAATGGGAAATGAAAGCTCCTACATGAATTATGTATCTGCAGAGTGCTCGGTGTGTGCACCTTTTCACACACAGCAACCTGTCGAATGAACACCACAGCAGTCATGAGCATGTTTTATTTTAGGTCTACTTTGAACTGCACGGAGAGACTCCCTCTTTTAATTAATGCCACAAATTGCCATGTGAGTCCCTGGTTAATGCATGCCCACGAAAGCAAATTATCATAATCTGCTTCTTTGTAAAACTACCATCTGTGCAATTAAATAGTTTGTAGTTGGTGGGGATGGTGTTCTGTTAGGGAGATGATGAAGGTGTGGTTAATTCTCATCAGTCTGTGTGCGTGCCAGCACTGCGTGTGCGCACGGGGGGGTGGTGGTGGATGAACCAGGAGTGTCTTCTGAAGAAGGGTTGCCTGGGAGACCAGCCTGGACCCCTCCACACCTGCCTGTTCTCGCTCCCTGTCTCTCTTTTCCGTTTTAAATGTGCACCAGTAATGATTCCAAAACTATTTCAGGAAAAGGCACTTTTCAGCTCCGCTGCGCGCTCATAATGCCACAGATCTCCGTTTCATGCCTGCCACCGTCAACATCCAAACGAGAGAGAGCAACGCTCTCAGACTTTGCGTGTTATGCGCGTGTTTGGAGGTGGGGGTGGTGAAAGAGGGAGGGGAAATACAGACAGAGATTATGAATGCTGAGGTGCAGCGCGCTGAGAGACACTCAGAGGAACAATTGTCTTACTGGTAAAATATAAATGTGCGTTTGTTCGTTGTGTTTACCTTCTACGTGAACTGCTGTCGGGAGGCCAACTTCCTGAATACCGTGCCGTGAAGTGATGCTACTCTTTTTTTTGGTTTCAGCCGGCTGAATGACGTCTCATAAAGGAAAGGGGGCTGAAAACTCGGCGCACACAGTAAATCCCTCGCTGTGACTCATTCATTTCGTATAAATGCGACCGGTTGCGGAGCATCGTCTTTAATTACCTGGATTTTCTTAGCGCACGATTGAGCTCCCACACCTCGCCTTTCACTCTTTCTTTCGTTTCGTTTTTAGGAGACCGGGCTATGATGGGCTATGCACCCCTAGGAGACAGACACCACAGCCGGAGCGAGCCCTCCCTGCGCTCCCGCGGAGTTAGTCTGGGCAAGAAGAATGTCACCCACTTCTGCTGGTCCTAACAATTAAGTATCGATCCTGAAGAGATCATTCCTGAAATTCACCACATTTCACTTGGTTGGATTGGCGCGTCAGGTTGTGAAGATGTGTCGGTCCTTAGCGGCGGCTTCGCTGTGTTTCCATTAGCGCTTTTGGATTTAGAAGAAATCCACCAAATTAGACCAGTTCCTCCGCGACCGGTGCTCATCTTTCTGTGCTGATATTTTCTGACTAATGGATGTAGCTTCCCTTTCACTGGGAACTGAATTACCGCCAGAGGCTTCACCATTCAACAAGCTGCAGCGCTCACTCCTCGCAGCACAGCAATGGGCGCAGTTTGTCTACTGTCTCCTGCGTCTTGCTTTTCCAGCCCAGCTTGTTGAATCTCCGCCTCGGTGATAAGAATGGGTTCGTATTACTAAACTTCTCTGCCTTTCCCTTTTATATCATTCGGCGGATTGTATAGACTCCATCTTTCCTAAAAGTTAATCATGGCTCGTCCCGATGTGCGCGTAAAGCTGAGGACCATATGGAGAGTGCTTTTGCTCGTGAGGACTGTGGTGGATTTCACGCGGGCTCAAGAGACTTATGCTCCCCATTCAATCCGGACTGAGGGCCATATGACCCTCGGTGGACTTTTCCCGGTGCACGCCAGAGGAGCAGACGGCACGCCGTGCGGGGATCTCAAAAAGGAGAACGGCATCCAGCGGCTCGAGGCCATGATGTACGCTTTGGACCAAATTAACCAGGACGAGCAACTCTTGCCCAACATCACCTTGGGCGCCCGCGTGCTGGACACTTGTTCGAGGGACACCTACGCGCTGGAGCAATCTTTAACTTTCGTCCAAGCCCTGATCACGAAGGACACCTCCGACGTGAGGTGCACCAACGGGGAGCCACCGGTGTTTGTCAAGCCTGAAAAAGTGGTGGGAGTCATCGGAGCCTCGGCGAGTTCAGTATCGATCATGGTTGCCAACATCCTACGCCTCTTTCAGGCAAGTCTCCGAACGTGTGCAGTAGTTGTGTGGGAATAGGAAAAAATAGTTTGCGTTGTCACCGACAGATACGCACGAGCTCTTTGTATGGAAAAGTGCGCGTGATCGGCCCCTTACTGCTGCCCACGGGGAGCAGAGGAAACGGGACCCCGTGGTAAACCAGCGAACATCTAACCTTTACCAAAATGCGCAACAGATATCTGTGCCTCTTCCATGTGTGTTAATTCTCCTAAATGTCAAAATGTGGAAGTAGGCGACAGTGGGTTTGGGTGGTTTTCCCCTCCACCACACTGCGTGGAGGAGACAGCTCAGTGGGCTGTTGCTTGTCCCCGGTGGTGCTGAGAGAACTGCTCCCGTCTGTTCCAGTCTCACTCCGGAGTCTGGATGAGTGGGCAGCGACAGCGTGACACAATCACACCCAAACTCAGCAGCCCCCTCCTGAGAATAAAAAGCCTGCTTCATTTGATTGCACATGATTATATTCGGCTCTTCTTTAGAAAGACAGCATGCTGCAGATTTTATGAATTGTTTTGAACCTCAAAGCCTTGGTTTTTGGTTGAGTTAGCTCGCGTGTATCTGCAGGGGTTCCCTCTTTGAAATGAGCTTGTTTCAAACTCCCTGCACCCTAACTGAGCTTGATGGCTGCACACAAATGAAACGAATCCGCACCATAAGTTAGCTCAGGTTTATTGGAACACATCTGTATTTCTGCTGGCTGATGGAGTTGGCTCACTGCTGGTGCTGCATTGGAATTGGAAACGCAGCAGGGCACCAAATACACCAGATTAATTATTTAAACCACATCTCTATAGCAAAAGACCTAATTAGTTGAAATAGCATGTGGAGGTTTGTGAAAATGTGCAGACTTGCAGCTGTAAGTCTGCACATTAGCCTTTTTCTCGTGTGAGGGCAGCATTGCTGAAACTGAGCAGGACAAGCGGAGTTGCAGCGTTGGTGCTAATGATTTGTGGTTGCAGACTGTAACTCAGAGTCAGGTCATTTTGGGTTTTGTTTCTTTTCAGTTAGACAAACCACAAGCCTGGCAGCGAGCTGTAAGACCGTCCTTCTCGTTGTCTCACATATGCAGCACTTGATTTTTACAGCAGCCTTCTTCTGTGGTTTTGTGGTTCCACCGACCAGACAATTAGTCTGATGCTTTCCACCACAACATCCAGCTTGGCTTTGGTTTCTACTCAGTCTTTGTGGGCTGAGTTAACAAATTAAAAATTCATCATTCCAAGTTGGTAAAACCCTCCAGTTATGCTTTGAAGCATCCTCGCTACACTTCTTATTTTATTGCCACATGCAGGAGTTGTAAGCTCAGTAACATCAACGTGAATAAATCTGTGAAATTTACAGGGTTTAAGAGAAGACAGATTAGTCTTTCATTCCCTCTCCCATTTCCCTCTCACGCCAGGTGTTCAGGCATTTTCTGTGTCAGGTTGTGGGAATGTTGGTGTAGTCCATGTTGCACTGGAGCTCAGGCACCTTAATCAAGCTTGAGGAATCTCTGGATGGACAGTAGCTGTCATACAGCTTCTTCTCATTTCGCCAAAGTGATGCTGGAAACTGGGGGATTTAAACACGGCAGCTAAATCTGCACACCTGGAGAAGATACACAGAGTCTGCCTCTGAATATGTTGGTCCTTTAGCACTATTTTTCCTCCAACATTAGTGATGATAGGACCTATAGTAAATTAAAAGGTAGACCTCACAATACATACAATCAATACAAACTAGAAGTGAGAGCTTCCAGTACTTTACCCTAATTAGTCTTACAGCATTTGATTAGTGTGTGGTAGCAATTACAAGTTACTGAGATTGTTTTCAACTCCAATCCATCAATTATCAGTCAAAAGCCTCAAAAGCTGGAGAGACCACCTGCTCAGATATCATTAAAGATGCAGATCTGATTTGTATCTCGAGTCAAAGTGAACGAGACATCATTTGTGTATTCAATTTCTTGTCTTTGTCAGTTCAAGTCATATTTGATTATTGGGTAAGGTCCATAACTAAGCAATCTAATGGATTTTAAATCGATACACTTAAAGCCTGCGGACAGTGACTTGTCCCTGGGCTGTACTACTAGCTTACCACCCGCTTTGTTTTCAGTGAATATTATCAGATCATTTTGTGTCTCACCCCTGTGATAAATGAATCATCAGGGAAGCTAAATAGTGATTGTAGATTTTATTGCCAGATGCTAAATATCATGCCTGTCTATTCATGACACGAGTAGCTGCTGAACTGTTAATGCTGGGAAATTGACATGAGGGATAGATTTTTCAGAGGACCCAGGAGGGTTGATCGATACCGTTGCCATGGTGAGGCCGATTTGCTGCTAAGATGTTTTTATTTCGCTGCCTTTCATGCTGTGTTGGAAATGAGAAGCAGCAATGCTACGGGAGGGAAAAAAATCAATCAGTCAAACTTTTAGATTGTTACCATGAACTATGATGTCCTTACCCTCTTCTCGTGAGCACCCAGTCACTCTGGGAGGATAGTACTGTAGTTAAAAAAGACAGGCCGACTTTGTCCATTTGTAAGATCTGGCCTCTTGAATGAATCATGAAATAGATTTTTATCCAGATGACATTTACATCACGGAATGCGGCTCGCTATTTTCTGTCGCATCTCTTCTCCCAAAGACGAAGGCAAAACTTTGTATTGAATGCGAGCGAACTCTGTCTTGTTCTCCTGTCTGGGGAAGCGGCCCCTTCAGACTAGCTGTCTAAATGAGGCATTGACGTCCTCTGCTCTCATAGCCCTGACAGGCTCCGGTCGGGTTTTTATCTCTGCTTTTTTTTCCATGGAATCATCTCTATGATTGATTCGAGGGAGATTGAAGCCTTGCAGTGTGATCTATTCAGCTGACAGAGGTACAGGCGGACACTAAAGGAATATGAAGGCTGTGCGCGTGTGCGTGTGTGTTTACGTGCGTGAGCATTACATAACAAGCTGAGAAAGTGACGCCAAATGTCAGAGGTTAAATACGTCTGCTTTTCTAAACATGGTTGCCATTTGTGTATGGATGAACGCGGCAGCGCTTTTAGTCACATCTCCAGCACTGTGTTCTGCTACACCATGTCCAGTTTGACCAGAAATACAGTATGCACAGAAAGAGCTACAGGACTGAAAACGCGACACTCCTATCTATATTTGATGGTGCACACCAGTGGTTTTGCCTCTGTTTTCTTTTCATCACTTGCTAATTGGCTTTTATTCATAGTGTGGCACAGAGACCTCGTTTACTACATTAAAACTTCATCAATGTTAATTAAATGACTGAATATTAGAATATGAGTCAAAAACTTTGCATAGGCGTTTGATTCCACTCCCATTTTAAAATGAAAGACAATTAGTACAATTGTACATATAGGCCTTCCTAAATAGCAATAGATATAAGATGTAGACTAATGCTCAGTCACTGATTGATCACACAGCGTCTATGAAGTGATCACATCAAAGTTACAATATAAATGTCAGTACCTGAAAACGAAGAAGGTGAGGGTTGGTGAATGAAATGTTGCCGTGTCTGTGTCAAATGAAAGAAGAACTTGGAATGAGACGGCGATGTGAATGGTTTACTCTCAAAACACACTGAAGTACTTAACAACACGCTTTCCACAAATAACAAAATTGCCTGACAGATTTTAAAGGGTTGTTTACACCTCAGTTTAGGAAAAGTTTGTAGCAAAGTGCAGTTATAATGTTTATCGAAATATGTGGGTTCTACATCAGACATTGCAAACACCACAGTATGCTACGGTACTGCACATGATATTCAAGTCTTATAATATCAGTGTTATATTGCTTTCAGACTTGTAAGGAAAACAATACATAATAATAAAATGTATTTACATAGAGAGGATGGAATTTTAAATATGTATGCCGTACTATTACTATTCCCATGCTTGCATTATATAATCCAGTGATTAGCATAGTCCTTGGGACTTAGAGTCCTGCTGCTTTTCATTCCAGTCATTTAATCAGACACTGACTTATGGCCCACTCAGACCCAAATTGGCAAATTGAGATGAACTCACATGCTGTGTCAAAAAGCGGGTGGGACAGGGACAATGTGGGCAGAGTTGTAAACATAAGCTGCAGGTGTTAGTATGGCTGGCGATGCAGCTATGCATGGCAGGCCGCATGGCATCGAGACACAACATGGCACAAGTACATGGGTCAAGATGAACACAGGAAAGGACAAAGCACATAAATAACTAAGATAATGAGAAAGACAACATTCTTCACAGAACATCAAGGTTTCCATTATACTTATAGCATCTAAATAATAAATTTCCGTCACACCACATGCCATAAACACATCTCTCTTCTGCTACTAGCTTTCTTTAAGCAAATCGTTCTAAATTATTAAACAAAAGAATAGAAACAGTCAACACTTAAGAAGAGGTTAATACCATCTGTGCTGTACGATATCAGTCCCATTGGTTTAGCTATTTCAATCAGATTGAGTTGTGTGACTCGTGAATAGGATGGGATTGAGAATCACTGCTTATTAAATGATAACCAACCAACAATTCCATGTTTTGCAATTTAATTGTGGTGTTTGCAAATGAGAGTCTGTAACAGCTAACAGTATGAACTCTGCTCCAGGACAGTAATAGCTTGAGAAAACGGGGATTCAGGTTAGCAAAGGCAGTAATTAAACTGATAACACGTGTTGCCTGACAGCCTGTTTTTTAATTCTGAATTTCAGTTTTTTGAAGGGGGTGTTGTGCACATGGTTGGCAGAACCGGAATATATTCACGCACACAAGCACAATGCAGCGTGAGAAGCCGATGCAATATTACCAAAATGAATAAAATATTTTTAGTCAGACAACCTGTCATTACTGTTGACGTGAGGTCATTGGGTCAGTGTCCCACCACAGAGAGAATATGAGAAGCCACGCATAGCCAATGTTGAGGTATTGACTAATTTCACAGGTCTAATGGGATGGCGCATTTTAGTATTCATTTGTATTCAGAAATTTTCCAGTTTATTTCTGTGTAGTGATTCTTCGTGTAGCTGCTTAGAGGTGGGTTGGTATCTTTAATGAGGTGCCTTCCCTGGTGGCTGGTTTGAGGTAGGGCTCCCAGTAGGGTTATTACCCTCATTTTCTCCAACTGCATCGGAGAGAGACGAGGCCACCTGCATAAAAGCTTAGTTCACATTGAGGTCACACCGGCCTCTCCTCAAAACTTATTGTCAGCATGACTGTGAAATGTGACAAGAATAGCACTCTCAGACTTAGAAGTTTTATGCATTTTATCTGGCAAGCAGAAGTAGCCGGAGAAGAGGAAACCCCATTATGTCCGATCCTCTTACGGGGATGAGTGGAGAAGCATGAGGAGGTCTCTGCTGGCTGCTGGTTGGTCCCTCACTCATCCTTCCAAAAGGAAAAATGTCCCTGTTGCTTGAGCACAGAATGATTCTGTGATTGTGCTGAAGAGCATTATCACAGAGCTCATTGTAGTTTGTTCCAATGCAGTGATCTGTGATCCATGCAAAGTTTACGGACAGGGACTTGATTACAAAGGCACTGAACCACAGCAGACGTCTGTGCTGTATGACTAAATAGGAACTCTGTCTATATGAGTTCTCGCAGTTCTTGAAATCCTGGTAAATTAGTTAAGTGAATTTGTTAAAAGGCCCCTTTAACATCTGCCTTTGTGAGTTTCTTCTGCATCAAAAGGAGGCACGTGTTGTGGTTACTCTCCGACCTGTGTGCGTTTTATCACTGTCTCACCACGTTCCACATCCAACTCTTACATCACAGGGCTCCTTAGAAATTACGCTGCACTTAAGACTAATCCTGTGGCTCAACTTGTCAGGGAGACTTCCCTCCTAATACATGAAAATGTTGCATTTTAAGGACTAAAGGCGCAAAGAGGAGGAGGCAAGGACAACACTTTAACTTCTCCAGTTTGGCAGTCACACGCTGTAACATTAATAAATCATTTATAACACACAAACATGTAGATTCACTGCAGCGTTCACGTATTTATCATCGTCAATCAATGCTAACTCCTCCAGTGTGAAGGCTGATATCTAAACGAATAAAAGCGAAAGACAATATGGTAAAAGGCAGTAGTAATGTGAGAAATTATAATTGATGCACAATAGCCACAGTTAATAGACACAAATATAATGTGCTTATAAGTGGATGTATAGGTGGATGTCATCTGTTCTGGACAGTTCATTAAAGAGCTGTCTGTATTCTTACATGTCTGTATTAAGATTAGCGTCAGCGTTGTACTTTGGCTACATACTAACATTAGTTATTCAGATTCAGATTCAGATTTTATTTGTCACGTGCACAATCATATTAAGCTCATGTTTAGCAGCCACTGTTCACCAACTTCATGAATTAGTTCCTCTCTTATTTATTATGTTCCAGGCATTTGATGAGTGCCACTCTGAACATGAATAATGACCAGAGGTTGGACTTGGTTCCACGTTAGTTGTTAATACTCAGCTTGCTAGTATTCTCACGATGGCAATATGAATATAGTGTTTTAAAGTGTGGTGGTTTTCTGAACATCACAGTTAAGGTGTTTAACAAATGTTTTCAGTAAAGTAACTGAATGAATCCTTTTTAGATTGATATACAAGTTTTCAGCAGCCCATTCAGTTGTCGGACCACAGTGGTGGACTGCAGTGATCGTACAGACTGGCCATTGGCTTCGTACTCCGATTGAACACATTCTCGTGTGTCAATCACTTCACACAGATAAGAGCTTGAAAAAATGCCAATTTAAAAATGCACTTAAAAAGAACAGGAGGTGCGCTGGTCACATGGCTGTCCTGTTGTCCCTGGAGGCTCTAATGTAGCGAGGCATACACACTAAAGAGCAGAAACACCCAGACAGTCACTGCATGCCAGCCTGAGCTGCACATAGGGAAGAGAAAACACACCACTCCTTTGGCTGCATCAGTTTCTTCCAGCAACATCAAGCTGTTCAGATGCAGTTGTTTTATTTTTAATTTGGATACACAATAAATTATGTTGGACATGGGAGATTATCATTTTCTCGTTTACTGTAAACTCTACGGAGTGTAATGAAATCAGTGAAGCCTTTTCTGGGAACGTATTCACAGATTGTTGCTATGGTTGTATTTCTATTGACCTACCTCTTTGCCAGCTGTTTTTACTTGAGGTGAAAATGGTACAGCTGTGCTCATTAGTTTTTATCACAGAGGATCTAGATCAGGTCAGTTTCGACCACTATTACTTCCAGCCTGGTCCTTTAAGGGTGTCTCGGGAGAGGTTCATTTAGCCTTTAACTCGTTTCTTTAAAAACATTTTTTAATAAGTGCACATACGAACCATATTCTGGGTTATATTGGAAATACATCAAAGGAAGCAGGGGAACTACAGGAGGAAATGCTAGAGTGACTCTGAAGTGTCCCACATACACAAACATGATCCAAACATAGAGATGATGCTGTAGCTCTGCCTCAAGTCCAGAAGTACAAATCTGCGTCCAAGGTAACAGAGGCTGGCTGTCAAAACACAAATAGTCTACACGTGACCCGTAGAAGATCGATAACCTTGGCAATAAAATACAGTCATATCTGGTGAAATGAAAGGGAAATAAAAGTGGTTTATTGAAAAATCCTAATTTGATTTATATTTTGGGGGAATACTGAAACCTCATATCTCAGCTGTGTGGGCACAGCCTGGGTGAAAAGCATCAAGGCTGATGTGGAGAGTACGAATAGTTACAGCAACCAAGATCATTTCTAATCTATGTATCTGCCCATCAGTTGTTTTTACCAACTTAAAACATCTAGAGACTCCTTTTGGTACCAAGCTAATTATCATGTGTTTTATTACTGGTGGCTATTTTTAAATTTAGTCTTCGCCTTAAGGCTAAATAGCACTAGATGTAGGTGAATTGACCCATGTAAAATGTTTCGAATTTAGAGTCTGTGTTTCACGACATTTGTGTGGGTGTGTGAGTGCTGTTTGTATTGCAGAGATGTCAGGGCCCAGTGTGCTCTCTCACGGTATACATAATAGACTGTCATCAGGATTCATTCCTTGTCCTTCAGTTGTGTTATTACTGCAGGGCCTCAGGGTGCATCAGAACGGTTACCGGCAACACATAGTAACACCGTATCTAACCGTTTGTACCTTTATAGGGAGAATAAATTGTTAGAGTGCAGCATGAGCCTCAAGTAATTATGATAAAATACCTGCTGATTTTACATGTGTAAATGAAAGAGTGGAACTCTGGGTTTTCATTAGTTTTATCTGCATTTCCCTTGAGATAATGTTTGGTGGGTGTTTTTTGTTGCGCGTGTCTCTGTTCTTTTGAGCTTGAAAAGTATTCTATCCTGCGCAGCCAGAGCACACATAAAAAATCAGTTGACAGGATTACTGTTTTCAGATGCAAATCCCGTGGGATTTCAAGTGCTCTCCGAAATGCCTGCATGTGACAGTTACATTGATTTCGGGGAAGACTTCAATCACTAGTGACATTTTGCAAATTAGGGAAGCTCTTTCCTTTCAGACAGGGTTGCTCAATTTACAATTGACCACCGGATGGGAGCTATCGATGACAGAATCTAGTGTTTTTTAACCGCTTTATCAGTGTTGGAGCGCTCACATGTTGCTCTCAATTAGACTAGGAGGATCAATATCATGCCATTTACCATTGGATTATGCATAGAGCTGTCCCACACTCTCTACCTCAGGGTCAAAGGCCAATCAGTTGTTTTATATGCCAGTAAACTTTCTGAGGTGTTACCCTCCGTATGTTGCAGGAACCCATTGAATGAGCAATTCTCCTTGTTTCCTGCTAATAGACGGATCAATGAAACTCAACATTTCTTTAATACCCTGACCAAAGACAGTTTTTTTGTTACCATGGCAGGTCTTCTGTGTATGTGTATGTATAAATGATTATTCAGATATTAACATTGTTGAATTTGTGGCATTAATTTAGTCAAACGAACTCCAAACATGAAGCGATGAAACTTTCTAACAGCTGCAGTCCATCTGATTCTTGAGCATCTTGCGATGTTATTATAGAGCTGCAAAGGATGTTGGTGTGGACGAGATGAAAACATCGAGCTTTAATAGTGGAGACAATAGGCACAAAATCTATATATCTATCATCTATTAATTTAGATAAGTCTTAGATCAATGCAGGTGTTTCTCTGGGCTCTTACTTGCATCAATCAATTTCGGCAACTTCTCCAGGAATCAATGACCTGGTTCCCACCAGGAAGGCTGATGATGGCCAGCACTCAAATGAGAGCCCCACAAAGGTAGGTATTTGTATAGGTATAGGTGGGTGTATGTACACCTACACATTGTTCTCCACACTGGCAAAGTGTGTGTGTGTTTTTCAGGTTGGCTAAATGTTTTTCACTTTCTGTGCACAGTTGGAAACACATCACACCTTTTCATTCGGAGAAACTGGCCACACAGAGGTTATGATTTCGAACGTGTTATAATGAAGGTTGCAATTTTAATAATATTGATAATAATAACATACCTTATTGATCCCTATTTGGGAAGTATTGTGTGGACAGCTGCAGTAGATGCTGTGGGGCTCCTATTACATCAGCCCATTTTACATCGAAGATAAATCAGTTTTAAAAAATATATTTAAAATGTTGTTTGTGTAATTTCTGCATATTTCTCAGCTTGTGATATCAGTTGAATTGTGATTAGCTGTATTAAATGTTTAGCCGTTTGTAGAAAATAAAAAATAGATTCTTAATAAAGAGTCAGCTGGAAATCAGAATAGCCTGTTATTAAATTTGATTGGCTATGACCTGTGACTGGCCAATCAGTCTGCGATATCCAATTCTGTGCCAATTACAATTATAGGCACAGTGGTTCATGTCACACAGTAATTTCACAGCCACACGCGTACACACAACATGTCGGCATGGAATTCTTTCTTTACTGTGAGTGAAGAACACAGAAAGGCCAAAATAAGAGAGACGAATACCACGAAAACATTCAGAACGACCAACTTAGGTGTGAGGCTGTGAGTGAAACAAGCTAAATGTAAAAGTTATTTGTCAATTATTTTATTATAATGAAATGTTTAATTAAATGCGGAGAAAATCTGGAATTCAGAACTGGCCAAGTAATTTGCTATTAGTGCATCTCTACCGTTTGGTAGTGGTGTGTGACTGCTCCATTGTGTTTGACGGGGCCCATTCCTGTTTCGGCTGCATAACTTGTCTGAGCGTAATTGTCTGATCTTGCCTCTGTTGTGACACTTTATCTCATTGTGTGTGGGAGTTATAGGAAAAGCGTGTGTTACAAAAACACACTTTCTCTGAGGAATTATGATCTTTGTGAGAATGAGAATCTGTTGACAGAGAAATCCAAAACGCTGTTTCTTCCAGTTTTTCCAGAGTTGGCAAGTTTTTCTGTACAGCACCGGGAAAAATGTCTTGCACTCGGTGATTGTCCATTGTTGTGGCAGTGGGGTAAAACCAATGTGGTGCTGACAGGTCTGCTCCATCAGTGATGCACCGCACTAGCCAGCACCGGGCAGACAGCAGACATTCAGTGGGTGGCAAGGTCACAACTAAACACTGGATCATTCCCATCAGTTGAGCTGCAGGGTGGAAAAACAGCAGACATAAAGAGACTTTATTAGGCTTTACGAGAGGTTTTTCATTTCTACAACAGCTAATTTTCTGGGTACATCAGTGCTTAAGAGCTCAATATTAGTATAAGATTCCTATTTCTACTATTAAGATTACAATGCTGCTAGCAATACTATGATAATAGTGGGGCCAGTGAGTTTGTTAAATTGTTATATTATTATTATGCAGTAGATTATTTTGAACATTTTTTATCCCATTATATAACATATGTCACAGTGTGACTTATTACTACTATTACTACTACTATTATCTTACTTTACAAAGCACTAGCATTAGAATATAAATATAGGTTGTATAAATCTAAGTAAATAATCTGTTAACTCTAGTTAGTCATAGAAAGCATTAGTAAACCAGATAAACATCTAACAAGTCAGTTAATTGTTGGTCTCATTAGATCAGCAGGCAAACTATTTTAACTAGCTGTAAATATCAATTACAATAACAATGGACACGCTACAGTAAAAAAAAAGTTGTTCTTTTTCCACTTAATAGTTGTTGATATATTTCAAACTTAAAAAAAAGACTGACAGGCCGACCAGCAACCCCCCTCACAGAAACATGTTAGCTAGACTAAAAAAGTAGTTTAAACCAACATCCTCCAGCATCTGTGTAATTAAAAATGCATAATTCAGGATTTTAATCTGTAAGAGAATATATATTTCAACTTTTAACGGTCATGTTTTGATTGCACGGTCTGACATTTAGCAGAACATTTATTTCCTCCTGAGTCACACTCTACTTGAGATCCTTGGCCTGCTCCAACTGCCCCCTGTCTAGACAGAAGAGGGAAGGTGACGATGCCTTTTGTCATTATGACCTACAGACTGCAGAGGAAAAGGGAATTTAATGCCCTGAACTCCGCCTCTATGTGCTGCCACTACGTACATCCACTAACAAGTTCTACGAATCAGATACTGCAGGTTATGGATGCTTAATACGACGGACAGTTACACGCTGCCAGCCTGTGTGACAGAGGTGAGATTAGAATAAAACCTGGGAGGAGAGGAAAAGATCTGCAGGCCAGGTAAACTCAGATCTATATAGTCCTTTAGTTGACTATATAATGGCCCATCTTGAAAACATCTTTTATTTATGTATTTCTTACCCAACACAGACTTTTATTTTCAGCTTTATACTTGGATGTTTTTGGATTTGCTTGCTTTAAGCTTTATGCTGCTCTTTATCTGTTTCTGTATTTGTTTATTCTTTGTTTTATTCACCTGTTTCACCCTAAACTACTTTGTCTTGAAAATGTGTTTCTTGATCTTTATTGGCTTTTTTTTAATAGAATTTAATGGTCTTTTTATGCCAGTTTTGTGAAGTCCTGGTTTATGGGTGTGAATTTCATCCTGCGAAACACAGTAGAAACAGATTTATTCCATGCAACGCATGAATATGAGTTTTGTGTAAATTTCTGTAAAAAACCTTGGATTTACCATAATGCATGGTTTAAGGTGTGAACACAAAAAACTACAGTGTTTAAATGCATGTCACATATTTGCAGGAAGGTGTAATCATCTGCACATCCTTATTCACATTTGCAACTTCTCCGACACTCGGATCCATACGGTCTGACAGTGGCTTTGGTGCGTGTTGCGAATGCAGATGTTGCTGATGTGATACTATAATCTCACCTTGAGAGAGGTTCGAGGCGTCACTACAGGCAATGCCGAGCGAGCAAGTGACTGCCTATTAAAACATTCTGTTCTTTTCTAAGCCGGCACATATATCCTTAGTGCATGACACAAAGTGAGGGCTCAGACACACTTACAGAAGAAATGTGATAGCTGTGATATTTTCCACTGCTGTGATCAGTACGTAATTACATGGCCCCACTGAAGAATTCTTTATGAGGAGCAGACAGAGAGGTAAGATAAGATCGAGGAGGCTCACCCACATTGTCTGCACTATTAGGGGAGAAATGGGCCTGGTGATGATGCTCTGTCGAATCTAAAGGGAGTGCTACGCCGAGTGAGATGGGGCGGTGGGTGGTTAGCACAGAGGAAATCATTGGGATGCAGGTCAGTGTGTTGCAAGTACACGACTGACAATGAATGTGTCAAACCCTGCAAGTGCCAGGTGAAGGAGGGAAAAACATGAACCTGTTCTTGTTCTGTTTGTTGAATAATATGTCTGAGCTGGAGCAGACACAGCAGAGAAGATATGTAACAATGTTACACACCAACGATTCACACAACACAAGCATAGACATTTATACTGAGATGACTCTCATGGAAAAAAGAAAAGAAATCCATCTTGTGCTTCTGTTAAGGGCATGCATATTTCAGTGTGGGTTTAATGATATTTCATATTTCTCAGAGAAAGAAATTAAGTTATCATCTGGCTTGTGAAGAGTGCAACGGAGAAAACAGAGCAAAGTCCAGTGCACTTTGCAGTCCGGAAAAATCAATACAACCATCTGTAAGGCGAGACCCCGTGGATATAAAGGAATACATTTGGTAACACTTAGTCATAAACCTGCAGGCTATGTTTTATTCTTACCGTGAGATGAGTTTCTGTCGCACCTGGGGAGAGCACACGGCACAGCCGCGATGATCAAGGCTGCTCTGCTGAACTGCATTGTTGTTTGCTCGACCTTGCTTTCTGTGAAGCCTACGTCAAAAGACGCTTTGTGAAAGTAGCGACTGTATCAGTGCAAAGCGACTGTTACAAGTATTAGTAACAGCAACGTGTTACAGAGATGTTGAAACTCTCCTCATTACAGACTCCTCTCTGATGAGGCTTTGAGTGCGACTTGGTGTCTGGGAAATTAGTATTTCTTTAAAATACCAGTTGAGTTGAAATAGCGGTCTGTTTACCAGATGGAAAGATGGAGGTCGGCCAGGTTCCCTTTGTGAGCTATCCACACATTCCTCCCACGCCTCGGCTCTACTCTACTGTGTGGCTCTCCTGGTCAAATATCTGATTTGTGAGTCATACCCAGCCTCTATACCCATGGAGAAACATGCTGGTTGTCTTAAAATACACTGTGGCAGTGCAGCCATGCAAGCGCTCGAGTCCAGCACAGAGCACCGGAGCTGCCCAGGGGACTGGCATGGAGCAAGTGGGAGAGACGGAGGGTGAGGAAATCGACTGGGGAAAAACAGAGTGGTGGGTGGAAAGAAGGAACCGGTGGAAGGTTGTGTTAGATAAAGGATTATGAAAGCCCACTTCTCTGTCATGTAACACCAGGGTAACTCTTGAAGGGTGGTGTTTGTGAAAACACAGTAAATATCCAGACTGGTCATACACTGCTCAGATCCACGCGGAACAGTTGGCTGATCAATGGAAGATTATGTTTTAATGAAATTTGATTTGTGAATTTGATTCCCTAAAGCTGCTATAGTCAATATTTGTATAACAATGGATCAAATAACTGTGAGTATGTGAAAGGGGCTGGAGTGATGAACAAACTGAGAATTATGACTCAACCCTGTAGTGACCTTTGGCTTCACAAAGTATTTCAGTGTAGTTTGAGCTAACTTTACTATTTTGCTTCACTCCCACTGTTTTTATCAGCATAGTTTTGTCTCAGTGGGAAATGTTAACGCTGTGTGCTATCTGCTCTGACGGCACACCGAGGTGGCCACTATCTGCTGAATGTACTGCAGCATTTGAAAGCTAAAGAGCAGTATTTATTGGTTTCAGACGAAAAACCACTTAATATTGGACTTTTTGGTGCCTTTGGTGGTTTTCAAAATAGATGTTTAGATGTTTAATCAGATGTGCTCACCTCCCTGAACATAAACACGTAACTAATGTGTGTGTTATCATGTTTTAATGATGATTTTATATTTTATCAGTATGTGCAATATGATCATTTTACACTGGCAGTGAACAGACACAGTGTCTTGTTAATAAAGAAATATAATCCTGGCAGCCAGGAGAGGAAAGTTGGCTGGCATTTGAGCAAATTACTGAGGGCAGATTGTCTCGACTTGGGGGGAAACTGGCAGCCCGAGGACCTCTCTAGGCAGGAAGTGTCTACTGATCATCTGCGCGGGTGTGTCTGCATGCAGACAGACGACAGAGAGGGATGAACAAACACGCAGGATTCGCTTGTCTCTCTTCAACAGCGCTGAAACACACCGAGGGGCGGAGAGCTAGGCAGCAAGGCTGAGAGTCGCAGGTTGTGAGAGGGCACAATGACGAAACACAGCCCTCACAAAAAGAGAGTTTGACTGAGAGTGAGAGACACAGATGGGCAGGAAGAGAGGGGGAGAGAGTGACAGAGAGAGGGAGGGACAGCTGTCTGTTTCGCCCGCCCTTCCTCCCTGCCTCCATGACTGTGTTGGCAGTGCCGTGCTCTGGTGAAGAGAGATTACCAAAGCCCAGCCTGAGGATGCATGTATGGACACAGTCATTACCTCTGCCCTGTTAACAAATGGCACTGCTGCTGAATACAAAGCCAAGGCTGTCTGGGCCCTCTAATGCCACAGAGCCACTGAGCCTTGATGCAGCAGGAACGATGTAAAACTTGATAACTGCTCAATATCTTTATAGGCCTGTTTATTGTGCAGTATTATTTGGTTCATAGGATATCGACCCTAGCTGTTTTATGACCCCGGGCAGTGGCGCTGCAAACAAATCTTCGGATGATGGATGTTTTTGTGTGCACAGACATTCCATCATGGGTGGGATATGTAGTTTTTGTACAGCTTTGCTTCAGTAAATAAGTGTGTTTGCTTCATTGTGCTGGTGTCAGCCTGTGCATTGATTCTCCAGCCACAGGCGGCACATGGTTAGAGTCGCGTTTTTTTGCTTTCTTAAGAACCGCTATCGTTGCCCTCGTCACCGTGGAGATTGTTGCGAACAGCTGAGTGGTGCTGACTGATGTCAAGATACACTTAGAGACTAATCATGCAGCAAATAGAGGCAGATCTCAGCAACAGGAACTGGCTGGGGAGACCTCGCCCCAGTTACAGCCGTTCATGGGAAGCATTTCAGTTCTGATACTCACACTTCATATGCGGCTATGCTTTTAGGGGCTGTGCTCAGAGTAATGAATACCAAACGCAGCGTGGACTCCAGTTTCCCATGCCTAATTTTTGACACTGATGGTTCCTACTGGGTGTCTTTTGTAGGGAGCAGCTCTGTGTTTGAAAGATGCCCTTTGATTTTTGTCTGGGCTTTTGTTTAAGAACCCATGGACTGTCATGCTCCTCCGTTTTCTGTGGACAGTCTCTCTTTTGCATATCTGCAGACTTCCCTCCTCTCAGATGGCGAGGATAGATGGTTGCCATTACCCCGACTGAGAGACATGTTGTGCCATATGCTGCCCATTTCTCTTCAAATAATAAATTAATAAATCACAAGTTCACAGGAAAAGACAGAGAAGAACAGCACAATGAGGTGCATCTGCAAGAACTGCTCTGAGCTCATCATAATCATCACCTTTGCATTAGCAGAGCAGAACAGTTAAAACCATAAACATTACAGTCTCTCACCTTTCTGTAGAGCTTCCCGTGGTGCTCCGGGGCTGCTGTACGTGAAAATGCAACAGAAAAGGCCAAGGCACTCTAATTAACTTCACCTGGCATTCCCTCTTACTGTGAACGTGTCTGACCTTTACACAACCTCGCTTACTCACCTCTTCTCTTAAACACCCAGGTTGAAATTCTCATTTAATGTCAGATAGCAAATTACCACCCTTCCCCCCACCGACGATCTCATCACCACCCGTGTCTTGTTTTTTCTTCCTCCTTCAGTCTTCAACAGATTCTTATGCAGGGTGGTTGCAGCACTCTGTGGTGGTGAATCAATAAAACAGTGTCCCCTGTAACAGACCTCTGTGTTTTCCTCCCATTGATCCTGTCAGCCCAGATACATTCAAGAAAAAGCCAGCACTTCTAACTTTGATCTGTACTGCAGATGACAGGTGCCAGACATCAGTGTTAGGTAATTGTGATACTGAATGGGGGGGGCGTCGCTAATCATTTCCTTGGCGTGCGTTCAGTTCCTCTGGATTGGCTAGTGGTTAATTGAAGTTGTTGTTTGATTACTTGGAGGCACAACCATCGCCCTTTCACCATGTTTCCACTCTGGTGTACACCATGTTGTCATGTGTCATAGCTCCAATGTTCTTAATGAGTTAAGAACTGCACGCAAAATCAGGTGTAGCGGAGAAAAGCGCAAATGCTTAACATGGAAGGTTAAAGAAGGATTTATCTTTTACTCAGTCTAAGCTTATTATGCAGAGAAAAGTTACTCAGCATTATAACTGAATTAAATATCTCTACTCGCTGCCTTATTATCATATATTAACTTCACAGGTTCACTTATGCTGCAATTTGTTGCAACAAGAGCTTTTTTTTAGTAAAACGTTTTGGGGAATCATCATGTGACTAATTTAAACTCTACAGCTTGTTTTTGAGAAAAACATTTCGTTTCTGAATATTTTATTTGAAATAACTTACAGAAAGTTAGATTATTGATTAACTGCACTTATTGTACAGACCACTGGCTTTCAAAGATTAAGTCACGATGTCTGATTGGAATCAATATTGCTTAGTCAGCAACTCTTCCTTCATATCATAATTCAGCAGGTTTAAAAAGGTGTTTGTTCATGGAGAAGACAGAATAGAGAAATCATATCAACGGGGTATAGGCTGAGGCAGAGTAAAATGACATTGCCATCTTAAATGGTTCTCTGCAGCAAAAAGCTCCAGAGAGACAAATGTTCAAGCAGCTTTTATATCCCAGCTGGGGCGAAGATAGGACGTGATTCAACAATCCTATAACACCTTTTGACTCTGTAGTGTTACTACATCAGCTCTGTTGAGATAGATTTTCCATCAAATGTTCCAAATAGATGCTTCACTTTTTTGTAAGAAGAATCTTTTTAAATTCAAATCCCACAAGCAGTTGCTGTTCCGCTGCTTTGCTGCACTGCTTCTTTGACCCAGTACACTCAATTTAGGCAGCAATGAAGTCATTTAACCTATGACATCGCTGCAACATTCCCACCTGTGCATGTGTTTGATTGCAGCACTGATTTTGTGTTTACTGATTTTGTAGTTGGTCTTTTTTTTTTGTTTTGGGTGACGTGAAACATATTGAGTGATCTTGAGCTTGACCTTCTCCTCTGCTCCTCAATTTGTCAGCTCTGTGCAGTTGACCTGCTTTGCGTTGTGGGTCAAAGCTATAACTCACACTCTGTGAGTTGAAGGAATCCCATCAGTGAACCACTGTGTCCTCATTCCTGTGTTTCCCCGGTGTCCGGCTACTTTTGATCACTCTAACAGAAATGGATGGCATTCATACAGTGCTCAAATTAGACTTTGTGATGAGCTACAGCGCGGAGTTCAAAAGACATTGATGTATGTCACTGTTTGTGTCTAACGGAAGGTAGCCATTTTATTCCCCAAGCATGCGTTCGCAGTTTCAAAACCTCAAACACAGATGATGGCTTTTTGATGGTTTTCTGTATTAGTAGAAACAGCTCACATACAAATTGTGAATGTGTCAGATTGATATATCCACTTTCCTGAGATTTTGTGTACTTCTACAACAAACCTAAACTAAACTACCTGAAAACAAACTGTGAAGCAAATCTTAGCTTTGCATAATTTGCCAAATGTGACCACTAAACTGTCACAGATGTTTTTTGTGAGCTTGTTATTCACCGTAGCAACATGCACACCCACCATGTCTGTGGGACTGTGTCTGTATGTTGATCTCAGCCTTTGGTTGAGCTCAGGACTCACTAGAGATTCCTGCTTTTTATGTTCCTGCAGCCTCTCTCCTTCTCTTCTTATAAAATGAGATGTTTAAATTAAATGAATCACAGAAAAAATTAGTAAAATACTCCTTAATAGCACCCTCATCTCTTTATGTTTATAAACCCCAGGATATATTTGGATTGTTCTGTGCAGTTGAAAAATTCTGCAGACATGGCAGCAGTTCTTTGGTAAATTTGCATGTAATTACATCTTTCCAGTGAGTAAATGATCACACTTCCTCTAAGGTTCACTTCATGTTCTGTCTGAGCAAACATGCTCACAAGGACCATGGTGTGATGAGAGTATGTCCTGAAGAGAACGGTTGTTGATGTATTTTACTTAAAAGCATAAATGCGAATGGCACATTGGCACCGAAAAAGGCAGGGGAAATTCAAGGCTGTCTGAAACCCATGATTGCCTGTATAAAAAGATATAGTATTCAATAAAAGAGTTATTTTAGGCTGGACCAAAGAGGTATACTGTCAGACAGACCAACATTTTCATGTCTAGAGCATGCTGGTAATCTTAGCAGAGGGTGGACAATAACATACAAATGGTTAGGATTATATTTTGGATATTCCAAAAAGACTAACTTACCACAAAGATCCCATAAAAGGTTATTCTGTGGCAACTGGAGTTGTTTTAGTGCCTTGATGACTGAGAATCTTTGCAGACATTTAGCAGGAAAGGTTGAGAGTTTCAGTTTGAGGTCAACAGCCGACTATTTTGCTGGCAGTTAGTAATGTTTTTATGCTGGCAGGTCCCTCTTGCAAATCTGTGTGTGTTAAAGTGTTTTGGGCTGAAAAGAACACCTGCATACTATTAATAGGTTTCATGAACATTAGGAAAAGTGACTATCTTGCATCTTTTGAAAGACCCAAATTGGTCCATCCTATAGTTTTGCCTCATGAGATAAAGTAAAGTATGTCAGTTGTTGTTAAGTGACAGTGATAATTACGTGAACAATAATTCATTCACAAAATCACCCTAACCCGAGATGCACATAATTGACTGAGCAACAAAAAGCACTCAAGGTTCAAAGAAATGTAGAACACGCCAGTAGCTGAATCTTGGCTGAGGAAAACCTCAAAGTGTGCTTGACAAGTCCAGGAAGGTTGCTATCACTGTTATATAGAATTAATACCACCTTCACTTTAGTTTGCTTGGCCGGTATAGGTTTTTTCCAAAACTACTAACAAAGAGCTAGCGCTTGGTGTCTGGCTCGAGGACACACCTGGTAGGGGTTTGGACTAGGGGGAACCCATTGAGCTACCAGGCCACACACCTTTGCCATATATCATGTTGCAAACTTGTTACCTGTTAGGAGGGCAGAAGCTTTGCTGCTACAAAAACACGGTTACTGCAAAGATTCTTCATTGCTATGATGAGAAAGAAAAATACCACAGCGTGAGGCACCTGAGTAACAGCAGATGAGTTCATGTAAAATATATGAGAACTGTACGGCTCATTTGACTAACAACCGAGTTTCTCAACCCATCGTCTGCCTAAACGACAGAGTGCTTTTGAAGAAGACAATAAAGAACTGCTTGTTTTTCCAGACTTTGAGTGTATAAATGTGTAATTTGCAATATAATATATTTTAACATCTATATAAATATAAAATATGTATAATTTTGTGGTGTCTCTTTTTGAACATGACAAACTCCCATAACTCTGCATTTTAAAATGGCATACATTAAATCTTAAGTTAAATTTACCCAGCATGCCCACACACATCACAGCCCCGATGCCAGTATGCAAATGTTGGCAAGTTGAAATCTGAAGTTAACCGCATTAATTAAGTCATCATTAATATTTTTTTAATGTCACACTACTGCAAAATGGGGAGAGAACATCATCACCTTCCTGCTGTATCCGTACATTTATATTCAAGTGACAGCAACAGGAGGTGAAGTCTTTTTTATAAATCTGCCTGTATACCAGCACCTGTGAAGCTCATTAGCAAAACTTATAAAACACATGTTATAAGTTGTTGGTTTAATCAAAAACTCCTGATGTTTTATTTCTGATATGGGAATTTTTCCAGACATCATGATCTGATATGTTTTGCATGTATTTTACGTACACAATAAAATAAATTGACATTAATTACAGTGTACTGTGTAGTAAACAAGGAGTGATTTCAGTCGTTCAAAAGTATGATTTGTCAGCACAGTCACCATGGCAACCACCTATGACACTGCACCAGAATAGCACCAACACATGAGTAACCGTTTCTTCCTTTCTCCCACCTCATGAATTTTCTTCAAGATCCCGCAGATCAGCTATGCGTCAACGGCTCCGGAGCTGAGTGACGACAGGCGCTATGACTTCTTCTCGCGGGTGGTTCCTCCAGACTCATTCCAGGCCCAGGCCATGGTGGACATTATTCGAGCCCTGGGCTGGACGTACGTCTCCACCATCGCCTCGGAGGGCAGCTATGGAGAGAAAGGAGTGGAGGCCTTCACACAACTCTCCAAAGAAGCAGGTAAGGTGATCAGTGTTGGGCACCAAACAAATAATTTGTAATAATGTCTTCCTCTGTGCTGTTTGCATCACAGAAACATGCACTTGCACTTTTTACCCAGTGCAAGTAACCTTTCGTATTTCCATTCCATGATAAAATGTGTTTTCTGTGGATTAATTTTTCATGTGTTTGGCAGCTTCTCTTTCAGCTCCCCTGTGAGTTGTGGTTTGTTAGCTGTTAGCAGCAAAACAGCTCGCAGAGAAGAAGCCACGCCACAATAATGAGCAGTAATGTGTCAGTGCTTTTTAAACATAACAATCTTTTTGCTTCGTACAAAGACTAGTGGACTTGTTTGAAATGCTTTAGTGTGTACAACAACAGAGAGGAAAACGAACAGCCTGGCAAATAGAGAGTTCTGTTGGACTCCCGAGGATGGTAATGATGGTCAGTCCGTTTTATGGTCTGTCAGTTTGACCCCCTCTGCTGCACGTATGAAGATGAATTTTTTACAATATAGACCTGACTTCTTTGCTGAACTGCTGGAAACCATGTGATAAAACAGAACGAGACACGTGGTTCAGGTCATTTCTTAAGTTGGTTTTTGTAACGTAACCTTTCTTTAAGTGTCGTGATCCTTTATCAGACTGAACAGTTAAGGTGAGATGTGTAAGATTTCTGCATGGTCAGAAAATGACACCATTTCACAATGATGTTGGATGCTTGCAGGAAAGAATTTAATGCTAAATAGTTTTGTGTTCATAACATTTATGGCTTTTCCACCTTTGGGAAGCACTTTGAAACAAATGTTTCCTGGGGCAAAAGAATTACCCTCCATGATCCATGACAGCAGATCCACGCAGCACACAACAGCTCGAAGTATTTAGCTGCTTCTCACCTCCACCTCTATGAATCACAATCCATTTCCTGTAAGTCTGCAGGGAGTGATTTCTATCTCTTCTAATAGACTAATGTGCGGGAACCTCTAAAATGAAGAAAGCTAATGATATCCCACAGGCACCAACCGCATGTCCAGCATGGATGAATATTTTATCTGTTTGCGTTCATGTCCATTGTGATCACCCATTAAAACATCAAGAAGCTGTTTGTGCCAGCGTAATTTGCATCGACAGAGAGCGAGCGAGCAGGAACGATTAAGGAACAGCTATGATTTAAGCCCCATTTTCAAAAGTTTCAATTCACAGTATGTCTGGAGATAAACACAGTTTTGTCTAGCTGGTTTGTCACAGATACATTCTCCACTGACGTTTCTCTCTCTTTTTTTTTATTTTGCGAGGAGCAGTGAACATATCGATATTGTGGCTCCATTGTTGTTAATTCATCCTGTTGCTGCAGCAGTCACTTTGCAATATTTTGTATTCATATACAAATGGGAATTATTTTTTCTAAAGAAAAGCTTCCAGTACCCAAGGCATCTTATCTTTAATAAACACATTAATTATGTAATAGCATAACATTACATTCATAGGATTTATTCAAAGGCAGCAGTTCTGCACCAAAACCGACTGGATATTGCTTTAAATAAGAAGTAAACGTCTTGGCGAATACTTAAAGGGAATATCTGGAAAATCGAGTAAATGTGTTTTTGCCAGCTGCCAAACTGCAGAACAGCAACAACAGCATTGGGTGGAGGTTGTTGCAGTATCCCTGCACGTCGATCCACGAGGCTTTGAGACTGCTGTTTGTGGCCGTCCTTTCTGGTTGCAGTGAAATGTCAGATGCATTAGCAGGACTCTCGCTTCGCCACTTCAAGGAGAACCATCTAGCAGACTAATGCAATATGGCTGCCCATTACCCCAAGCTGAGACTGGAGTGATGGTCAGCCTGTATTGATTCCTGTTGTTTATTCTATTCTCTTTTTCTTTTTTTCTTTTGCTTTTGCTTTTGCTATGCTTTCTCTCTCCTGTTTAGGCACTTCTCCACTGCGCACCTTCATTCTGGCTGCAGGTGAAGTTGGCAGAGATAAATCTTGTTTGTATTTTTCTGTGTCTGTCTGGACTCAGGCCAGAGTGATGGAGTCGAGTTTTCCCATTTGATAAAAAAATACTTGCATTTGAGGAAAACCTCCCACAAAGTATCACTGTGGAATTGATTGCAGCAAGTTGCCAGCACAGTGTGTTCTTAGATCTCGTCTGAGATCAGGCTGTAAGAAGGAAATGCACTGCACTCATGTTTAGCAGTAGGAAAGGAGCAGGCAGTCCAATGCATCTTCAAACAGCGTAAAATGAACCATGTTATTTCTGTATGACCCCTCGACCTTGCCAAGTCCCTGACCGGCTGTGCAAAGGCACACAAGAGACGGAAGGGCACACAGATGCAGAATACGAATGTCAGCTGCATGTCAGCCCATCTTGATGTGCCACCACGTGCTCATCTGGGGAGGCTAGAGGGAGCAGGTCTTACTTTTGACTGTCAAAGTAATAAATATAATTGCAGCACTATGAATCCTCTGGGGGTTTGGGTTTGGAGGGTGTTGAGTAGGCGTGCGAGGGGTTGAATCCATCAAGAGCCTCTAATTTAAAGGGATTTGGATTTCACTAAGCAAAATGGCAGAGGATTCCTCGTCCTGGAGTGCATTTTCAGAACCAAGGGCATTGAGGATGAATAATTGAAGCAGTTAATGCAGTGCATGACCTATGGCACTCAGACAGATAAGCGGAGAACTTCCCAGAGCCTGATGAATTTAGCTATCATAACCATTAAGCTTTATTGATATATTAATCAAATGCAGACCTGGGGCTAGGGTTCGGCGTGTATTTAGTTTTGATTTTATGTAATGGGATCATAAGGTGAAAAAGGTGTGACATTTCCATGTCACAAGCTTCTATTGTAAGAACAAATGTGATATCCTAAGTGTTTAAAATAATATTTTAAAAAGACACATGTCATTCTCAGCTAGAAAGTGCGATATTCCTACACAATACAACCTTGAATACACTCTCTTCTCCCCGAGTCTGCCATTTATCCGTCTCACATCACACATTTTCTGCCGAGAAACACACGAAGCTCTTCTGTAAACCCAGAGTTTGTGTCGAGGACTCTTTCAAGTCTGCACAACGCCCACTGACAGGTGAGGGCTACAACACATCGCTCTGGAAGCACCGATACAACACTTGCATTTCCATCATGCTTGCCTTCTCGACTGACTGACTGACTGACCATCCGACTGACAGAGGAGGTATTCTGCAGGCATTCAATAATTTAGCCATCGCTGCACAACCACCAGTCTTCAGTCTTAAGCCCACAGCTCATTTGGCTGTGGTGCTCTCTCTCCTTTTCCCTCTCTCTCTCCATATGAAAATGGGATCAGCTCCAACTGCTTCTTATCATCATCAGTGGCTTCTGTGGTCTCTGTCTGTGTTATTGACTCTTGTGCACTATACTGTGTCTCTGTTGAAAACTGTTAGACAATTTTATCTCTTCACGCATGCCTGCAGGGTTCTTTTCTGCAATATGTATTTTAATGAGACCTATATATTATATATATACATATTATTAGATTTTTTTCTTCTGTTCTGGAATTAATGCATGTGTGTGATAGCTACCTGCAGACATACTGACTCCCAAACAAAAAAGCATAGCTAATAGGCCAGAATCAGATCAGTTCCTAAAACAGAAACCTGCTAGCGCAGTTTTATAATGTGGGTTTTCTGGCTGAAATGAAATGTTAGGGAGCTATAGTGTTGCCCTGTGGAGACCTGCAACACTGGCTGCTGTGTACAAACGACACCATACATGTTTCACTTTAACAGGATACCACAAACCCTTAAAGCAGCAGCTAGGCCATTGGCGGGATCCCCAATTTTATGTTTAGTCCACTCAGAGGGGATTACAGCAGCTATCCCAGGGTTCTTTGGCAGATATGGAATATTTTCTTGCATCAAGAAGTATCGCTAATTCTGCCTTCTGCTCCCAGAAAAACTTGATACTTACGGTAGGAGGAGGTTCAGCAGTTGTCATTTTGCTATCTTCTGCCTTTAGAGATGCCACAGTAAACCGTGACTGGTGATGTGTGATCCGCCAGCTAAAAGCTGTTTATATCAAAGTAATGAGCCCGAGGAGACTGGCAATTAGGAGATACCTTTCATTTCTCTGTCTACTCAGGAAAACTCAAACTGAAAAAGGTTATTGGGTAGTCTTTTAAAACGCTTTAGTAGAAAGAAATTTTAATTGGTTTGGGTAGAGCTTTGCTGATGCCTCAGTCTAGGCCCAGAGCAGTTAGGATGTTCTCTCGCACAGGTGATCATATTATCTGTTTATCTTAAGTACCTCAAAGGTTAGCGTGTCCTTCACACCTATAATTACAACAGTGGAGCAAAACTCGCTCTGTGTTTTCCGTCTGAAAGCTACGATTTCGCTCTTCTAGCTGATGAGCTGTTGATATTATTCTAAAGGCAACGGTATCTAGTAAATTGCTAAATGCCGATTGTGATAATATACTGTACCGAATACACTGTCCAGCAACCATTTAGCAACACACAGAAGCAATCAGGAGCCTACATTCCTTACAAGCGTATTATTGCGAACCTGTCTGAGAATGATTTATTGTCAGTATTAATATCCTCTTTATTTGTTATTGCTGACTGTGCTATCTGATTGGTTCAGCAGTCAACAAGAGATGTTGATAATGACTTTAAATTAAAAGTCAATAGCAGGCTGTTGGATTTTAACAAATCCATAATATGAAATCTGTAGTGCTATGTCCCTGTTGGTGTGGATTATTGGATTTGTTGTAGCAGATATTTTTATAAGTCTCTCACTCTGTGAAATGATGCTTGTGCTTGGTCGGAAGGCGCGGTTTAGTATTATTTTGCACGCTGCTCTGTATACCAGATCATTGCCAAAATGTAAGTGTTTACAGCACTATAAGTCATTTTGACTCCACAGCAAGTGTGACAACATCATAAAAATCGCACCATTGTGTTGAGATGTTTTTTTTTCATTTCCAGATGAATGAGAAATCTATAGGAAGAAAAAGCAGCTATTGCGACCTCAGGCTCCTTGAGTGTGTATAGGAGTGAGTAAATGACGAGAGCATCCCGGAAGCCTTACCATTCTTTACTTCTTTCCCATTAAAAAGGAGGAATCTGCATTGCCCAGTCTTTGAAAATCCCCCACAACCCCAAGCTGGAAGATTATGACAAAGTCATCCAGCAGCTGTTGGAAACACAGCACTCGCGGGCAGTCATCATCTTCGCCAGTGAAGAAGACATACGGTGAGAAGCGCAGCACATTCTGGCTTCATCCATGTCGCTCAGATGCGCTGATGACTTGCCACGTTGAGAGGTTTTCAATCTCTGAGAAGCAGCTCCTGAAGGCAGGCTACAGGCATAGATTTTAGCATGCGT
>JAUMHF010000024.1:13558659-13718330 GCA_032359275.1 Microctenopoma steveboyesi
TTGCCACGTTGAGAGGTTTTCAATCTCTGAGAAGCAGCTCCTGAAGGCAGGCTACAGGCATAGATTTTAGCATGCGTACAGGATGTCTGCTACACAAACACACCTCCAACAACACAGACACAAGCATTGCCTCAGAGGAAAAGGGGGAATACAAATCACAAGAAAGTAACAGAGATATTGTTTCATTTACAATCCCCCGTTGGAAAGGTTTATGTAAAGAATCAAAGAATCAAACATTTACTTTCTGTAAATTCAAGATCAAAAATCCAGAAGTGGATTTAAGAGATCAGTAACTCCCTCTGTTATGTGGAAATTAAAGATATACTTACTTATTTGCTTAATTGTAAACAACTTAACACAGTGAAATGGGTGGAATAACGTTAGTGTCCCTCCTTTCTGTCTGTATATGACAGCGATAAATGTTTCCAAACAGCTCTTCAAAGCCAGCTGTTCATTTGTGTAATAGACATTAAACTGCACATAACTCTTGTGTTCTCTCCTGACTCACATACGGGTGTCCTTGCAGAGGGGTGCTCAGTGCCACCAAGAGGGCCAATCAGGTGGGCCATTTCCTGTGGATTGGATCTGACAGCTGGGGGACCAAGAGCAGTCCGATCCAACAGCTCGAGGATGTAGCAGAGGGAGCAGTCACTGTACTGCCAAAGCGCTCCTCCATTAAAGGTATGCACACACTGCAAATACAAAGCAGAAGAAAATCCACTGTCATATTGTTTTCTGCTTTTTCTGTTTTGTTGGAACTAATTGTTTAAAGTGACAGTTGGAATAACTGTTTTTAGACACTTGGTGGGAGGAACAAGTATTTAACACAGAACAGACACATTACCACTTTTAAAAGCTAATTTGGCCACACATTTTATTCTTTACACATTCAGCAACTTAGGCATTAATTGGTGGACGTGGTTCTGGTTCTGACATTAATCCTTTCATTTTATTTTGCCTCTCTTTTCGGTCTCCGCCAGCTTCTGAGGGAAATCTTTCACTGATGAATGATTATTTTCACCATAGTCAATAACTGTGACATTTGGTGGTGAACACATAGTGGACTTCATGATGTCTAGAAATTATATTCACTGCATTCCTAGAGATACTGTGAGATGATGTATTTTCATGTAGACACATTTTCCTTCCATCCATTTCTATCTTCGCTGGCAATCTCCTGCATTTCTTAGGAAGACAGTCCTCTGAGAACACGTATGACCTTGCATTTGGCTGTGCGGTGTGCATGACCAGACTAAAATCAGCGCTGGATAAAACAGATACTTGTTCATCAATCTTGGAACCCCTAAATGTTAATAGATTTGTAATCCAGCATTTATGCGTTTATGTGTTTTAAGTCTAAAATATCCACCCACAACAAAAAGTGAAGTAAACAAGGAAATTAAACTGCTGTATTTTCAAATTCAGCACAGAAATAGAATTATTTCAGCATCTATTTTAAGTTTTGTCCACTGTCACAACCATAATATCCACTCATTACATTACAATTGCGGAAAGTTGAAAGCCTTAAGCCTAATTAAGGGCGATCGAGCCAGAACAAATGTACATACTGGAAGCAGTGAGAATATTACTAATCCATGCATCACTGATGGTCTTTTGAAAAGAAAATCAGCAGAGTCATTGAGCTCTGATTACCTCTACCCACGACTCAGCTGATATGAATGGATAACAGAGGGAGAAAGAGAGAGAGAAAATGGGAGACGCACAGAAAGCTGTAGCTTCTGAGACCAGCGCTAACATCATAGTTTTGTCCCTGACCCACATTGGATGATAAAGTTGCACAAACAAAAAGAGCAAAATTCTGAATATAGATTTCCTTTTTACAGCTGTGCAGCGAGTTGTGTCTCCTCAAGTTACTGCTTCACAAGCACATAAGCCCCGTTGAAATGAGTGTTAAGCTCATACATCATTCCTTCAATCCACCTCTGTTGTCATAGATTTTCAGATACTTAAGAAAACATGTCTTGCACCTACAGGACCGCTCAGCTTCAGGCTAAGCTGCGGCCCAACTTACAAACTTTGCGTTATTTATTATGCATCCTGTTTTTAATTAATGTAATTTCCTGGATGAAAGAAATTATTAAAGTTCCGTGAGGCTCGAAAGGAAGAGGACTCACCGTGGTCAACTTTTGATGAAATGGTACACCTAGCAGCCGGCGCCACACCACTGCCAGGACCGCACCGCTGCTTAAGTTTCACTTCATTTCCTCCAGCTTTCAGTGGATTCATAATCGGTCCGGAACTGAGCTATTCTCCTCTTTCCTCTATCGCCAGGGTTTGATGAATACTTCACTGCACTCACCCTTGAGAACAATCGCAGGAACGTGTGGTTTGCAGAATTTTGGGAAGAAAACTTTGACTGCAGGCTCCTCAGTACATCGAAGAAAGAAGATACCAGCCGGAAATGCACAGGTACTATGAGGTTTGACGTTAACAAATGAAGAAGAGTTCTGGAAGACATGCAATTTCACCTTCTTATGTCATGCTGATATAATCTTGACCTTTAATTCACATTCGAAGCTACAAATAGACTAGTTTTAATTCAACCCTTCCTGTCTGCAGAGCAGTCACAGTGTCTAACACCAGGTGTTTCTGCCCAGCGGGTGCAGAACAGGCAGTTTATTATTAGAACAATAATGCACCACGTGTCCTAGTCATACTACAGTTACAGTCTGCTCCGGTGGCTAACGTCCTGTAAAAGATGAATCCCATATTCCACCTATTCACCCTTAACACAGTCACCTTGACAGCTCAGCACAGTTGGGGTGTGTGTACTAACTGCAGAGAGTCAGAGCACACGTTTTTTTTTTAGGATGGAAACTGCAGAAAGTTAAGTAAACACTGTTCACGTCCTTATTCCTGTTTAATGGCTGGTTTGTGGCACCATTAATGATGGCGTTGCTGTTACTGTTGCTAACAGTGACACATGCTTGTATTACCTAAGCGCTGCCTGTCAGTGCTGTGACAGGCATTGCGCTGAATTTATTATCTACACGGATGATGCCTGTGATGTGGGATGATGCATTAATCCCGCTTGCATATGTGGTGACAGTAAAGGCAGTTTATCACAAATTACTGTTTGCTGAAGGATTTTGTTTCCTTTATAATCTCCTTTGGTGCCTTTTATCACACGTCAGCGACAAAAGATGCTCATCCACTTAGTGAGCATCACGAACCTTCTGTAAAATGAATGCACACGTCTTCTGTAATGTTTTTGAATAACGGTGGAAATGGCTACACAGTATTTTTTTATACCTTAGCCAAGCTGATATTTGCGGATGTTAATATTTTGTGTATTCAACGAGAGCAACAAATGCAGAGCTCGGAAAAGCAGAGAGGTTATCTGTGGGCTGAAATGTATGTTAAGTTCTGAGAAATGGGCTGAACTGTCAGCACAGCACCTTCAGTTTATGCAAGTCTCCCACATTCTTCTATGTGTCCTATTAACATCATCTGCTCCTCCACTGAGCTCGGATGAACCACGAGCAGCTATCGCTGGGGATAAAAAAAGGGATCTTTTAGTATCATGGACTTATTTTCTTAATGATGCATTTTGTTAACCGGGAGCTTCAATATTATAATCATGGTGATAATAGTGATGATTATCATGATGATTATTATTATTATCAAAAGTTTTATTTGTGTTGTTTTTTTCATTCACTCTTTGAAATGCCAGTATAAAATAGCTAATTCAATTTATAACCAAAACAAAAATCCGGCAGAGGATGCTGCACATTATGTATTCAAGCAGTGTATCAGCAGCATGAGATGAAGCCTTTACAGCAGCCCACAGTGAAAGGGCAGTGCACAGGGAGGAGGATATAAAAGAGCAGGAAGCCACCGTAGAAGACTATGTTCCTAAGGTTCATGGTGATGTTCATCACCTTGTACAGGGAACAAATGAGGTCGATTCTTAGCAGGCTATTACTTTGTAATACACCACAGTAATTCAATGTGAGTCTGATGTATTTGTCACAAACACTTAGCCTCACAGCTCAGCTTGATATTTTCCACTCGGGAATTAAATGTGTCTTCTCATTTCCTTTGCCACATTGTTCCTTTAGGTGTAATTCTCACAAAATCAAAACTGAACTACCTAGCAGCAAATGGTAAATGGGGGAATAAAAAAGAGGCTGCGGATGATAGGGACTGCTGAGAGACTGTAATGTGTAATGGCTCACAAAGCATTTGACTGTTAGTCGTCCTCTTCCTTTTCTTCCCCCAGGCCAGGAGCGCATCGGGATCGACTCCAAGTATGAGCAGGAAGGAAAGGTGCAGTTTGTGATTGACGCGGTGTACTCCATGGCCCACGCACTTCACAACATGCAGAGGGACTTATGTCCCGATCATCCTGGCGTCTGTCCACAAATGGAGTCTGCAGAGGGAAAGACACTGCTGAAGTACATACGAAACACCAGCTTTAATGGTGAGTGATATATTGGAAAAGTTTAAACCACAGATGCTTACAGGATGTGTGGATAAGGAAAGCAAACGTATGTATTCCATCGACTTATGTTTGGGAGAAGACTTCACATGAAATATTGAATATATAGAGCAAGTTCAAATTAGATTACTGGCTTACATCTTACATCTTGTTTGTTAAATGTATGCAGTTGTAAGAACAGGGAGAACATTCTGGGTTCTTTGCTAAGCTAAGCTAATTATTTTCTGGCATAAACTAAATATTGACCTTGGAGATAGGTGAGTAGTATCAATCTTCTAATCTAAATCTCATCTAAATAATCCCACAGGCATTAAAGTTGGAATCAGCTCTTAAATAAAACAACAATGGGCTTTGTCTATTGCATCGACCTTTGCAACTTAGCTTGAAAGCATTTTTAAAATGTCAAATGATACCTTTATTATTTTGGTGCTGATGTGTGTCCACATGAATCTGCAGCTTCCAGATAAAATCTAGACAATCTTTTCATGTATATTGTAACACCTCAGCTTTATGTGTCATATGCAGTTGCTTGTGGGCTGGCTACAATTAAAATGTTCATTAAATTTCATTCACAACAGCATTATCTGAAAGTGTGGAATATTTTGACCCACTATCATATACTGTGGGTCTGCCAGTCCTTGAACCTCTGCATAATTTATCCCTGTGCAGAAAATGATGTTATTAAACAGTCAGTGACAAATAGCTATTTATAACAACTCTCTGTTAGATTCAGGAGTGAGTGGAGGAAAAGAGCAAAATGAGAGTTTAAAACAAGGGCAACTTTGTCATTACAAATACATTGCGGGTACGTCAGCCAGCGATCATTAGAGGCTCTTCTGAAGTATGCAGTGCCTTCAAAAATGTTCTGGATAAGATTTGGCTGTCTGGTACAAGGACTCAGAGTAATCCTCTCACAAAACTGAGCCATTACTAAATATCTACATTTTATTAAATTAATAAAGCATCGTGTTTCCAACACAAAATCACACATATAACATAAACTGACTAATAATTCTACATGTGTCTAATGACCGAAAAGAAGCAAGAAGGAGAACAATCTTTGGTTAAATTAATGAATGAGAATATAACATAGACATATTAGAGACATTATTTAATTATTTAAGAGCAACAGAAATCTGGTGACTGTTTTGTCCAAACTGATGAGTACATCTCATCAATTTGAGTCCAGGTAGAAGGTTTGATTCTGGTTAGAGCTGTTTCTTCAGCTGAAATGCCACAAGCAGTAATATTATCCCCACCTTTGTGACAATTGTTCCAGTTTTTTATGAGTTAAGCTATTTTTTGGGATCTGGCAAGAAAATTCATTCATTTCCATTCCAATTTTTGATAATTAATTTTTTTTTAAATAAAACTGAACAAATATGTGGGCAATGATTCAAATTACGTTTAGGGAGCAAGAAAAAGACTCAAAAACCTCAAAAGATTGTGTCAGTGAATTTGTCAGAATATTCGGACTTTCCTATCCTGCCAGTGAGTCACAAATAAATGTCAAAAATATTCTTTTTTTACAACATTATTACTCTCCAGTTTTCTGCAAATATTTGTTAGGGACTATTTCTAGTTGCTCATTAATAAATAACCAACCAAATGGCAAAAAAAACAAACAGTTTTTATGTTAACGTAGCAAAGAAACATCATCCAGTGCAATGGTGTGGCTCTGTAATGTGTTAGAATGGGGCTCTGTGACATAGATAAATAAAATACTATCAAGCTTTGGCTAGATAGACAGTGCTTGTGGGTATCATTAGGCCATTGCTGTTTTTTTATAGGGATTTCCTGCCAATAAATCAAAAAATGATGCTCTAATGTTAGATTGGTTCTTTAATGGTTGAATGATTCTGTACATTTGATGTTTTTGTTGATCCGAATTCCCTGTAACTGATACTATAATGATGTTAAATCTTTACAACTACTTATATATAAAAAAAATCCTGATAACAAACTTCTGTGAGTGACCTAACGGCTAGAAGGCTCCTTTCCATTCTCTAAAACTGTCGCTATGGCAGCAGTGCAAAGATCCAACAGGAGAGATGCCCTCACATTTTAAGGTGGTACTACAGAAACAAAATGTGAGCAATTGCCTTAGCAAAGAGGAAAATCAGAGGACGCCTTAACACGGTGCAGATTCATCCATAGGATTGAGAATCTGCTGTCCAATCTCCATAACCATCTGGGCTTGTGCTTCCGAAAAACATTTACCGGTGTGGCTCAGTGTGGAGTGTGAGGTTCATTTCACCTGAGCCAAAAATAAGATCACTTGCTTCAGTTTCTCTTCTCCTGCTTCCTGCCATACCTCTGTATTCATAAACCTTTTTACCGGCCAGCGAAGATTGTTCTGTTGTGGCTCCATCAGGCATATCTTGCTGCCTCTTATTGCATTTAGACTGGAACCGCGCGCATTATCCTGTGTGTGTGGCACCGCTAATGTGTGTTTGAGAGCGAAGGAGTGTAAGCCTCCTTTGTTGATCTCCCCACTGCGCCGGAGTCACAGAGCTGAAGAGTGAGAGGCAGAAAAAAAAAGAGGGAATAATGATGCGAGAGAAACACAGCAGTGGAGCCCCAGTCCACCCACACTGCTCGGCACAGCACAGCAGCAGTGCACTTTTGTCATGTCTTAGTTCAGAGCCACATGCAAATGCATAAATCTTTCATCTTCGACAGTGCTATAACTAAGAAGTCTACACAGACCATTTTGTTCCCTTGAAAGGACCAGCCAATAGAAAATTGACAGAAATTTCTAATGCCTCTTTTTATCTGCACACACAGAAACACCACTTAATTATTTGCTGTATTGCTGAAGAACCCCGAGTGCCCAATCACTCATGTAGCTTTACTGAATGACTTTCTGTGTTTGTGTATTTATGTAAGTTCTTTTTTTTGTAAGAATGGTAGCCCCCTATCGCTGCTTTTACTCGCAGAAGTCAATACCTTGTCAACATATTTGTATGCTGTGTCAACAAGTTTACTGTCTGCTTGCTGGAAGCAGAAGTACCAGGGCGGTGATGGCCACCCACCAAGTTTTAGTTTGGTTTTCATATTGAGAGAGTTTTCGCTATGAGCTCCACAAGTACACTTGAATTAATTCTGAGCACCCGTCCTGCTTTATTTTCTGTGCCGCCACATGGGTACAGATGAATTAGTTCTCTACAGCTAAACCGAAACACTGGCAGGTCAAATGGCTTCAGTGGTGTGATTTCCATATCGTTAATGTGGAATTTATGCGCTATCACTTTGCATAACACCAGATCGTGAGGGATCTATGGCTCTGCATCAACATGGAAATGGATACTTAATGTCTTATAACTTATAACCTGACATTTTGTAATGCACAACAAAGTCACAAAGTGAGAGAGGAAAAGTTCTGATACTTGTGCCCATTAAATTTGGTCCTTATTATGGGTGAAATTAGCTTTTTCTCCTAATACCACTGCATTTCTTGTCTTACCAGAGTCTTTTGGCCTGAAACCTTTGTAAACCATTTAATGACAAATGTCCTTGGAAAAAGGAAAACTGTAGGGGAACGAAATTCCCCTTTGGTTGCAAGCTAAGGAAAAGGTGCAGGGCCTTCCATCCAGATGCCACAAGCTCTGTTCTAGATTCAAAAGACAACATGTTCCCAAAAGTGTTTTGGACATATGCTCCTGGTCCACTTTTTTATAGCCAGGGCTATTAAAGTACATTAATTCCCATGCCATGCCAGGTGTCGTCAGACCCGCCCCCCCTGTCCCATTTCAAAAATGGTATCTCCATTCGTGCTCATGGTACTACTCTATGCTGTGTCAAGGTGAAAAGACGTGTAAAATGCAGCAGTTCGTTCTCTTCCAGCTTTGCAGGCTGGTAAAAATGACCTCATCAACAATGCATGTATAAAACTCATGTATAAAATAAAGTACAAGCGCAGTAATTCCTTCCCATTAATGCCATACAGTATTCACAGCTGCAAGGGAGACTGTAGGTTGAGTGGCACATGCATTAACACACTACCTTACACACACTGCAGTCGTGAGGATCAAATTACTAGGCACATCCACGCATACTGGAGTAGACACGCCTGACAAGCTTCAGAGCTTACACAAATACACTTAAAAATGATTTTTCTTATGTGTAGTGTTTTAGGGGTCCACAGTCCTCTCTAAGCTGATTACTGAAATCTTCAGGGTTCTGTGTGTGACAGGCTGCTGCATGCTGAGAGCAGATGGGGACTGTATGATGACTTGGCTGACCTGCTCAACCTCCCTGCGTCTCCTGTTGTTGTCCACTGTGTGATTGCACCATGTGTGACCCGAGGAGCGGTGCACTCATTTTAAACCACAGTCAATCTTTGATATTCGTGCGCAGCCGATAGTTCACATACCTAAGAATTTTTTGAACGTGAAACCATATTCCACCAGTGGCCATTGTGCAGCCATAGTGATGTGAGGTGAAGTCAGGGGAAGTGTTATATTTTGAGTAGGGAGATACATATTCTGTCCGTCATCACAAGGGTTTAAGATATAGGTCATATTGTTTTGAGATGTTAAATGGAACTCACACACTGTGTTGGCCATGTTGTACCACCACACAGAGTTTGTGTTTTTTGCTGTACGCAGTCACACCAGCGTCTTTTAGCGTTCTTTTCTGACACATTTTCCTTCTCCTGCTCTGTACAGGCAGTGCTGGCACCTCTGTTGTGTTTAACAAGAACGGTGACGCTCCAGGACGCTACGACCTGTTCCAGTTCCAGATGACCAACTCCTCCACCGCAGAGTACAAGGTGGTAGGACAGTGGGTGGAGAACCTCCAGCTTAGGGTATGACAGTTTACTTAGGCTGGAAACACACAGACACAGAATTTGGCATGTTATTTGTTTTCTTGTACCTAAATGGGATATCAAGGAGTCAAGCATGCAACAAATTTACTAGCGTGAAGACTTTTTGTGTTTCCTAAAATTGAAATCTCTTATGTGACAAAAGGGTTGCACATAATTTGCATCTCAAATACAGAGAGAGCTCAGGTGCTCTTGTGTTTTACTTTCCAGTTTAATTGATGTATCTTAGGTGCAGAAAGAAATCATCTGTTTGTGCAATTTAGCAGGTAAAAATATTCTAGTGGAATTTATTAATATTTGTCTCTAACAATGGAGAAACAGTTACTCACGCATTCCAGCTGATGTGTTGCCTACTAATGTGCAAACATATCCCAAATTCTTACATAAGTAATAATACTGAAAATGTGATAATTAGTTTTAATGAGACAAGTGTGTATATTGTGTTCTTGAATTGTGAAGGTTATGAAACGTCCCTACTGCTGCTGTAAAGAGAAAAAAAAAGGTGAAATTAAAGCAACAGAATATTTTAAAATCTGTATGTGAAAGGATATAAAAGCCTGTAATTTCAGCCTGTCAAATGTAGTACTGTATTAAAAAGGTCTGATCTGCTTCTACCTAAAAGAAAGTCAGAGCAAAACTAAAATATGGGAAGTGGCTTTATTTGAGTGATCAATATTAAAAAGAACAACAAAGAAGAAAGTAAACATGCAGTGAGGTTATCACTTCCTCTGCTGTTTGTGATCACTCTGGTACTGCGTACGTTGGAGTAGTGACAGCAAATGTGAGAGTGTAGAAGAGCAAGAACATGTTTTTTACACAAATGTCAGTCCATGCATGTTCAGTCTTCAGTCAAATGCTGCTGAAGACACTGATGTTGTTAGAAACTGACACCTAACTACACCTTGCATGTTATTTCTGGTGCTCATCAGGTTTCCTGCATCTTTTTTCATACATGATCAAACTCAAAATAAATGATCACTTCTTATCTGGTGGAATGTAAGGCACACTGACGAGGGCAAGAAAGGTCTCAGATCAGGTACCTTCAGATAAACTGAGTGTAAAAATAAGTGAGAATGTCATTTATTTGACTTTTGTAGCGTATGTAAAGCATAGTAAATCCCTTAGAAAACAACTGGGGCAGAAAATTTTCAATTTATAGGACTTTAAATAATTTTAATTTAAATGAAAGAATCTAATATAGGTGTTAGGTGCAAAGCTGGAGACAGCTGGGGTTTTTTGCTCAGTGTAAGGTGTTGTAATACAGTTTGCTGTCAAAGCACAACAATGAGCTTGGGAGATTCATGTGGACAGTAAAGGAACGGATGAGCTATATGTTATTTCAAGGGAAACATGGTTTGCAAACTGTATGATAGAATGACACCTGAGCGGAAATTTCTATGAAACTCAGATTACAAAAAACATGACATTTACATACAGATGAGTTAACATTTGCATAATGGCTCTCCGGATCACAAGAATTAAACTCAGCTGAATGGATTTGATAGCACAGGTGGAGCGACGTCTGTTGCTGGAGATTTGTTGATTCATTCTGTTTTAGTGTGATTAAAAACCAAATGCTGTTACAGTGCAATTATATTCCAATGCAGTAGGTTTTACTTTGTTCAGGAACATATAAGAGTAATCTAATTTAATGGTTTCCCTGGAATGATCGCCCTGATGCGCTCGTTCAACGTAATGCTGTTCCAGCTCAAATTAACTGTAAAATAAACAACTATAGCATATCCCAAATGAAAACTATAGCAGCCGTCCAAGCCCAAGGTGTCAAAATATCTTCCTTCTGGTCTCTATGACAACAGAGCTGTTGGTCTCATAACTGTTTCCACACTGTGTTAAATCAGGCGGTTTTCCACAGAGCACCATTCATTGTCCAGAGAATAAATGGCACTTTCATGCCCCCAGATAAATGGCAGCTGATAATCTACCCAGACACCACAGAAGCAACACATTTATCATATAGGTACACACAACGCGAGCACACTGGAGATGTGATATTTCTTTGTGCTGCAAAGACGCAGCTCTGATTTTGCAAATATTGGCAGTTGGCACATTTGGGGAAGTGATGCTATTTGCACCAATAAAATTAACTAATTTGTATGGTATGTATGCAGTTTATTTAATGCCAGGAAAAATAGAAATGTTTTTTTACGTGCCATTTTTTAAGTCACAGGGACATTACCTTTCAAATAAAGTGCTGTTCATTTTCAGCATTGTTTTTTCTATGCTGCTCTGATGTTAGTGCACACTTGGAGACTGAAAACCTTTTAAGTCTGTGGTTTCAGAGCAGTTGTTTGATGCTTGTAAGAACACATTAAACTGATTTCCATGTTTTGATGCTTGTTGAACACGGATGTTATTTATTCTGATAACATAACTGATACCATATATTGATATAAAATCGTGCTAGTGCATCTTTAATCTTCTCGTGCTTCAACTGCCACGGACCAGTGCACTTTCATACTAAATCAAAAGGCAAGCTCTGAGTTTTATGAAAGCTTTTCTAACATCCTAAAAGATGTCTATGTGTTATTCATTGTAGGCACATAGACTTGTATGTTGAAACTATAGTGCGAGCTTAAATCATCAGACACCTCAGGGCCTTTTTGGATTGAAGTTTCAGATAGATCTTCAGAGCATCTGTATACTACGCTTTTCATTTTAATGACAAGATTATAAATAGGAAAATCTCTGCAGAGTCTTAAAGACACCAAACCAAATCCCGTTCTCGTTCCTTCTCCTCACATATTTCATACCTCAATAGCTGCTGTATTAAAACATAATGTATTTTGCATTCCACATTTCTTGGTTTTTTATTTCACTGAACAAAGGTAAGCTCTGTTACCATGGTGATTTCAATTACTTTCACGTACTAGAAAAGGTTCACAGAAATTAGCAAGAAAGATGTACTGTATTGGGTTCAACTGCATTAAAGATTTTATTTCTTTTTTTTATTGTCTGCAAAGACGGCATTCTTCATATTTAGTGGCTCAATAAATTGTGAACGAAGGTTACGCTTCTGCACAAAATGTCAGGTATTTTTCATATTCCACACGGTGCCGCAGCTTTAGTGATACCTGGCTGTCTTTCTGTTGCTAACCCTTTTCTTGTGCTATGCTATCGCTCTCGCAGCTGGAGGATCTCCAGTGGCCAGATGGTGAGCAGGAGGTACCAATCTCTGTGTGCAGTCTGCCCTGCAAAACTGGAGAGAGGAAGAAAAAGGTGAAGGGTATGCCGTGCTGCTGGCACTGTGAGCTTTGTGATGGCTACCAGTACCAGTACGATGAGACGTCCTGCAGATTGTGTGCATACAACATGAGGCCCAACTCCAACAGAACAGCCTGCCAGCCAATTCCTATAGTAAAGCTCGAGTGGCACTCCCCATGGGCAATTATTCCTGTGTTCCTGGCCATGCTTGGCATCATTGCCACGATCTTCGTCATGGCAACTTTCATACGCTACAATGACACACCTATTGTGAGGGCTTCGGGCCGAGAGCTGAGCTACGTGCTGCTAACCGGGATCTTTCTGTGTTATATCATCACATTTCTCATGATAGCCAAGCCTGACGTAGCTGTGTGTGCCTTCAGAAGGATCTTCTTGGGCTTGGGCATGTGCATCAGCTATGCTGCACTGCTGACGAAGACCAACCGTATTTATCGGATCTTTGAGCAGGGCAAGCAGACGGTCACAGCCCCACGTTTCATCAGTCCCACCTCCCAGATCGCCATCACTTCCAGTCTGATCTGTGTGCAGCTGTTGGGAGTGCTCGTGTGGTTCGCCGTGGACCCGCCGAACACCATCGTCGACTACGATGAGCAGAAAACCATTAATCCCATGCTGGCCCGTGGTGTGCTGAAATGTGACATCACAGACCTACAGATAATCTGCTCGTTGGGCTACAGCATCCTGTTAATGGTAACCTGCACCATCTACGCCATCAAGACAAGGGATGTACCAGAAGACTTCAATGAAGCCAAGCCCATTGGCTTCACTATGTACACCACTTGCATAGTCTGGCTGGCCTTCATCCCAATTTTCTTTGGCACAGCCCAGTCAGCAGAGAAGGTGAGTCAATTCATTCTCCCTTTTTGTCAGCACCCTTGTCTTTGTCTGTCTCTGACAAATTTCCCTTTCATTTCTTCGGCCCTGTTTTTATCTTGTCTAAACACACTCTCACATTAATATTAATCCAAACACAAGAAGAAAAAAAAACGACACACACACACACACACACACACACACACACACACACACACACACACACACACACACACATGTATTGGCTGTACGTTAGAGGTTAATTTTGTTTTGATTTTATATTCACATGGCGTGAATGGAAACCCACACACAGGACACCACAGAAGGAAACAGGCAGAGAAAAAGTCATACTGTAAATAACCAGCATCCTGAAATGCCTGAGGAGTGGTGTGTGTGGGGGGGGGTCAGCATTATCATAGCTCTCAAGATTAAGGCTCCACATACAGTATACTACAATGCCTTATTGTGGAGGGGGAGACAAGCAGATGGAGGAGGAGATAGAGGATGAGGAGCTGGAGAAGGAGGAAGGCAGGGAGAAATGAGGGGTAAATAGAAGTTTGATTCAACACAGTCTATCTCTTGACGGCTGTGCTCTACTCAACAAAGCATTTGACACTGGATGCTACTGGAGTTGATTGAGAATATGACATTTTGACCTTCTGTGCTGGTCACTGCCTATATGGGCAGCACGCGGCAGAATACAGATGCATTCATCTGCTCGACTCATGAGCTTCTCCGCAGACCTTGAGCGCACGACGCAGCGAAGGAGAAGTTTTCCACACACAGAATATTGATGCGGACAGGAAAGTGTTACTCGTAACCTTTTGAGCAGCACACCGTTCAATAGCCTTCCTGCTAAGCTACAACATGAGATGATTTGCCTCATCTCAATTTGCTGCCGATTTCATAGATGAATTACACACTCAGCAGCGATTAGGAGTTCATTATGTTACACATGGCGAGTTGTGAGGCAGTAATGTGTTTATCTTTACCCTTTATGAAGTTAACTCTTTCTTCACACCAGCCCCCGAGTTAGGTGTCTTTGTGGGTGTATTTCTGCCGCTTCCCCTTTCACTGCTAGTGAAAATGGCATTTGCATGTCTTGGTAACATCCATAAAAGCCAAACATGCTGTGAATTTATGGCAAAGTCATTTTTTTCCCACAACAACCTGCTCTGTAATGATTTTTACACATTATTTTTGATGTATACGTCCGTGTGTAGATGTGTGTGGATCTACATAAGAAAGAGTAATGTGACGCACTTGTATATTTTATCTACAGTTCCCACTCTGTATTTTTCAGTAGCAAAAGATTTATGGGAACACTGAGATACTATGATGCCAGCCACTAGTAATAATCCAAAAGAACATAGCATTGTTTGACCCCACGTTGTTTTGTTGTATTGTTTTGTAGCAGAGGTTGTGACTGCGCCAAGTATTATTTCTTTAACTCAGCACCACTGAAATGGCCTTTTCTCACACACACACACGGCTCAAACTAATGTTGAGGGAAGCCATATGAAAACTGTAACAAAAGATCAGAGAGCATGTTGCTGCCTCCTGTGCACCTGCATGTGCTCAGTCAACTAGTCAAAACTCTCAACTTAATGACTATGATTGTCAACAGCATCGGCCAACACAGAAATGTGCCAACAAGTGTTAACAAATGTTTAAAAACTGTTAACTGCAAAGGTTTTTATTTTGCTGTTTTGATTAGAGTCAGTATGAAATAGATTTGGGGATGTTCTCACTGTATTCACTCTCACTTTCCTATTCGGTAACATGTTTAAACACAAAACAATGTTTCTTACAGTTCAGAGGAGCAGGATGATCAAATAATGAAACATTTTCCCTGAGGCACAGAAACCTTCTAGTAAAACACCCACAAGATTCAGTCACACCTAAAATAGAGCCATGTGTCATGGAAACTTATGTACTGGACCTTTGAAAACCACTTAGGCAGTTGTAAGTTGTCTCCGGTACCCATATGAACATTTTTAGGGCAGACAGTGCTGCCAAGTATCATTAGCAGTGACTAACGAAACATGAAACTAAACATTCTTATTCCCACTCTTCAGCAGGTAAAATGAAAAACTGTAACTTCTAATCCTCTTGTCTCTTTGCCAACAACAGCCCTTGACAGGAGCCGGAACTAACACACATTGAGGAAACGCGGAGTCTTTTGAAAATAATATGTGAAATTACCGTGCCTACCAGTTGTTCTATGCTTGAGCAGATTGCACAAGAGGCACACCGCAGGCCAAATAAGAAAACTGGTCGAGTGTAATGGCGACACAATAAAAATACATGGTAAACGTCAAGCTAAAAGATCTGAGCAATCAAAGTTAAATATGTATTTGCAGAAATGATTGTTTGTGACAGAATCATGGCTTCCATGATGCATTTTAGTTAGCAACATCATGCTCTCCTCCCTGCATCGGCACAAAGTCGCCCACAAAAATAACTGATTACTTTTTATCTGAAAAAGATCTTTGGATCCGTGGAGCCTTACTTCCTACTCTGATAAATATGCGCTAAGATAAGAGCAACAAATAAAAGCAATCAGCGCATTTCTCTGATTGTTTTGATGATTATTTGTCTGCTCTAACAGAGGCATAATCATCCACACACAAAGTGGTGTCTCCAGTATGCAGTAGGGCTTTGGAGAACAAAGCCAAATAAAGTTATTCACGACTCTAGCCGCTCTAGAAAGTAGGCCACCTAAACAACAAGAGAGATCCAGGTAGTTGAGAGGAGACTGTAAATCCCGAGGATCCACTATTGAATGCTTCCTTTAACATGACAGAGAGCATCCTAATTGTGACTTACTGAATCAAGCCTGCATTTTAAGTAGTCAACCATACCTAACTAAATTGTGTTTGCACAAAGTATTTCCCCAGTGTGTGTGATTATGAGAATTACCCTCAACAGCTTTTTGTTTAAATGGAACGCTCGTCAGTGACATGTGAAATTTAAAAGCAACAGTTTGATTCCTGATGAGGATGTTGATAGATCATTACTGCAAGTATAAATAGAGAGTTGCTAGCCCATTGTGTAAATTACTTCGTATATTTTTTTATGCTAAAGTAACATGAATTAATTATGAATGTTCTGTAAAAAGCTAATCATTCGAGTGGTGGGTGAGAGGGCCTGCGAAAGTGGGTCAAACACATAGCGAGGCACAATGAAAAATACTGTCTCCCAGATTTAAGACAGCGTGTTTATTTGTGTGCACATGTGTGGAGTGAAACCCTGCATACCTACACATTTTGTGTGTTTGTGTGTGGATGTTTTTGCTTGTGCAAGATGAGCACGAGACCTAATGCTTATTGTGCTCCCGCTCCGGAATCAACTCTCCTGCATGGTCAATAAATCAGTTCTGATAGGGTCAGCATTGCAGCGTCTAAGGTATCAGAATCTCATTAAGAGCTTATTTCAATCGTGTTTAGTCGCTCGCACCATACTCTGTAGTGTTGCTATGGATACCAGAGAGGTTACCAACTGCCAAACATGTAGACACAGCACACGGTGTAGATTTTCTTGTGGTTGTATTTGATGCCATGTGTATTATTTGCAATGCTTTGATCGGTTGCCCCGATGTCTAATTATAAAGGCTGTAAATACACAGCTCAGACACTTAAAGGAAGCAACATTTGTCTTCTCCACCACCTAAGAGTCACACAGAGCAGGGTGCAGGGAGAGCATTGTGATATTCATACAGTTATTAATGCATGGTGCACCAGTCAGATCACTGCCTCTGATGCTGCTCCACAGAGAAACAGGAGGGGATGGAGAGAGACAGAAGCAACTGAGTGTACTGGCATGTTGATCATATCAGGCATCCGAATGATCGTTGAAGACAAAGGCGTGACTGGCATGTAAATGAGTCTATCTTGTATGAAAGGAATTACCATTAGTTGTGCTATTTACAAAGTAAACTGTATGCAAATGGTGACATTTCTTCCTTTCACTGAATCAGTGAGCATTTCACTGCTCTGCAGATACTCTGTTGTGGCTAATGTGTTTACAATTGTATCCTCTCCCAAACCACATTACCAGTGGCTGACTGGAAGGCAGCATATAAGTGACATCGGATGCTTTCAAGTGCAGTAGATTTGGAGGCTTTGGTGATCTGCTCTTGAAACAATAATGCCCCCTCTTGAAGTGATTTTTTGTCTCTTCAAAGACCATCACATAAAACAAGAGGCTCTTGCGTGTCTACTGCATTACTGACTTTGCTTCAGTAAAATCACTGCCTTTTAATGAAGTCGCTCTGTAAAATGCATGTTAACATAACTCACAGTGTGATTTGAGTTATATAAGCGTGCAATTACTATTTGACAATGTGAAAGGTGTTATGTAACCTCTGATAAGGAACGGCGTGAAGGAAGCATTCTCTTGACTGTGCCTGTGTAAGGCTCCCATGAATGGCAGTCTCTTATGAATGATCTCCCCACTTAACGCGGTGAGAGCCTTTCACAGGCTGCACTCCACTGCGTGCGGAGCTGCAGAAAAACAAATGTAGACCTGCTGTACACTGCAAATGCAGTTTTCTTAGCCCATGCTTGGTCTTTTATTGTACTCAAGGAGGAGGGAATTTACATTTAAATGGATCCAGCTACAGGAATTGTCAGTCGAAGTAGCTTATTGGCTGTAGATTTGTTTGATGAATACGGCAGTGGTGATAAGAAAGGAAAGAAAAGATGACTGCAACATGTTACACGCAGATTCTCAACTGGCTGCATGTCTGTTAGTCCAGTAAAAGGACATGCAAGACGAGAGGAGGCCACGTGAGGACATTTTGATAAAATCATGGTGCAGCTTCTGCTATTGTAATTAATACGCTCTGACCATCTTTGCCATGAGCGACTAGCTGCAAGTCAAGCTTTAATAAATGCTGCCCTGTTACAATGCACATCACTGCTCTTTTACCCATAGTTCCACAAAGTGAATATCCAGACCACCTACATATCTGATAATGATGTTAGATCATCAAAACAATGCATTTTATCATTGAGCTGACTCATGAGTTGGTTTGTGGTATATACTACTGTGTCAAACAAACATGTCCTAATGACAATGACCAGTGTTTTTGTCAGCTGGTTTTTCTTTACTCCACCTTTTCTTATTTACAAAAAAGCAATAGACTTGGGGTTTAGATTTTGTTTTTGCTTCACAGAATTTTCCACTTTTCTGAAATTGGCCATGATATTGTCCTTTTTTTTTCTTAAAGGTTAAAACATGACTCCATACTCATCTGCCTCACAGAGCTGCCAAATCAAAGTTCAAACTATATGCAAAGAAATTGTCCATTTATGTCATGAATGCTGGCTTTACAGTCATTAAAATCATTTTTTTGCTTTTCTGTGCTTCCTTCCAGCTGTATATTCAGACGACTACTCTGACCATCTCCATGAACCTCAGTGCCTCAGTTGCACTCAGCATGCTCTACATGCCCAAGGTGTACATCATTATCTTCCACCCTGAGCTGAACGTACAGAAGAGAAAACGTAGCTTCAAGGCGGTGGTCACAGCTGCCACGATGTCATCACGTCTGTCCCAGAAACCCAACGAGAGGCCCAATGGAGAGGCCAAGACTGAGTTGTGTGAGAACCCTGCTGCTGACCCTATGAGTAAGTTGCCGGATGAGACACTCATAAAACCTCAGAGCAACATATGTATGCCCCATCAACCAAGCTCACTGAACTTTACATATAGACCTGCAATGCCTAAAATATTATGTTTGGCCAAAGTGCATTTAGTTTAAAATATGCTATTCAAGATGATACAATGTAGAAATTTACTCTTCATCAGAAACACTGATACACACAACAAACACGTAATGTAATCTGTGCAGGGGACGTTTCAACTGTTACAATTTAACCAAAAATAATAAGTAAGACGTCTATTTCTTTCTCATTTTCTTTCTAAAATGTCCTTTCTTGATACTAGAAGGTTCCATTACAGCAGTTTAATGTGGTGGTCACTGAGGTAAAAAAGTATATATATAATGTCCTACAGAATGGGCAAGTAATCTTCTTTTCCTGATAAATGATTAGACCTTTAGCCCAAGTGCACAGCCAAGAGCGTGAGAGAAGATGGGGCTTGGTCTGTGAAAAGATTTGAAGAAGCAAGCCTTTGTTGCTGGAAATGGAAGATAATGTGTGTTATTCGTTCCAGTCTTCATCTGAAACAGGAAGCTTAATCCTGTTAGCAGAGGCTAGCTAGGTTATGCAGTGTTTGTTTGTATGGCAAACACCAGTACTAAGAAGAAAGAACGTCTTAAGCTGAATTTTAGACCGAGGTTGCAAGGGAAGCTCTTCACTCCTCTCTAGTCGTCAGGATGAAGACAGAGATGACTGACAGCTCATGCAAATCACACATCACAGGCTCCAAAGGCCTACTCTCCCGCAACACTTCCAATCACACAGAGCGATCATGGCACCCACAGGTGTGCCAGCCCCTCGCCCGCTTTGAATTATGTCTATGAGATGACAGATTTTCCTGGGAATTTCTCCAAACACCCAACAGTTGTCACACTCATCTGTCATGAGCTGAATTAGCTTGTGTATCACTGTGCCCGTGCATCTGTGCGCTCGCTTCTCGGTGCGCGACTGAATGTCTGAGTTACACACACAAGTAAGTCACAGGGCTGATGTGAGTATTGTATCGGGGGATGGTGAACATCCTTGCCTTTCACACATGTGGCTCGTGAAGCAAATACACACTCTGAATAATGGGTGAAACATTAACATCTGTCACAGCAGTGCATGAATAGTCCCTAAGCAGGGTGCACGGTCTCTGAGAGGTCCTCCCCAAAGTACAGCGTGTCATCTGTCATTCTGTGCGTCTCTCACCTTCTGCCTCTCCTACATGAATATCTTCTCACCTCATCTCCCCTCCCAGCGCACTCTCTCCTCCGCTTGCCCTTCCTTTTTAGCAGCAGTGGAAGTGACATTTATTAATGGCGAATTTATGTGCATGACCGCCCAGAAACCTGAACTGTGCTTTGACCAATCCCTCGAGTCTGTCCGTCAATTCCTGTAACCATCAGAGCGCCAAATACCTCCCATTCAGTGCCCATCAGCTCTGTACGAGATGACTCCGAGTGATTTATGGGATTAGGAGCATTAACAGCAGATTTCCCTTGGTATTGATATGGTGTAATATCTTCACGACTATGCTACTCAAAGACAGGAGGATTTACCCTGTAATTCACAGATTCTGAATTGATTCACTGTTCTGTGACTATTTCTTTCTGACATAAATTCGTCAAAATGGACACGTATAGATTTTAAGAGCTTAATTGCAGGTGAAATGAGTAATACAGTGGTAAGAAAACATGACAGCAAGGTGAAATATAAGAACATCTATGTCATGGGATTAATAATCAATTTAGATTAAATTATATTAAAAACTGAATAACGTAGCAAATAATGAAGATTGACATCTCAATCCAAGACAAACGAACACAAAGACATAGCATGTTGCTCCAAAATGAGCTTCCTGTAACGGGTTTGATTACCAGCAAGAATCTGTTGTACATTTACTAATGTTTTATTCATCATTCTTGTTGGCCAAGACTACAAAATGCAGCTGTAAAGAAATGGTGCAATTTTAATTGCTTAGCCCATGGGAGTTGGTAGCCATAGCAACATTAAAGCAGTAGAACAGGAATTTATAGCATTGGCTGTGATTAAGAAATTGTACATCAACATACTCCACCACACAGAAAGGGTGATGTGCATACAGATAAAAACATTTTGTACTTGCTGCAGGGCTGCAGATTACATTCACAATTCCACATTTGTCATCACAACTCTATTTAAATATGAACCTGATACGATGACTAAAATTAAGTGAAGAATTAACTTTGACCCTGAAACAAATTATGAAGAAGCCACGATAAGGGGAAATAAACTTGAGTTTGCAAAAAAACACACCTTCACTGTGAAGGTTTAAGACTCAAATAGGTTCTCACAGCGATAGATAAATCAGAGGATGCACACAGCACCCAGGCACTCAGCCACATTCAGATATGTTTCCATGGTAATCCAGACTGGGATCACATTGCATGCCCTAGCATTTGTTTGGTGCCCACTTGTGTGGTGTTTGTGTTTTTTATCACTAGTTAACATCTGAAAATAGAAACTAAGGTCATACATGGGGGCATTGTGAGTTGAAATGATACACTAGGCCATAAAATATTGCTACTGATTGTGCACAGCTGGTAATAAGCATGCATGACACAATAGCTCTGATGATGTTTATTTGCCTTTTTCCTCTTTTGTTTTGTTTTTAGAACTGCTCAAAGTATTTTTTGTTATTCTGTTCTCAGGTCAAGCAACCAAGAAAACATACGTGAGTTACAACAACCTCAGGATCTAATCTGCTTCAGCATGAATGCTGTGTGTCCTTTTTCCGTGATTTAAAAGGGGAAGGACTGAGAAAGACAGATAGAGACAGAAGAGAGTCCAGGCATCCCAGCACACCTGCAGTACCTCTGCACTCCGGGGTTGTGGATGGCATCAAACCTTCATCCACACATGATACAATGAGTCCTGACAGAGACTAGCACAGCTGTAGGTCAGTGTGGTTGGGTCAGGCCTCCAGAACCAAACGTTTAGAGCTTGTGTTGTGACCCCCTTTTCTCTGTGACAGAGAACAACTTGCCTGCTAAAAGGGGTCACTGTGAATGAGGATGGCTGCAAAACAAGGACAGTGGATCTGCTCTCAAGATATTTTCCTTTGAAATGTCATTAAAGCCATATTCTCTTGGGGTTCCCATTATCTAATTTCTGTTTTGTATTGTTTCTAAGTGATTTTCTTCTGTGCCTCTTTCTTGAAGTTGATTTAATTACCTTAGACAGCAAGCTCTGGCACATACAGTATTTTGTTTTTACCAAAATCAACTCCAATCAGTCCCAGATGATTATTATGTTAGAGGAAGGGGAATTGTAAGTATATTTTTTTGTAAATATTTGAGAGTATTTTTTATGTTTGGAGTACAAAAATAGATATTGAGTCTTTGTTCAATTGGATTTTGAATGGTTATGAAAAGCACCACAAAGTGTTCACTTTGCATGTGCCAATGTATGTCTGTTCTATTTGATGTGAAGAAAAATAAATAACAAATTCTGAAAATAATAATGAGCTTCAGCATTCTTGGGCAGTTTGTTTTCTTAACTCGAACTAAACTTCATTGAATGACAGAATATGGCTTTAATCTGTTGTTGAATCGATCCTGCCCCACCCCGTGTCCGCAAGCATGTTTGTTTTATATAGTTTCGTACTGGGTATATTATGCCTAATTATGGTGTGGGAAAACATTGATATCAAAGCAATCATGCAAGTATGTTGTGATGTCTGTCAAATTATGAACATGTAATAAAATCATTTTGTTATATTTTATACAATGAAACCAGACAGCATGTCATTGTTATTTCTGTGTGTGTGTGCGTGTGTGTCTAACTGTATGAGAGGCCATTTTTAAACTGTGGTATATGAATAAGTACAATTATTCACTGTGTTGTGTTTTTTTTTGTTTTTGGAGGGGGGGGGCTTCTGTAAATGGATGCAAATGCCACACGCTTGTTTACTGTCTCACACCATGTAGGGGCACATTAGCAAGCTCACTGAGCAGTGCTGCCATGCAGAGTAGATCAGACCCTGCGAGAGGAGGAGACGTCCACTAGCTGACTCCTTTTGCTCGCCCTTTGCTCTTTCTGTCTCATCCGTTGTTTCTCTCGCTTGCTGTTGCTCCCACCAAGTCTAAGCACCAATCCCCTGCATGAATAACATAACATGTCAGATCAATTTGTCCTGCTGATGGCCAAGCCTTCGCGAGCTAACCGTTCTATATTCCTGTGCCTGCCTGCGATTGTAATGTTAATATTTCAATATTGATTAATATATAAAAACACGAATAGGACACACGTGAGGGACTTCTGTTTCTTCACCCAGTAAGCGTTGCCCTCGAGGCAGCTACACAAGCAAATGATATATGACCAATACATGCTGACTGCTATTTTCTGTTTGCATGCGTGTGTGTGACAAGAGAGAGAGAGAGAGAGAGAGACAGGAAAAAAAAGGTAAGAGATCCTAATCCACACAGGTTTTTCTGTTGTTTCTCTATCTATCTGTCTGGCATCTCTCTCCTCCTCTCGCTCCTGTGGGACCAGATGGACTTTACTTACTCATATGCACAGTCTGTCATTTTGTGTTGCACACGGCCAAGAAAAATCCCACTTATGCCCAATTAAGACTAGTCTATCCCCCACTAAATTAATTGCCTGTGTCAGTGTCTGTGTGTAAGTAATCAGTAGGGGATGAACAGAGTTTAGATCTGCAGCTCAGCAAAAACAAGGTAAACACAAAACAGCTAAAGCGATAACCTTCTGGATTTTAATAGAAAATCTTTCAAAATCTAAGCATGAAAGGTTCAGGAATGTCTGGTACCTAACTAAAATAGTTTGAAGTATGGTTTACTCCAAACCCTCAAGGCTCTGACGTCAGGGCCCACCTGCTCAGTATGCACCTGTTCTGTAGGCAGCAGCTTCCTGTGAGAATCAAGTGGAGAAACATCAAAGAGAGGAAACTAATCACAGTGGACTGAATGCGAGGCATACTTCACCGGGAGGACATAAATGTTTCAAACTCTAAGGACTGTCAGTCGCGCATTATTACGTGGAGGGAATTTGAAGTGGAACAGTAGATTTAACAGACGTTAACAATGTGCACTTGCAAGCTCGCCAGCCGTTCTGACTCTTAAAGAGTTACAAAGTTGTCAAAACTGTCCTCGCCGTGTCAGAATTACAAGTCTGTGTGACCCGGTTTGGATGACAAGGTGAGACCGCTGCTCTGTGAAGTTCTGTGACATGTAGAATACCCAACACCAGAAGCTCAGGGTTTCTTCTATCAGAGTTTCTTTGTCACTTCGGTCCAGCTCTGTCTTTGAGGAAAGCCATCTTTATCTTGTCAGAGCTCTTTCACAGACAATTTACTGATGCTGGGTCTAGATTAGCTCTGTTTCATGGCTCCTGGGCACGGGGCTCTCCTATCTCTCATAAATGTCCAATTATTCAACTCCAGCCAGAGTGAAACTTTATCTGCTTGCCATCAGTGATCCAAGTGAACTGAGGCCTGATATAATGTCGAAAGAATAAAAACACTCTGATACACTCCTACTCCAAACCTTGTGGTGCTTTTTGTTTACCAGCATCTTCTGCTTCGTCCGCATTTCCTCTCTTCTTTTAGAAATCAGGCCAGTTAGTGTTACCAGCATGCTAAGAGTTTCTAATTAGTGGGACAGTAAGATAGCCATTGGTTAGACATGAATCACAACATCCACCATCTCCTCACAGGCACTAATTATCATCTGAAGGGGGATCACAAGTAAATTTTGCAAACACGCTGTACAGTTGAAATCCCATGTTTGTTCGTCTATGAGCAATCCAAGAAAGAAATACGCTGCCTCTTTTCCTAAGTGAATAAATAAGCAAGTGGTCACTGGGTGCCTATTCTTATCTGAGGCTCCACGGAGCTCCTCCTTGCCCGGCCCAGGCTGCACGGTGTGTGCGTGTGCGTGCGTTTGTGTTCTTCATCACAGCATTATTGCATTTTTAATCAGCGGAAGAGACCGGGCATCATTCTCATCACATTAGTGTCTCCTGGTATTTATTCCTCCCTCTGTCTCTTCCTCTCACTACTTTTACTCCTTGGGGGGAGGGGGAGTGGTTAGGTGGAGAGAATACATTTGGAATTTGCTCATTTAGAGATATGGACTCTGACAGTAGACAATTAGCTCAGTCACCTCCTTTATCTTCACTCATCTGTAGCTGAGGGATTTAGTACGTGTTGCCTGTACAGTGATGACTGTAACACCTCTCTCGCTGCCATCCTTTCCGTCTCCCCATTCCGATTTCCCAGACATCCAAAACTTCTAATTCCATCGTTCTCTGTGCTAATGATTATTTGAAAATGACATATCTGACTTCATGAATTTAGTTGACTGCTATGTTATTAAAACGGCTGACAAATGCTCTTCAGAATTCACAGCTGAGTAGGTGCTCTAATTTGCCAATTTCCCCTGTCAGGGAAATGCATCGGCGTACATATTCACATTCTGTGAATATGTTGCATATTTGTTATGCCTTAGCTGAATGACAGATGCAACTCACTTTCAAAAGCTTGTATGAAATGTAAAAAAAAAAGTTATACATTTTTAACACTGAGTCACAGCTCAGGTTTGTGGCACAAACAAAAGCCAACAGCATTTAAACCACAGCAAATCATCTGCGGTTTAAACAGGAGCTGACAGAGATAAGTGTTGGCTGGCTGTGAAATTTAACTAGAGAGCTAAGCCCTTGATTTCAAGGAGCATAGCATAAACAATGCATTTCCACATCCCACGCAGATCACTGTTATTTCAAAGAAAAGTAAATGCCTTAAGAGCAAAAAAAAAACGCTGAAATGGAAATGAAGTTGAGGAAGAGTGATAGAAATCCAAAGATGAAATGAAATGAAAAGGTATAAAAAAAAATTGTTATGCTTTTCAGAGTAGTTTTGCAGGAATAGTCGTCTGGTGTTTTACCTTTCCTTTTTAAAACTGATCCTAATTCAGGATCATGAACCAGTCATATAAATTTAGAAGTAAAAGCTTAAAAAAAGCATCAAATTTTGCTGTGGGCATTGTGAAAGAAGTGTACAGTCAAATGATTATAAATCAATTCAAAGAGTGAAATATAGACTTTCCGTGCAAACTATATCGCTGAATATTGTGTGTCTCGTTTTTCAGTTGGCGATGGAGTGTAGAGCACTCTCCATTTGATTAAACTCTACCCAAAGGCTGCATCAATTATGTATCCTCACAATGGAGTTAATGGACTGCAATAACAGTTGAAGATGACTTGACTAAATTTCCACATGACATGGCAAGAAAAAACTCACTTCAGCAATGTAACCCTCCTGAACAGCTTGTCTGAAATGATAAAAGATCAGGTCTGCTTCCAGCTGATTATATAAAATTACATTTTCTTTTGTTAATTTCTCTGTTAATCGGTAAAACATAATGCCCTCCGACAGACTTGTCTCCTCCAGGAGGTTAATATTTAATACACATCAGCCTGTGTGCACATACTTTCTGTGCCTTACACGGGCCTCTGTGTGTTCCTCAGCATACCTGTGTGGACACTGTGTGCTTAAGTGTGTGTGTGAATGTTTAAGCTCAGCTTGCAATCCACCTACTTTGCACAGCTTCTATAATTCAGGTCTCTGGGGCTTCAGTCCCATGAGTGGACCCTCGCAGAGAACAGAAGGGGCCCACAATGCCCCAACTATACAGTCACTGACCCATCTGGTCACGAGGCCAGCGGGGAGCATGCAGGATGCAGAGACCAAAGCACTGCACAAATATCCTGTACTTACACAAGACATGGCAAATCACACACACCCATGAAAGGTAGAAATGTTGCACAGCAACCTCACACTGAGTAACCCTGTTTACTTTGCGATATTGTGTGTTGTCTGAGCTGCATTTTCTAGGTTCCTGCTGAGCACATACCACAGAGAGGGGTATGCTGTATGGTGAATGAAGTTCCTGCTGCTGCAATTTGCAGGAAATGCAACACGTTGATTCAGCTGTGATCTCTGCAAGTCAGGCGGAGTATCTGTTCAACGTGACATTACAGAATCAAGGTGTGTGGGGCTGGGGTAGCCTGACATCCGCGCTGCTGTTTCTCTTCTGCACTCATATGCACAGCCATGTAAACATATCTAATAACATGATACGTGCCTGCCGCTGCCCTCGACTCCTGCAGCAAGGCTCAGGTTAAAATGCCGCCCAGAGGAGGCAGTATGAGGCTGTCATGTTTTCTCCCCTTGGTTATGAACCACCATCTAAGTTTACAGCTTTGTCGTGGCTCTGGAAATCCACAGCACACACGCAAACAGGACTGCTTCCGTGGCTGGAGAAAAGGATTTCCATCCCAGCTCTGGATTGGATTGGATTGGATCCAACTTGTGAGATAAGAAGCAAAATGCAATTAGTCTACACTTTCTAAATCTGTGACTGAATTATGGAGTCACACAGTTGTTCTGACTTATCTCACTTTCTAATTATGAGTGTGACTTAAGAGAGAGCCGACACATTTTATTATCATGGGGAATTAACGGAGGATCACTTATTTGCTGATGCACTGTTTAGCAAATAGCAACCATCAGTTACACCTTCATTGATTCATGTGTAGTGTTGCAGCACCTCTCCTGAACGGTAATGAATTTAAATAAACTCAAATATCTTATAATAGGATCTTGTAGTCTATACATGCATTATCTGATGAATTATAATTGCAGTTTTGTGTTTTATTTACCACAGCTTCAGGCTACTTAATATTTGTCTACAAAAGATGATCTCATGCAAAGGTTATAAATCAGTACCCTGGTCATGGTGTGATGCTACTGCCATCTACTGATACTGAAGAAGTCTCTGGCTAATCTCTGTTTTCCCCAGCATGCCTCAGAGACGCGCATTCGCACTACCCCGTTTGAAAACGTAAAATGTATACCACCACTGTGGTTAGACAACAAAATGTACTTCTGAATAGACTTCCTGTTCAGCTCTCAGGGCAAGCAAGCACACCATGTCCCCACTGGAAAGCGTTGAAATAAACTTACCGTGTCCTTTCACAAGGTGGTGCTGCTGTCATTGATGAGAAGAGGACGAGTCGCTGCCTGAGATGAGGTGAGCTAATTTTATTTCCAGTGCTGCAATACAAAAAAAACAAAGGAAAAAAAAACACACGCTTGTTTCTGTCAAATATTGTATTATGATAATGAATTCAACGGATGAAACCTCAAACATAACCGCAAACACTTTAAACTAAACACAATATTATTCATACAGTTTTTCTCCATTGTAAATCTAAAAGGAACAAAAATGTGGTCACATAATTATGAGAATCGATCATATCAGCTCAGAGAAACTGTAATCGTACATTTAATTATTCACCTATTCAACGGTGTGACCAATGAGAAATGAGAAGCACATTATACTAAATACATGTATGCTTCTTGTTTTGCCAGTTCTCCTGTGAACATTGACAATATCTATCTTCTAGAAAACTGAGCACAGGCCAGAAAAGTTGGTTTCTACTTGCGAGACTAGCAGCTGTGAAAACTACTAAAATGCAAAAACAGATTCAATTATAGCTATTTAATAAAGAACTATTGTTACCCCCCACTGAAGCTCATCTCTCTGAAAGACCCACTGCCTACAAGTTTCTATAGCAGAGGGTAATTGGTTGGCTACAGCACCTATTACAGCAATGTTGAGATGTAATTAAAGGATAAGGCCATTTTCTATATTTTTATTTGGAAGAATTCCTTTTTATTTAATTTTTTTATGTAACCTTCGCATTTCCTAAAAAGAGCTTGGAGTAGACCCCACTTCACCTCAGAGTTTGTAAGTCCTTCTGAATGTTTGAGCCTTGGTTAAAAGATAAAATGCCAAGGTCACATTTTTTTCTAACACAAAAGAGTGTGTTATAAGCGCAGCACCGTGTCTCACTCGTGCTTTTAATTGTTTTTGAAAAACAAGACACAAGTAAGCGAATCTAGATGCAAAACTGAATGATACTATGGTAAGAAAATGAAATGTTAAAATATAGGAAATGATCAGCCTTATTCTTTAAACTTAGAGAGTGTTGTGCTGATAGGAGGAGGTTTTGTGTCCCACTTGCTTCCCTGACAATTATCCTTCATCATTATGATGTTTTTCTTATCATTGTGCTTTCAGCCTAATGGGAAACATAGTGCCACATTTCTTGGGCTTTGGGCCTCTAATGAGGCCTATTACAGTGTCGTCCATATCATGTGGGTCTGCCCACCATCATACCCTCTCTGCTATTCCCCCTGTTAAGTAGAAGATCATGTTACCAGCCCCTTAAGCACTAGGGTGTACACAAAGGCTGATTAGTTTTTCTTTTTTTAATCAAGAGAAAAGTTTGTGTCAATAATACTGTGCAGTGGAAATAATTACGCTTCTGGGTGCAATGAGACCTTGGCCTGACATGGCTACGGGCCTAATTAGAATTTGTTAGGACCCCAGGAATTATAATCACGCTTACAAAACACCACTTTTGATTAATGTTGGAGGTGTTTGAAATAACTAAGCTATGGCAGGTGCTGCACAAACACCACATCTGAATATGTAAAAAAACAGCTTCAATTAATTATCAAGCAAATTATTAATTTCCATGTGTGTATGATCTATTGATGTCTAATTTCAGAAATGATGTCACAAAACAGTTGAGACTAGTGATTTTGTGCGCAGAGCGACGAAGCAACCACAACAGCAGATTTTCAAGTGCATTGCATCAGACACATCAACAACTGAAAGGTCACTTCTTCATCTCCCAAAGCTTTTCATAAGCTTATACATTTTTCATCACATACATTAACTTTAAATCTCAGTACATTATTAATGAGCGCAGAGGATGATGAAGTGAGAGACTAGCAGGGCATAAAGTAGCTTCAAATCCACATTCTGATACATGCTCATAATATGCTACGGATGCTGTTATCGATTAGCTCGACTCCATTTGTAGAATCAAACCACTCTACTGCTGCTGTAGCGGTTAAAGGGAGAGTATTAATAGTATTTTGACATATAGGAGATGTGTGGAAAAATAACATTAGGTTTACACATGGTTCTTACTTTGTTTCAGGTCCTTTGCAATTTGGGCAATCTTATATTTTACATTTTGCCTAATATTATCTAGGACAGCAGCACGGTGTTCATTTTCCAACCACAACTCGATAGAGCTCAGGACTCCATCAAAGCTGGTCATTCACTCTTGCTACAACGATACAATATAATCCTTCAACTGCATGTTCAGAGACAATAAAAGGGGCTATTATTTCTGCATTAGTAGTGACTACTATATTATACTTTGTTTTTAGAATCTCTAATAGAAGAATAGATGGACTGTGATGGACAAGTACAATGATATTTAAACTTAAGAGTGCACCTGCACATGTAATGACTAATAGGTATTATTCTAATGTAATTAAATAATTAGTCATAATTAGTGTATTTAACTATTTAAAGTATTATAAATGTTTAATTGTATTTTTCCAAAGGAATGTCATCAAATAGTGTTATCCAGTCACAAGCCTGAGACCCAAAGATATTCCATTTCTCAGATACTCTCATTCTCAAGTTAACTTTAACATTTGATAACCTAGAACTATCAGCATTTGATATTTTTGCTTCAAATATAACTTTGAGCACAAGTCAATTATTTATCTTTATATTAACCAAGCAGCAATCAACTGTTTGCAAATGTGTTAAAATGGGTAACTAATAGTAGCAGAACTATGGACTATTAAGTCCAAAGTTATAACAAGTGTGCAGCCTTTATAAATAAGGTTCAGCCTCAGTTTAAATTTTGTATTATGTAGCACTTCAGACCTGATAAATTAGTCACTGTGGTGAAAATAAACCTAAAGCTACAGACATTCCTGTTTGTATAAATATATTCACATATCACCACTAAAAATAAGATGTCTGAAACCATTCAATTTGTAATGAAAATGTACATTTGTGTCAACAGCATTGGTTTTTTTAGTGTGTCACTAACCAATGAAACAGTGTTTTGACCTCTCCCAAATAAGCCATCATAACAGAAGCTGGATGCTAAAAAAATATATATTTGAGAGCAGCTATTAGTCATTGTTATTGATATTTCTCCAAAAGATGTAGGAGAACAGAGCCAAAAAAGAATAACTGCCCACCTAAATGCCACAGAAAAGGAGTTTCTCTTAAAATATCACAGTCTCACCAGTGCCAGCATGCTATGGATTTGCTTTATTACAACAAAGACTTTATTGCTCATGTAACAGCGAAAACCAGCCAACCATTAGAACCAATTAGAGTCTGCTTCAATAAACTCTGTCAACAATGTAACAATATACTGTAAAGTGAGACTACAAAAGGCCACAGTTTTTTATATTTGGTTTGTTGGCTTGGTTTTATGTTTGGGAAGCAAAGCAAAGTGAAACTCCCAATTCTCATACAGAAGCACCAACCTCAACCTATTGTTGAATTTGAAACAAAGACTTGGCCCAAATGCAATTATAACTGTTTTTCCAAAAAAAAAAAAGAGACCATACACCAACTATGAGGCTTTACAAATAGTATTACGTTTTATTAATATATTTTCATAAAACAAGTTTAAGACTGTATCAAAAACTCAGTAAAAACATTAGATTTTTAACCATTTTTTCTTGTGGTGATGTCAGATATGAAATGTACATAATTCACATATTGTTGTGGTTTCTTTGTTCCCCATCATACTGAGATAACACATTTTTTTGTGATGGGCAGGTAAACTTTCTTTTGTACCCTCACAAACTATAAAGTCATTTTAAATGATTGCAATCAAAAATCTAGACATACAATTTAAAAATAAAATGATTTCCCACTCTGTCTCAGCCTTCCCCAACTAGGTTTACTAATAAAACACTAACATTATGGAGTTGTTTAATTTCACAGGCACACAATTATATACATCCCCTTGTCCCCATGCCTCGTCTGAACTGGCAACAGGCAGTGCACTAAACGTAACAGTGCAACACCTAGAGACAGAGCAGTGATAATACAGTACTCTAAGTCCACCCACCCCACACACACACACACACCAATAAAACCAACTGAATATAAGACATTGGATCCACCTCATTGACTGTGTCACCAATTCTCACTCTGCTGTGAAACACAGCATACCATTGGCCCCTTTTTTACTGTTGTAGCAACCCTACAAGGTTTGACTACAGACATCACCTTGGCAACAGCGAATGCAGTCATCTCACAGGCAGGTTCAGTGGCACACACATTAAGACAAAAATGTCATGTCTTTTGCAAAATAATTAGGCTACATGTACAACAGGCGTGATCAGAGTAATTTTCCTTGCGATCAAGCACCGCAGAAATATAATGTAGGGAATTCAAGGCTATAAAAATCATTTTCCTACCTTTTTTCCTAAGACACAGTGCAAGGTTTAACAAGAATTTGCATAAGTGCAAGTTTTGCATGTTATTGTCAAGAGGGAGCTAAGCATATAAGAGAAGAAGAAAACATCAAAGTCTTAGAAACAAACTGTTTTGTGTAAATAAAGTGTTCCATGCTTTCAGTTTGGCTTTTTGTATTTCATCCCCCTCTAGAAATAACAAGTGCAAAATCTTAGTAAACCTAGCCCAAGGACAGATAGGAGTGATATAGAACTCATAAAGATTAACATTGTGAGGGAGAGTCTCAAGTCTGTTGTCATGGTGACATCTGCTCAAAGGCCCTGTGGACTTCAGTCTTTCCTGGTTCTTTATTATTTTCTATACAATAGAAATAGTACATCATTGAAGATAAAATTGACTCTTCTTGGCAAAAAACACACAAAAGAATATGCAAGAAGTCAAAAGCAGATCTGAAGGACAAAGAAAAAAAAAAAGAGTGCTGCAATTACAAACTGTTCCCATCAATTTGTCCTGTGCCAGTAGTACAATTGTACAATACAGTGTCCTATCCATTATGTTCAAATATATGGGTATGGTTGCCTGCTCCTCTACAAAGTTATTTTGTAAGCATTTCACAAGCATCCCTACATTGCACCTGCTTTCCAAACTGAAAGCTTCAGTGTTTTTGTTAGGGAGGCACATAGGGAGGTGGTGACCTGTACGAGGTCATGTTCTTGGGGCGAGACCCTTTGCCCTCTATGGGAACAGTAAATGGTGGTGGGGGCTGATAAGGAGGAGCATTAGGATCATCATCCTGATAAAGAGAATAATCCTCCAGCAGGTCCTGGTTAAGCAGGGTACTGTGGGGGCCAGCCATATTGGGGTACTCTGGAGGGGGAAGTGGAGGTTTTTCTTCCTGAAGGATAAGAGGGATGCTGGAGGATGGGGGAGACTTGGAATCATCTAGCTCATCTGCAAATATTATAGGGACTCCTTTCTTGATGAATGTTGCCTGCTCCTCTATGGTCATCTTTCCCTTGCGTTTCTTGCGATAGCACACCATAGCAATAATCCCTGCTATGAGCAGCAGGGCTGCTACCACAACAGCAGGAATGACGGTGTGCAGGTAGACATCATCGCCAGTTACACCACTCATCCCAGGTGAAGGTGTAACTGTCGGAACAACAGGCAAAAGCACCTCTCCTGGTGGGATGAATGTGTAGCTCTGACATTTGTTAATGCCATGAACGGAGATGCTGACAGGTGCAAATTCAGGCTCCATGGCTTTGATGAAGGCCTGTTTAGGTTTTCCTTTGTGATCAGAAATCCTGTTACTCAGAACTGTGATCTGGTCCTTTGGACAATGACTCTGCTGCAGAGTGTTATTTGTCCATTCCACCAAAATGGAGCCCCTTGTGATGTTCCTCAGGGTGACTGCGCTGCTGTTACGATCACCAAGGGCATAAGCTAATTTTCTGGTCAAAAGAATCTTCTTATGGACATCATTACTTAAAGTGTTGGGGTCACCAGTGAAATGAGCAGCAAACACAACTGATGGTTTGTCATTAGAAGACCAACGGTTGACTTGCACCTCAAATGCATCCATGATGCTCCTCCCACCTTTATCAGTAGCCAGCATAAAATACTCATGTTTCCCCTCATGCTGCTCACCTGGAAGGCCGTACAAAAGCTGTATAGTGCTGTTGAATTGAATCCAAGATGTTTCGCTCACCGCTTCTTTAGGGTTCTTCTTCAGAGTTAAACGCAACTTATCAGTAGTGCCATCCTCTTTGTCAAAGAACGTATCAGGAGGAATTTTTACTTCAAAATATGTGCCAACCCATGCAGTCACCTGATCAATGGGGTTACGAATCTGTGGTTGATCATTCGAGTCTGGAGCCAACGAGGAAGGAGTTGTGCGTCTGGGTGCTTTAGGTGTAGTGGACTTTGGTTCCCGTGGAGCTGGAGTGGATGATTTGGTTTTCTTGGGTTTCCTTGTGGCAGTGGGTTTGGGTCTTTTGGTTGTGGACGGTGGTGTTGGCACAGCTGTGGCTTCCACAAAAGTAGGCCGAGTCATAGTAGGTTGAATAGGGATGGTGCTTGTAGTTCCTAGTACTCTCGTTGGTTGGGGAGGTCCAAAGATAGGTGTGTGGGCGATTTGATCTCTAACCCTCATAGTGGGTTTTACTGGAAGAGGTAAAGGTCCTCGGACAGGGGGAGCAGAGTTTTCTGTTGCAGGGGCAATAGAGGGTGATGTTGGGGTAGGGACAACACGTACAGGGGGCTCTGGGTGAGCAGTTGGAGGAAGAAGGGAGGGCACGGGAGTAGGAGTGTTGTTCAACTGCCGTCTGACCCTTTTCACTCCATGGGGCTTTTTGTTGACAATGTGCCAACCAACCACTGGGTACCCCAACCTAGCAGACATGGTTCCATCTTTTGCAGAGTACTGCACGCTGCTAATGTCAGGAATACTGCTCTGGTCAAGTGCACATCCAAGTTTCCAAGACAATAGTGCCCCATTCTCCACCACTTTCTTAGCATTCCCTGGTCCAGCCATGAAAGCAGTCATGTCAAATAAGCGGTTGTTGACCACAGGGACCACCCTCATGTGCTCCAGTGGCACATGTGAGAATTTTCTCATTATGCCTAATAAATTGACCCTCTGCTCAGCAAACATCTTTGTCAAGTCAGCATCCAAGATGACAGTTAGGACAGTGACAGGCTCCTCAGAACCACAGGTAAAAGGCTGGAGGCCACTGATATCAGCCTGCAGAGTTAACAGGGCTGGCTCAGTGTCTGCTCGTTCTTCTGGGTATACTTCAATAGAGAAGACCGTACTGGGAAACATTTGGCTGCCATTCTTCTCAATTATCTCCTCTCCAGACACCAAGATATGATACACACCTTTATCGTGATCTAGGGCTAGGCCTCTCAGAATGCAGTGTTCTTTGTCCCAATATAGCCAGGAGGGTAAAGCCTCCTTTCCCATCTCAGTGAGCTGTCAGTGGAAAAGACAACACTGTTAATGTTTTACACCTTTTTTTATACATAGTAGTCTTGTGAGATAACAAATAAATATGAATAGTCAAACAAATTAATTCCATTCATTAGTTCGATATGAAATTCATTCTATATATAAAAAAAAAACCCAAGTCATGTCTCAAACTAGGAATTTTAAAAATGTGAAAAGTAAGTAAATATTTGAAGGGAAAGATATGTGCGATTTAAAAAAACAAACAAAAAACTGTGAATCATTTACCAAATCAGTATTCAGTTCTGTGTTTCATATTGATCAAGTAGTCAGTAAAAGAGAAGCAACAAACACCACTCAAATGTATGCATTTTAAAATCTCTGTAATAAAAGCAAAAAGCTTTTACTAAGCATCCAAACTCCCCATTTTATTCAGTTTATCAAATCTTGCTGAATATGAACAGGAAGCAGAGAGATCTCTTGTTCATTATAATAACTGTGTGAGTCATCGCTCCTCATTTTGATTTATTGCTGCATTTCAGGATATCATTCTGCATCACCACTTGTACCAATAGCAATCTCATTCACAAATCTGACTGGAACAAATTGCACCACCTTCAGCTTCAATCAACAGTAATACAGTGATCAAAATTGAAGCAATAAATACTATGCATTATACACTTACATAGTGACAGCAAAAACAAATTGGTCTATATCGAAACTATTGCCCCCATTGTGAATATAAATAAACAATAAAAATAGCTCATAACCAGTGTCCCTGATTCAAATCTAGCAGGAGAGCTTTACTAAATGTCATACCCACCTCTGTCCTCCAATTATTTATGTCTACCTGCTTACAAACACTATCAAATAAAAACAAGAATGCCAAAAATACACATATCCTCAGCTATACCCATTTCCATTCTTTCACTAAGTCGAATTTGATCTATACCCTACCCTATTGCATCCTATTATGTCTACTTTGCATGTCCTCAGTATTCAAGCTGGAGAAAATATTAAAAAATATATAGTGTTCTGACCTCATTAAATTAAGTAATTTACATGCAATCCCTTGTAAATACAACATATGATGAGAGATTCGATATAAGAAGCTAAATATTACACTTACATGTATATTACAGCTTGCATTGGCAGGTCCTGATGGAACTTTCAACTGAAACACCTGACCCACGATTGCGGAGGAGTCAGGTATGCCAGTATGCACTCCCCCATTCTTTGTAGAGGAGTCTGGGATAGTTGTAGGCGGACCTTCCCCAACTGAAGATGCAGCAGCCTGGAGCTCAAAGAGAACCGAGGACTGCATGGAAGCTTCAAGTTCCACAGCTGTAATCTCCACCATTGTCTCTTGCTGCTCTGACACTGTCCCCGTGATCATGGTCACTAGAAGCCCTATTACTAGAAGGATAGTCCTGCATGAAAGAAACCTGCTCCTGCTACCATCCTTGCAGCTCATTTCTCTCTTTATCGAGTGCATAGCAATAGGCCTTCGGGCTCCCCAACAGATGCCTATGAACAACTGGAGAGGCCACATGTACTGAAGTCAAGTTGATAAATTGTGTATGGGTCAGATTCTCTAGTTATTTGCTATGCTCACAGATGCAGTGGTTGTTCTTTGGTGTCCTCCGTTATCCATGAAGAGATCTATGGCAGCCTGTTAGACAGCCATGTCAGCCAGCTATGTAAGAGAAAACAAACAAACATGAACGTGACAAAAGTGCTCAATGAAATGAAACATCTGTGCAATCACAACAGTATACAAAATCAGAATCAGAGTTATTTGCCAAGTACGCTAGTACATACAAGGTATTTGCTTCTGGTCTTTTGTGGCACTTTTCTAGGAAAGTACAGACATTGACAATTGCAACAAGGAATAAGGTTACAGACAAGAATTGGTTTTGAAAAAAACATTAATATTATTATTATTATGGGCGGCATGATAGCTTATTTGGTAGAGCAGTCATATTCAAACCCAAGGGAGAGCGAGTTCGATTCCCAGTCCCACCAGGTTACATGCCGCGGTGTCCTTGGACAAGACACCGATACCCCGTAGTAGCACAGACACAGGTCTAGGAGCTGTCCAAACAACAATTTCCCCAAGGGGATCAATAAAGTATTCATTTTATATTGTTATTATTATAAATTATAGACAGAAACAGTGTGGCACAAAAAAAGATAACAGTAATCTGACATTTTCATTTTATTTTTATTTTTTTAAATACAAAATCTCCTACTGACGTTAATTTAACTTAAACTTTAATTTAAAAACTATTTATTTTCCTCACATGTATGAGTGTCAAAGGTACTTTGTCTTGGTTGTAGGTCTTAATTGGGTGCCCTTGGGGGTTGAATTAGAATCTCCATTGTGCTGACCCAGCCAACCCCAATCCTCTAGAACTCAAAAAGCCAGAAGGGTTAGCCAATTGCCTTGAATCCTAATTCCAGACCAGCACAAGGCTGTGACATCAACTTGTACATTCAAAAATATATGTAAGCAAAGATTTCTTGCATTAGATATTGGTACAATATACATCACACACACAGGCCAGCATTTCAGTCTGTTATGTGTGCTTTGTTAATTGTCAGTTTCATGCAGTTTAAGCTTGTAATATCTATATGACTCATGCAAGAAACAGCCAGTAAAAGAGGGCTGCTATGCAATGGGATGGGGCTTTCACATAACGCAACACACAAATTACAAATATACATAACATATATCCTTAAAAGGTAGAAACAGAGCCCAAGTATAAGCTATAAAAAGCCTAATGAGAGGTAGTTATTATTGAAATCAACTATTCATGCAAATAAATAGTCTTCCAGCAAAGCCTCTAAAGCAGTAGCACATAAAGCTTTAGTTTATTCTTCTCCCGCTATCTCTTTCTCTCTCTCTCTCTCGACTAAATGATCAATTATACACATTTTGTTACAATCGGAATTACATGAGCTGAAATTCCACTTCCAATCAAAATGGTAACAATAATAATCACTGCTGCTTTCACACTGCAGTCAAACATAAATGGGAAATAACACCAGGTATCTAAAAATTTTTATTTTATTTTAATCTGAATCTTAAAGTCCGCATAATAAAAAAAAAACCTTTTGGTGATGTTTTTTTGCAACTTGTGTACTTAATAACAGCTTATGAGCATATGTGTAGAAAACTGGGCAGAAAGATTTTCTAAATAAAAAACACTGCTTAATGGTGTGAGGGATCTCAATCTAGTAGCATTTATTTCTGTAGATCTAAAAATATATAATCATAGAATTTATCAAAAAGCCTCTAAAGATGGACCTCCTACACACCAAGTTAATTCCCAAAGACAATACATTTTTGAAAAGTTTACATGAAAGTGGTCTCAAACTTCATACGTGCAATTTGGTTCTGTAAAGCATTTTATAATAATTTTATTCGTATAAAACAGGTAAAAATATCCTTCAGTAATTGTTGCCTTCATGAATTCATAAACTCCCATTAAATGTTTGGTCACTTAATGCTTTTTTTAACCAAAAGCAAGCCAGACTTTGAAAAGCCACTAAAAGCATCGTCTCTATTACTAAGAATTGTTTAGTTTACATTATCTTTGACCTTTCTGAAAAATCTCTTCACTAAAGGCTACGATCCAACTTTGGCTTCTGTGGATTTTCTCCCTTCTACAGTAACTGCCCACATTATTCGGATCTAATTATATAATACTAAGGAGTCCATATCTTTGTAGTGGTGTACAGCTCAGTGATATTGAGAACCAGTGCCTAATCTTTTAAAATGTATGATTCATCACTGTACAAAAACCTACATAGTGAAAAGAAGATGTATGGTAAAGCTTCCCCATTTTCTGGGGAAATCTATTCTGTCAGCAAAACATCTGCAGTTAGTCACTAATAGAATATCTGAATCTATATTGTGTAACTTCTGTTTTATATTAATATGACTACACTACTAACACACCACTGGCAAAGAAATGGACAGCTATGAATAAACCACCAGCTAAAAAAAACTACAAAAATACAATAAATTCTTTACAACTCTAACCTAGACCAGGCCTATTCAAATGGCCCGTGGGCCACAAGCAGACCAGAAACCTTCGACTGGCCCAGCCCAAGGTCCTACAAAAAATGCAAAAAAATGAAAGTGCCAATTTCTAGTTTGAGGCAAATTTTCTAATATTTTCTATGGTAGCGCTAGTAAGGAATGCAGCACACACTCCTGTAGCACTCTCCTGGCAACAGTCATAACCAAACCACAACAACCTCTTTGCATTGAAAACAGTATCACATCATTCATTTACAAAAATATGTTTCATATGCCAGAATACTTTGGCTCAGACTATAGTTTAACTCTCTCTTCTGACCAGAGTTTGTGGCGCTGTTGAGATAAAGTTTTGACGTGGTTTCACATCTGGTTTAAGTTCTTTGACAAACTCTACAGTATCTTTTTCTACATGTAATCTGAACTACTACTGAATAACCCGCTGGTTTTCTTTTTACCAACCAGGTCATAGTTTATATTAACAGCGACTGGAGTCCATGTCCTTGGGCTAGGAGTCTGGGCGGGGATTCAATCCTGCCACCTTATGCATCACAGTCTGATGCTTATTCCATTGAGCTACCAGGCCATCCAATTACACCCTGTTCATAAAAATAACTGGGATTGCAGTTTAGCTATATGCTAATGGAAATGTTTTTTTTTATAGATTTGCACACTTGTAGGTTTGACAGCATTGACAGTTTTATCCTGTACCCGTCAATCAAATGTGACTAAAATATCTATTTATTTTTAAAGCCAAAAATATTGTTGGAATACTCTTCACTATTATGTTTTGTATGGATGTAGAAACATTTATTTTGTTAAATTCTTTTGAGTTGCTGCTTATCTGTCACTGAAAATGTGCGGCCCATATAACTTTCAAGATTTAAAAAAATCCAACCCAACTTAATAGGTAATTGAATAGCCTTGACCTAAACCATTCTGCTTTTAGTTTAATACTGTATGGATTTAAAAAAGAACATTTTAAACATAAGACAAATTAATGAGAAATCAGTGTGCAACACTGGTAAAGAAGTGGCTTACTGGATACCTATTTTACTAATGTTTTGTGCCATCTAGTCACAAATACACACTGAGACATGTCTTTCACCATCAACCAGGTTGAGACACGCACCTTATCAGGGATCTTTGTCTACTGAGTCACTTCAGTGGAATTTTCATCCAGTGTCCTTCTCTCCCTGTACATTCTGATTTTGACTGCAGACAAAAAAAAACTATGTAGTCTATATGACCGAGAGACTTGGTCATGGAGGAATAACTAGAGGCTGAGTGGCACACACAATGCCAGCTGAGCATAAAGAACATATTGTTTCATCAATTTGTGTTGTACCACCAAGATATTAACATGAAAATAGGTTTTGCCTATAGCCTAATTTCATTCAAAATTGAACACTTTACCTCAGGCTGTTGCCACATATGTTAAAAAAAAACAAACATCTGCGCATCAAAGCAAGATTTCCACAATGTGGCCTAGATTCTATCACATTCTCATTTCACAGTGTGTTGGTACTTTCCAATCCAATTCAATCAACATCTCATAAAGTATTATGAAAGGTTTTAGTGTTGATTTGCAGTGGTCCAATGAGCAACACAATATTAAATTGCAACACATACATAATAGGATGTGATTGAATTGAGTAAACCTAAACATTAATGAGGATGTGTCATCTAAGAAAAAAAAGCCAACAATCCTGACAAAAAAATAAAAAAACAGCTGTAACAGTTTATCCATCTACTATCCTGATCTGTCTGTAACAGTCTTACAGGTTATGCAGAAAGCCTACTTTTTAGAAGACACACACGTGAATAAAATTTCACATTAGCGGGGGCCTCACTGTGATCATCGTTTTTGAACAATAGAACTGGGTCTGAGCTGTGACACTGCTGCAAAAATACTTAGAGATATGACATCAGGCCCCAGTGCTCCACTAAATCTCTTGTAAACAACATTGGTGAATTTGGTTGATGAGTGTAATTAACTCTTTTACTAAAACCCATTTCTTTAATAGTCTTTCATGTACAGTGCTGTAAGAAAGTATTTGACCCCTTCACAGATATTTGACCTGTTCCATATTTTTGCATGTCACATGTAAATGATTCATCTACAATAACACAAAACATATATTACATAAAGATAACAAGTAAATACAAAATGAGGCAGCAAATTGGCCTTAAACTACCACCACATTTGACTGTTGGTATGATGTCCTCTTCATGAAATGCTTTCTTTAGAGATCTTTAGGCGTGCTTAATTTAATTAGACAGCTTCTATTTAAGTGATTTCTTGATTCAGCAGATCTAGATGTAATCAAGCCTGGGAGTAGAAAGTAAAACGCAACTGAAAAATTATTTCAAGGGGCAAGATTACTTTTTTAACACAGGATCGGGCAAGTCAAGCAACCTTTTCCCATAGAAAATGAAATCATCACTTGAAAACAGTTTTTTGTATACACTAGTGCCGTCTTTGATTAACATGAAATGTAAACAGATCAATGTACAGGCTTAAGTGTGGGTGATTCCTCTGCATTTCACACTAAGGCTTACACTACTAGGAGCACGAAAGCCTTTACAACCATTGTATCCATGCTATCTGCAGAACGACTGTAGATAAAACTTGAAAACCATCAAAAATAATTAGGGCTCTGATGCACAGTGACATTCAGGGCCAATTGAACTGACGTACCACATTCAGTAGCCTCTAGATAGTGCATGAGCTGAATAACAAACATATTCACAAGACAAGCTTGCTTTACAACTGGATGTTTCACTTGTGTTGCCTGCAAACTGTTCAGAAAAGTACTGAAATATGTGCAGAGAAAACAAAGCCCGTCTCAGCTGAGTGAAGGTCTAACCTGGCATGGTGACCTGAGAGCAACCTCGTTTAACGCGACAGCAAAAAAAGAAAAAAAATGTATGCTGTCAAATAGCTGTGTCGGATGTAAAAAAAATCACGTCAGTGCATTTTTAAGAATTTAGAGGCGCCTGAAGCATTGAGAAAGAGTCAACGTTAAGACAACGAAAACGCTAAAACTCTCTTTTCACTCTTATGTGCTCCATAAGGCACCTTTCTCTGACTGTTATCGCTTGAATTTCCTGCCCGATGATAACCCGTTTACATTTCACCACTGGTGTTATTAACTCAATAGAGTTGTTGTTACTCGACAAGTTGTGTTTTAGAGCATCACAAAATTAGCTAAGCTAAGCGTTAGTGTAAAACGTTACCGTCCAGCATTTTGTCCATCTCAGGCTAACTTCGCATGAAACCAGCCTTAACCACTATAGCATAACTAAACGTGGTGTGGTTAACAGAGGTTTTGACGTGTGACAAAACAACAAAACATTGCTTTACCAATCGACTGGAGTTCATATTCCACAATCCACTTTGCTAGCTAGTACCTATGTTCGAGCTAGCGTTAGCTGACGAAAACGGTAACCGTAAGCTACCGGGCCCGTTTCCGTTGCCCTCGATTCTCCTGCACTCAGGAGATAAGGCCTTCGTAAATCATAACGCCACCTACGACGTCCAACCTTGGTTAATCGTTTTGCTTCACGAGCTGGGTGGATTGTGTGTGTCTGTTGTTACAGTTTAATAAAACTATGCGAAGGTGAAGCGGTAAATACTGTGACTAACTAGTGGTGCATATGTCTCCTACATCTGTTCCTCGCTAGCGCAGATGCACCTGTTTTATTCTAGGCGGAAACAACCAGCGAGCTGCTGCTGAAGCAGCCGCCACCACACAAATGAATAACTCTCTCAAATACGCTGCAGCTAACGCTAGCTCTGCCCGGTGACACCGCCGACACGGTTACTCCAACAAGCTGGCCGACAGTAACTCTCCGTGAGAGCGCGTGAGCCAGCTCCCATCACTTTCAAACGTTGAACACCAACATCGGAGATAACGCCGAGCGGCAGGACTGAGCCACGATAGCCACCGAGTCTGGCTAAGTTAACTAACAAGCTAACGTCGGGAGAGTATGCTCCTGATAAATATAGCCGTTATCTGCCCTGTCTGCGGATAAGTTATCTGTGCTAATTCTGTACGCGAGCGAAGCTCACAAAGGTGACGAGGATTAGCTTTTTCAACAACGGCACAGTTAAAACATCGACAGACCCCCAAAATGTAAACTGACCTTGTTAGCGAGCTAACGTTAGCTAACTCGCGCCGTAATGTCTCTTCTTCTGCTCGGGGAGCACAGCGGAGACCTCCAGAATGCCATTAAACACCCATTTTCCGTAGCATTTGTTAATCTTGGTATCTGAGATCAGTCAGTGGGAACAGATACCTCCCCGGTTTGTTAAGTCTACCGACAGCTCACCGCTCAGTGTTGTAATTGTTTCGGCAGCTACCCCTCCCGTGCTGCCTCTCTCCTCTTCGTAGACAGGTCTATAGCGTTACAGGTTGAGGCCAGTCGTATGTACCAGCATGACTCCTCCTCTCCTTCGTTAGAGACATGCAGGTGAAAAGAAGGGGCGAAGAGCACTACTTTTCGTATGAAGGGACCGTGTCTTTAAGTCACCTCGCCCCAGCACCGCGCTTCATGGTGACGCTCACGCATCGCCACGCGTTTCTCATCCCAACCTTGAAGGAGTTCATTAGTCTTGAACTGGGTGACATGACATGCGGTGAAGGTAAAGGTAAAAGTTGGAGTGCTCGTGGGCTGCAAAGCTATCTAGCAGTACACAAGGAACACATTTTGGCTCGTTGCCACTGTAGGGGAAGCAGCTCAGCTTCAGGCTTCCTGTATAGCTTCCAGCTTCATCACATTTTTCAAACATTCATTAGCCGATCAGTTAGCCAATACTAACTGACTAATTCATTACTTTATTACTACTTTTCAACATTAAAATCAATTACACGATTCTTTCATTTTTCAGAATGAAAGCTACAGGAAACTTTTTTTTTGTGGGAAAGCTGCCAACCTGGAAGGACAATGTTGATCTGTTCTCTTTCCCAATCTGTGTTTCTTATCATTTCATCATATGAAGAGGACAAGACGAGCAGACATACAAATACACAACATTTAATATCCTTGCTTCCTCCCCCAGTAACTTTGCATAGCAACTATCAGACTAACAGACATGGTAGTGACCTTCATAGATTTATCTCCTGCCACGCATACTGATTACGCAGGCTATGTTTGCATTTTTACAATGCAACACATGAAAAATACGAGTCCATTCAAGTTTTTAAAATATTTGTATCCTGAAGAGATCTTCTCCCAACGAAATGGATCATGAATTATCATGTTTCTTAAATTGTTGGGTTTTTTTCATCTGTCTGAAGTCAGGGGTTATTTAATTCAGTTCTTTTCTAGAGGATTTTACTAACAATGATAAGCCTACTTTGATCTAACAAGACATCAGCACCTATAACCTGACTTCATGTCTCTCCCATCAAAAACTATCTGTCTCCAGAGTATTTTAAAGACATTTCTAATTTATGAAATGTGTTCGAAGAAGTGTTGAAATCATTAACAAGAGAAATTATTTATTTTCTGTTTAAAATGTAATGCTGTTATTGTTTTTGAGTTAATGTTAGTGTGGACAGTGGAATAGTCAGTATTGGTTTGTAGATTTGTGGTACAGACATATAAATCACCTCCTGCTTTCCAGCTTTCTGCACTGCAAAAGATTCCTTGAGATTACTTTTCGTCCCCTTGACGACTTTCTAACTTCCCCTTTAAAGGTGGAGCAGATACAATGAGGGTGGCATTTCTTTGTTGAGCTCTCTTTGAGCTTATATGAATGACTCGTTATATTAGCCTGCATTATTATGGTTTTAAATAGGGCATGAACTCTACTGGGAACAAAACTTGAAAGAGGAACATCTTCCATGCTGACAGCTAGAGCTGAAGAAGAACAGCACAGTGAAAAACCTGAAATGAAATAATAATCAAAGATGTACTTTTACCGACAAATAAAAAAGTGGAAATAGCCATTCTTATCATTCTATTAGTCAAGAAATGATTAGCTGTCATTCACTCTACTGAAAATATTTGCATGAAATATGTGGTGCCATTTATGTAATGCCATCATCACACATTATCATAAACTACAAACTCTGTGAATATATTTGAGCAGAATTGAGTTGATGTTTGTGGGAACAAAGAAATGGTCTTTATATACTAATAAAAGCCTCGGCAAGTATGATTAGGATTTAATATAGAGAAACAGAGCCTGTCTGTAATAGTTCATAGGCCTGTCAATCATGTCAATCCCCTGACGATTTGTTCATCCCTGCAAGGCAACTCTACGAAGAAACAGTGACAAAAACATGCATGTAGGATGGGAATGTAGACTAGAGAGAAAAGATTAGGCTAGATTAGTGTATGTAAATTCATTTTCTATTCAAAGGGAACATGCATAGGTGATGTAATTAATTTAGAATTTGCTTCCAAATGCATGTTAAATATGTATTATGAAATATAATGATCAAATTCATCATTTCATTTTGTTAGTCATAGATTTACACAATACACTACAGAGTAATAAGGACTATTTTGAATTTGTCTGTCTTAATTGTTTCTGAATCTAATGCTAATGTTAATTCGTGTCACCACAAACACAATATGTAAATTTTAAGAATATCAGCTAAAAATAATTCATGCATTTCATATCAGGGTCTGTTCTCTTGTTCTATTGTTTACCACTGAAGCATATGTATTATGGACAGTGAATTTTCATTGCAAATATATCAGCCATCTCTCCTTTTGCTAAAACACATACACAATAACACCTGCAGGTCTACGAGCCCACAATACCCCTACAGCAGACGTGCTTTCGTGTGATTGCACATATCAATCTGACTCTTGATGTGTGAGCACAGTGCAAAAAAGAGAGTGGATCAGGAATCAGCTGACTCCCCACATTTTCTTCCAAGTGACTTATTAGGAGGGTTATTCTGAGCAGACTGTTGGACCGCTGTGGGGGCTGGAGTACTGAGACCCTCAGTGGAGCCAATCCCCCACTCTCTCTCACAATGGTAGATTACTTCAGACAACCTTATCAGCTTTACTCAGTAACAAATGGAAAAACCCTTTCCACTTTGTCGATGTTGCTCTCACAGATCTCTCATTTCAAAAGCAATTTTTGTGACAATCATAATTCAAAATCTCTACACTATAATATTTTTTTGGTTTCTGGCAAAAGGATACAGTAACTCACAGGAAAGTGTGTTAAAATCAACACTGAAATGCTTTACAGAAGGTTTTAGGAATACATTATTTACCTGTTACAAGTTTTGTTTTTGGCCTGCAGTGGGTGTCTGCGTATGCTGTCACTTGTTATGTTGAGCTCATAATAGAACAGGAAGAAGGAGGATTTCCTTTCAACACAGTGCCTAGACCGGTGCACTGTTCCTGTTTGTGCCTGCCCCCTGGTTATCTGTTCTCGCTGCTCAGCACAAGAAGATGTTCCAAGAGGTGCAACCGTCACTTCTACGTGTTTAGCCTGAAATACATTGTTAGCAAGGTACTACTTTCTGAAAAAATAATCTCTATGTTAAAAAACAAGGGTTATTAACATACACACATTAACATTGTGTTGTTCTAAAAAAAAATGTTTGGACCTTTAGTTTAATCTTGTGATATTTACATGTATCTCAGTGTAATTTAATCTATATCCAAGCAAGTTAACAGGTAATTTGGAATTACACTGCATAATTAATCCACTATCATAGATCCCAGAGGCAATTACTGGAGCTCAGTCATTAACGGCTGCACATGTTCGACCAGTAGCAGATCAGGATACTCCATTACAGGGTAAACACACAGCTCTCTGTGATAGTTCATGCTAAATGGAAGTGTGAAGAAAAGCCCATAATGGCCAGTGTGACTGGGGTAATAGTTTTGTTATCAGAGACAAACAGCTCTAATGAGTCTGAAACACATCAAGAGGACATCAGCAAATATAGAAATCAGCAAATGGCACAACCAGAGAATGACCTCAATGAAGAGTAAAAATCCAATAAAAACCCAGTGACAGAATAGTTCCTCAGTGTGTGCTGCAAGTCTTTAGCAGTCACCTGAATTGCCTTTAACTCAATTCAGCAGGAGCATAACATCATTATGCATCGCTCTCAATGAGCCTTTTGCACACGTACACTATGACGCTATATAGTTATAGCTATAAGAGTTTTCATCAATTCCTTATTTGAACCAGTTCAGTTACTAAACTAGTATGTCTAGCAGCTGTAATGTTACTGTTAAAACAGTTTTGCTTATTTGTGACTGTTAGAAATCATTTGAATAATCACTTAGCAAGATATGCATCAAGCACTTACAGCCCAGGAAATGTGGTGCATAAACATAAAATGACTTTTTGTGACTTTTCCGATCCCTTGACTTTTCCTTTGATGCCACCATTGGGTTGATATGTGTGACATGTCTGAGCTTTGGATGAATTGTTGTAAAATTTGGTTCAGACATGAACAGCCTATATATTGACACTACCATCCATCCTAGCCGCATGTTGTGTTTGTGCTAATAAGGTGTTGTTAACATGGTGATCAGGATAATATTGTCCCATCGGGAACTTAGCACCGTAATTAGCACATTGTAAACATGTTGGTGTGCTGATGTTAATCCGAGGCACTACTGTGTCTAAGTACAGCCTTCAGCGCTGATCCCATGGTCGTAGATTCCTGTTCTTGTTATTTCATACGGACCCTCTAGGTAAGATACAAAGTCAGACTTGCATGTAGTGTGTGGCCTATATATCTGGGAGAGTCCAATCCTTGCACAAGGTGACAAGTATGGTTAGTGTAACCTGACTCTGTGCCCTCTCTTGTTACCTCTCTGACCTAGAAAATTATCACCTTCCTGTGTTTTCTGTCCTTGGTAGGCTAAGAGATTTATTAACTAGCAAGAACGTGTAAGGTCTCAGGAATGTGTTCCAGTTTTGTTCATTGGACCTGACGGTGACTGGCACTAATGCCTAACGTGGCAGGCAGCTCTGTCTCAGAAAGTCTGCATGGGCTGCCAAGTATGTGGTGCAGCACACTTGCCTAATATCTGCCTGAGCCCCTGGGCTTAGGGATGCTGGAAATGGGGCGAAAGTGAGGAGGCCTTACATTGGGTCCCAGGTGTGCACTTAATGCTACCTATCAATTCCTTCCCAGAAAGAGGGAAACTACAAGCCAGATCAAATCATGAGTCAGAGCTGGTGGAAGCATTTCAGTCCACCTTATTGCCTGTCTAGTCACATGGTAACAGCCCAGACTGAGATAGAATGAGTCAACTACCTGAATCACAGCCACACATCCATCCAGGTGATATGTGGGAGAGTGTGAATTGAATCTAGACTCTTGGGCTTATCACTCAAAATTTCATGTTACAATCATATCTGTGGTAAAAGACGAACAGGGAAACAACATCAGTGACATTCAAGGAGAAGGAATGGCAGAGTCTGAAGCTACCTATTATGTGGCTCCCCCCTATCCACCCACTGCTTGATCCAAGGCTGTCTGTGCTTCTGTGCTGGGCTCACACAGGGACTCTCTGTGATACAGCAGAGCTCTCAGTGCACGGAACACGGCACTGATGCCAAAGTCCTGTTGTCCAAATCCATCGGCACTGTCTCATTTAACAGATAAGAGGTTAATACACAGGGTGGACAAGAGAAAGACCTACAAATACAAGGCCCCTTGTGTCACTTGCTTGCCATTCTTCACATTCCTGGCATGTGTATAGGCATGTACAGAAAAACAAAACCTGGAGGACCTTTTTTCCCTTTATCCCCCCACACTCAGGTATGTTGTTGTAGAATGTAAATCACTATCTCTTTGCTCTGCCTGAACTAATGTAAATCACAGCTGCCATCAAACCCCCGTTTTGGTTCTTTAGTGTAGAAAGCTAATTATTGTAGTTTAGACCTTCCTGGCAAATGTCAGATTTGCTAATGAAACCTTGTTTTTATGTATCAATATCTCACTATATGAAAAGAATACAATGAAAGTGATGTTTTTTTTACAAAGAATTACAAACCAGAATGTGAAATGCAGCAATTTCCTGAATGCAATTTTAAAAGAGTTATTAATTTTAATACAGGCCTGTATGGAAAAGTATTATGTAAACAATTTGGCTTACTACTTGTCAGTTTTGATGCTACTGCAGAACATCAGCTGTGACAAAAAATGTGAGGGTTAATACTCTGCCTTAATCCTCAGATCAGCTGCGTACTTGCCAACCGTAAAAGATTGCTTGCTTTACTAGGTAACTTGTGACGTGAATACATACAACTGAATGTGTTATCAGCAAAATGATTTACTATTTAGTTAATAAATGACTTTAAAAAGGCTTCAATAGCTAAAGGCCAGGCTACAAAATAACACTCTAACATATGCTCTGTACTTTAGTAGCATATTTTAGCTTTTATTCTAATATATTGTGTTTTGTTGTCAATAGCGACTGCCTCCTGTGTTATTCAAAGTTGTTATTATATCCATCGGTACTGTAAATATTAGTATGAACATTTGCTTCAGTGCTATTATCAACATACTCTCTTTTATGGTTTATCTGTTGTTTTTCAGCACTTTACAAAGAAACAAGCTTCAGAACTGTGGGTGTAATATAGTGTTCTTGTGCACAAGTACAGCATTGTGCTTGAGCACAGATTCCATTACCTACCAGCATGTCAGTGTACTTTCAAGATCAAAAGCTGTTTGAAGGCACTCTTCATACCTGATACTGTACATGAGACTTGGCTGAGTCCTGAACAGCTTTGGTGGGTCCTGGGAGAGGAAGCTATCATTAAGTTTTGTTTAAAAAGCCACATGATGATTCAAGATTTACAACAGACAATCTGAATCCTTTTATCAATAGTAATCAGACAGTGTGAAAAACTAAGAATGGCGTTTGAGGAATTAAACAAGCATGTTATTGCAGCTCTTTAAATGACACAACCTTATATATGTTTCACCATACTCATCATATCAAGTTGCTGCCTTCAGCCTGTTTCCAACCGCAGTACTAGGAACTATATAATGTTGCTTACATTGCATATTTGTGCAGCTTAGAATGACACAGTATCTTCTGGCCAAGCTATAGCCTGGAGGAGCACTTCCTCTCACATCTGCCATGATCTCATCTTTAGATTATTTAACAGACACTAAATTAAGGGCCAACAATAATACATGACTGTGCCAATGATAAAATGGAATTTTCTTAATAACTTCAATTAAAACTTTATTATTCTGGGTGCAGGAGGATGCACACCATTATAAAAAAATAAAAAAAATAAATGATATGTGTCTATAAAACTAGGCAGGTGTTACAGTAAGGCTTGCATCCACAAACAGTCGCTAAAATAAAAAGAAAGAATTTTATTTACATTTTTATTTTTTAATTTTATATCACCATGACACAACATCAGCAACAAAGTAATGTTTATGCTTGAAATTAGGTCAGGTCACACAATAAAGCAAATTAACATTTCAACCATAAACTTTATGGTTTGAATTTCAATGCTCAAACCATACAGTTCTATGTTTATTGCAAATAACGTGCTTTATACTGTGCCATAAGGTGTATGGTATATTATGTGCCATAGTTTTAAAGTGTGAATAGCTCTACATATACCTTTATACCTATCTTTATACTGTGTGCAAACAGTACTGAACAAGCAAGCTTTGTCCGAAGACACATCTATGATAGCTGAGAGGAGGGAACATTCCTAATTCACTTTCCAGCTCTAATTTTACTGACCAGCGTTGAGATCTGATCTTTGACCTCGCTGCCTCTGTAACAACTAGGCTACTGCTGCTCCTTGGAAATGAGATGATGTAAGGACTTAAGTAGATTAGATTCCCATGTTGACATATTTTATCTCTTCATATTTCTGTCAATGCCAAGTATCATTACATTACTTTTCTTGACTATTGGTTCTCTGTGGATATTCTGTGACCATCAGTAAAGGAACTACTTAGACCTTTTATTACATAGTTTGTTAAACTGTCATTGCCTTGATATGAACATTACTTTAATGTTGCAGCTGCAAATTGTATTATACAGTGTGTGAATTTCCCATATAAATTGTTGAAAATATTTACGATAGTTTCTAGCAGCAGATGAAATGGGGGGAAATTGATTATGTCACGCTTACAATGCAACATCTAGACAGATGAAACAACTGTTGAATTATTTCATAGCATGATAGCATTTGGGGCGGCATGATAGCTCAGTGGGTGGAGCAGTCGTCCTCAAACCCATGGGAGAATGAGTTCCATTCCCAGTCCCACCAGGTTACATGTCGAGGTGTCCTTGGACAAGACACCGATACCCCGTAGTAGCGCAGACACAGGTCTAGCAGCTGTCCAAACAACAATCAATAAAGTATTCATTATTATTATCACAGAGCATGGCAAACATAATCCTTGTTCTGTAGGCTATTTAATACTAAATCTGTTATTAGTACGCTTCTTCTGCCTCCATTGTACAGATCACTTTTTTGCTTCAGAGCCAAACAGTTTCAAAGGAACATAGAGTGTATGGAAATTAGCTTTCTAATATACAACACCACTCTGAGCCTAAATGCAAACTGTCCCAGTGGTTTAACATTATATATACTATATTTAGCATGCAGTGTATTTTATTTGTGGGTCACTCTCATTTATTAAATCAGGGCAGCAGATCCCGCAAAACACCTGTAGGTTCTGTGGCCGTGTAGTGTGAATTATAAACAAAGATATTTTAAAGTTTGTACTAGAAGTCACTTTTATGTTTATTAAGCAAACATCAAAAAAGTCATGTCAAACCATTGCTTCTTGCTCGAGAGGGAATCAAAGACAATTTTAGCTTTCAAGAAGATCAAGCTACAACAGACGTTTCTTTAATAAATGGCTACTGTGAGCTGTGTTACGTGAAAGCAGACAGAAGCAGAATAATGTTTCACTCTTCCCCCACGTCTACATTCACCGTTTGTCATGACAAAGTTAAAGATGCTGCGATATTCAGTGCAGTGAGTGTTAAGCCGTGTTTGTTTCTGCGTGAGAGGACTGGATGGAAGAAAAGAGACGTTCCACAGCTGAGTAATTGTAGTTGTTTCCCAGGTGTCGCTCCCTGTTGTTTCAGTGCCATTTAGTTCGAGGGGTATTTGTTAGGCTTGAATGCTCCTAGACAAGCAGGGATGATATACATTGTGTTCGTCAAAGCAAATGGCAGTCTGTATACAAGCAATGCTTTGGTGAATGACATCACCATCAAATTTTCAGCTCTATTTGATTTTAGAAATGACGGTGTTACAATGAAAACACATGCAGTCAATCAGAAATGATCCGAATGCTGATCCTCATTATGTGCCTCAGTCATTCAAAGTGAATCCAAACGTAAACTCAAAACAAAATTAACCTGTAATTCTCTTCTCTTCGCACCATAAACTCTGGTGCCAATACGGCATTCACACACACACACACAAAGCAGAGTGAAAGTCTAATTAATTTCCAAGAAATCCCACAAGTAGTGCAGTTTTGTCTGCTTGTCCAGCTGTGATTCAGTGCAGAGCTGACTGTGTTCATTATAGCCCTGCATCGTGTGTGATATGTATGCGGATGTGAGCACAGTTCCCTCTCCCAGTTGATGGCTGTGTCACATCCAACGCTGTACCTCAGCGTTTTAAAACCATATCACCATGACTGATGGCTGGCAAGTTTCTGACTCACACACCCCCAGTGGTGGTTTCATTTCTTCCCCTACAATGCACTCGGTCTCCACTACACGCATTAGAAGTCAAACAGCACCTCCTATTGTTCATGAAACAACACTTCACTTTGTCAGTAGACCAGACGGACTATGCAGTAAACCTTTTACATGCATAACTGCTTGATTCATCGGATGTCATTATGAAGTAGCACTCATGGAGCTGCCTCTGCATGGTTGACAAACTAAACAATAAAAGCCCATATTATTCTCGTCCTATTGCTTTCTTCAAAGTTATGTTTCCCTGTCAAAAGATTTACTGTTATGTCTTCCCTTTAGATCAGGCTCTAATGTGGCTTTCTTCACACACTATCACTGTGCTCGTTTCAAACCATATTAATCACGTCCATTAATTTCATAGATATGTGTGCTTAAACATACGAGCTCCCCTACTCATAAAGTCCATCATACATTTAGGAAATGATAACCTTGACAATCTGCCTGTGTCACTGTATCCGTAGTAAATATTAACTTTATGCGTCCTCTCTCTTCTATTTTTCTATTGAGAAAATGTCATCAGAAGAACAGGAGAACAAATCGTAGACACTCACAGACCATAGTCCTGCAAAATAATGTAGGAAGAGGCGATCAACAAAGGGTTTTATGTGAAAATACCTATGTGCTCCCAAATAGTCCTATTTTATTATTTTGTATGACTGGGGGGCACCTGAGAAACATAATAACATAATAATAATAATAACAGTAATTTGTGAAGGAGATGGAGATGTCATTTTAACACTGGGTAGATACCTTCTCATTTACACAGGAGCACCAGGAGAGCACTGTTTTATTTCACTGCATTGCATGCATCCTTTTTCTCATGTGAAAAGTGCTCTGTCCCTGTATGAGGTAGGGGAATGTGGGAAATGGATGAATGGACAGATGAATCCTTCCGCTACATGGATAGTCCCTGTTGGGATTGCAATATTAAAGTAGGTGCACTAGATGGCGCCGTGTGAGAGAACTGATCACCATAAAACTTTGTAATTGACATTGGGCATAAGATTTGACTCCAATGTGAATTCTACAAAAATAAATAAAGTGTAGACTATAAACAATGTGATGAAATGTGAGGTTTTATTCGTCTAATTCGACATCGACTTGACTTCAGAATAGTGCAATTAAATTCTCCACGATAATAAACATTCTATATTTCTCAGACTGACTGATGAGTGCATGTAATTTCCCCGGTCAGGCCGTGATTTCACACCGCGCTGAGGCTCAGTGATCCTGGATGTGTCAATCTGCGGTGCGATGCGCGCTCCGCTCCCAGTGGACATCCTGCGGGGACGGGAGGACTCAGCCACAGCCGCGCGCGCAGGGACATATTAACACTGGACGCTTGAAGGCAGCTGAACCAAAGGATATTTCCCCCCCACGGTTGATGGTGATCAGGGTGAGCGGGGTGGTCCCCGCCCGCATCTCTCCCTCTCCTCCTCCCTCTCTCTCTCTCTCTCGCTCTCTCTGTGTCTCTCTCCCCTCTCAGCACACAGGCGCCCTGCACTCCAGTCTGCTGACACACCGGGAGGACAGTACGCACCACACGTTCATGTTATTGGTGTCTATGTGGATACAAAACGCGGACAACACAGATCCATGGGGATACTTTAGTGGGAACTACAGCCTGCGACCTTTTACATGAAAGCAGGTAAGTGCCTTAGATTCTTTTTGGACAGCATGTTCCCAATTCTTTAACTTGAAAACGATCCATTCAGGAGGTGGCATGCTCGCTATCGAGTGCCAGATTTATTGGTATTACTCAAATTGCATCAAACAGAGAGACATTATCAACTTAGCCTACAAACCCATCTATGTAGCAACCTCCGAGGTTAAAACCAGAGTCAGAATAACTATAACCACATTGAATTACCACGAATACAAACGCTTGTCTCATCCTGCTGGGACGCACTCCTATGAGAAGCCTGGAGTGGCCTGTTGGATGAAACCATTTGTGAGATTAACGAAGCCACGTAAACCCGACAGTGCTTTAACATCCAGCATATGGCAGAAAGTCGTCAGATGAGTAGAGGGACACAGCGAGACCACGGGGACAATAGGTGTCTTGTTTGTAGCCGCTTTTGTGCCGATGGAAGTGGACCCCGTTGGTCAGGCCAGTCCTGAACACAAAGATCATTCTCAACAAGTCCAGTACTGTGGGCGCCTGCTTGGTGCTGAGACAGCGAGTGTGTGTGACAGCACCATTATTCACCAAGATGCATAATTGCATTAGTGTTACACAGGACAGAAAAACAGTGTTTATAAGCAGACCCAAATGAAAACTGAAAATGGATTTTGTTTTGGTAATTAGACCTCATGGTCACGTTTAGTTGTAAGTGCAGTCTGGTTGTAGTGCATTACTATAATAGACACTCTTTAGTTCTATCGATTTGACCCTCTGGTCATACATGTTCCTGATATCTCCAGTTTATCTGTTTGCTTGCTATATTTACAGCTGATTTTTATTTAGCACAGAGGGCGCAAACAGATTTGTCTGCATCTTAATGAACCATTATACGAATTTCTTTGTTGCTCTCTGGTTGTAATAGGTGGAATGAAAACATGCTCAGTTTATACTTCAAACTCTAGTGACGCTCATATGTTTTGTGAGCTCAGGCCTGAAATGTTACACACTCGTCCCCTTTAGACTCTTCATTACAACAGAATGTAAAGGAAACATCTGGGAGAGTTCCAGTAGGTTGATGAAGGAGGTTATGGTCCTTGCTGCCTGTAGATTTTTATGAATCCTCTACGTGAATCTCCTGAGTGGGACACAATTGTAGAAATGCTTAGGCTGTGAATATAAATTGTTTGTGGGATGTACATGACTGTTTTGCCGGGAAGTGGGAGAACAGATTTTTTTCCACTGAAGCATAGCTGAGATCAATAAGAGGTAGAAATGTCGTCTGTGTGTGGTGAAGGGGGCATATTCTTGAGTACAAATACCGTATTTATTTCTGAACAACTGTGGAGAGAGAACAGGACATATAGTACCATTTGACTGATATAAGAGGCACACACTCCAGGGGGCACGAAGACAGACCATCATGTATTGCTGACTCTCTGCCCAAATGCAATTCCTTAATGCACTCTGAGAGTCAGAGATCTAATAAGAAGTGGAAGAGCATCTTCAATAATGAAACCCCACCTGCAGCTCTGCTGCAGAGTGAGGGCTGGGGCCGAGAGGCTTCATAAATAACAGAAGCCAGACCCGACACGTGCTGCTCCGATGTCTGGGAACTGCCAGTAATCCCTCTCATCTACTCAAGATGCTGTTCTTGCAGACTGAAGGGAGAAAGAAAAAAACAAGCGCGCTGCTTAGTTTTATTTTGCAGTCATCAAACAAATGCTGCCCAGTGTGGCTGCTTTATCCTTTTAAACAGTTCTGCAGAGAGAGATCATAAATATTCACTCAGCTTTTACTGTCCAGGAGAATACAAGGAGACCTTTCCTGAATGATTTAGCCATTAACAAAACCGAGGGAGCGCTATTGTCTTCACTGCCCAAACATCCTATGTTACATACAGATGTTCATTAAATGATCATAATGTCTGAAGTCACGTCGACATCAGACTAGTCCTGCACTCTTTCTGTTTTTCATCCACACCATGTAGCGTGCTGTAATAACTTGTAGCGCTTTAGCATTTTATGAGGCAGTCTCATCATCTTCACTCAGGCATTGTCACAGGAGTATTGTTATGATACAAATTAATTTCCTCTCCAATATGTGAGATAAATCTTCAGTAGCAATTAACCTGCATTTCAGCAATTAGCCTGTGCTTGTTGCCATCTAATAACTATGGACTCCTGAGGCTCAGCTTTCTTCCTATTTTCTCGAGCTGTGCATTTATTCTTATGTTTTCCCATACGGAGGTTATGTTGTACAAGAAAGGTATCATGGAGGATCATATGAATAGTGTTGATTTATGATCTGGCATATTTCATGAATACAAACAGAGTCGATTCCTTCTTGTTCTGCTATGAAAAGAACCTTTCTTCTGCCACAGCGTGACCCTCGCTGCTGTTCTTAAGACTGACCCAGTGCTTGATGGGGCTGCGGGCTGTCCCTATCATAAAAAGATAGCACTGTGCTGAGCTCTGAAGATGGATCCAGCAGGCCACATGACTTTCCTGTTGTGTCGCGCAAAGAATCCCATGAGCATGATTTATTTAGTTCAGGAGAAAGAGCTGCTTTCATTCTGCCCATGCCGTAGAAAAAGTGGCTGAAGAAATAAGAAGAGGTGTATCCAACACCCCCCCCAGTGGGAAAGTGCTGTATACAAAGCAAATAAATGAAAAGACTACTTCGCGACAGTAATCCTCTTTGCTCTACTGTACACTAAATGGAGGTTTTTCTTCGAGTTGGCCATCTGCATCAGTCTACGTGTGTGTTTTTGTATCGCAACCAAGGAGAGAAGCGTTTTATTGCCCCCCCCCCCTCCCTTCAGCTGCTGAGTGCCTGAAATATTTAACAGGGACTGCACTATTTTTGGGTTTGTGCTCAGTTTGTTGTGAAGCTTATGTAATACGTAGTTTCAGCTCAGCGTGCAGGAGACTCTTGTACAGCAAACAACGCGCCTTCAGCTCACCTAACTTAAGCATACCGACGCTGTAAACTGTAATTTTGCAGACACACTGTATGTTACTTTAAACGCTAGTGTACGCTAAATCTGTGCAAAGGCACCTGAACCATCTGTGCACTGATGAATTTTATTCCTTCTTTTCATGCAGTGTTTTGTATGTCAACGAAGCAAGGTCAGCCAGTTTCTTCTCAGGTTACTTGTTTCTCAGAAATATCGATCAGCTCCTCTTTTTCCCCCCAACTGTCCCCATCTCCCTGTCTTTCTCTCTCAGTTTGTCTCCCGCTACAGTTCTCCTCCTCTTTCGTCCGAGGTGTCAGATTCTCTGACTCATGCCCTGGTGTGGAGGATGGGAGGAAAGCAGGGATAAAAGAGTAGAGAGGAAAGTCATTTTGCAGATAGAGAGAGTGACCTTCATCCAGTAAGAGGGATGGGATAAAAGCTAGAGTTAATACCCTGCCAAAATGTATTCTCCGCCATGCCAAAAAGACATTCAGAATGATATATGGTCCTAATAGAAACTCTAATAATAAGAAGCATGCAATTGTAAGGCAAACCAAGGCAAATGACCAAAATGTTCCAGTGTTGAATCCAGAGGAATAAACACTCTGGGAAACTCTAAGTGAAAACAGCACTGCACCCAAATCCAGATAGAGGTTTTCCTAACGTCCCTATAAAAAAATCTGTAAGATTAAGAATTCATTTAAGAAGAAGAAGAAGATTAGGTTTTACTTAAATGTGACGAATGGCTGATTTGATCATTTATGTTACATACATCACTGAAGACTTTGTTACGTATAATGTGACAGTTGAGACAAAGTAATACCTAACACAGTATATTGGCCTGAGCAAATCGTACCATGTTAACTAAAGCCAATATAAATACTGTCTCAGACAGTGTCACTTGGTGTCTGGAACCAGCAGTCACTTGGGAGGCTACAATTGACAGTCCAGAGACACAGCCTTGTGAGGTTCATTATATGTTAGTTTGTGTTGTTTTTTTTCCCTTCGGGCAGGAAGGATCTTAGGTTTTTCTAATGAGGACGGCATCCTTTGTGTAAACAAAGCTTGATCAATGTATGTTTTGTGCATGGTGGTCGTGTTGTTCAGTAGTATCCATTTATTAATAACCACTGAGCCAAAGCTAACTGCACGTAGCTCCGGCCTGACAGCCACAGAAACTGATGGCTTAGGATAGACTGCTATAATGGAGTGTCAATTACGCTGCTGTTCATTAGCTTTGGATTCACATGTGATTATGCAGATTCTGCCACAGGAGGTGATCCATGTCTAAACCATGTCCACAGATTGACGTGGCTGTAAGTTGCCTTGACAAGAAGAAGCTCTGAAAGTACTGATTCACGTCACTCTGAGATATGCCAGGCTGTGCACAAGCAACCATTTCTGATGTCAAGAATGCTGCACATGCTCCAGCTCCAGAGCAGTCGGTGCATTGCTAGAAGTGGAAAGACAGCTGCTATGATAGTGAGAAATAATTTGCTTTTGTGTGTTGAGACTCTCGGGGCTGATGTGGTCACAAAATAAGTTTGGGGAATTAGAGAGATATGTTATTATATTGTGTTATAAATAACCTTGTGTAATACCCAACTTCACATTTCTCCAAGAAATTCTTCCCCCAGAAATGTTATGACTGCATTTTGAATCAAAGCAATTTGCTGCAATGTGTCATCTGACTTGGATGAGTACTCTATAGTAAAAATCTAGTACCTTCATTCACTTTTTAAAACGCCTCAGATTATAGATTACAGGCTAATTTATCAGTATCAGCCCACATATAGGTGCAGTGGCTCCTGCTTTCTCTGCTGTAGCCGGCTCCAGGAGCAGCCGGCAGCCCAGGGGTCTGATAACACTCTCTGGGGCCTTGTGGTTGACAGGCGGCTCGCACTGCAGGCTGGCACAGTTATGCTTTAACGCTAGATGAAGCCAGGGGTTGATAGAAGAGGACCGTCCCCTCTGCGCTGAGGGCTGACCCCACCCATTATATGTGACAGGGCTGAGACAAACACGCTGAGAGATGAAACACTGCTCTTTAATTTCAAGCCTCTCCTGTTTCGCAGCTAAAGCCCTCTCCCCCTGTCGTGTTGCTCTCTTGTCTCGGTGGAGTGAAGTGTAGCTGTGGTGAGGAAACCTTTTCACTCACAAATCAAGTGCTTTTAAGTCTTTAAGTGGTGAACGTTTTTATAGAGGAATATATTAGAGCTAGGCCAAATGTTGTATGCTAATAGTCTATACTTTGATGTCACTATTTGTGATGGTATGAATATGGTAAATTTAAATATAAATCTGATGACAGATTGAAATTGCCATGCAATGTTGCACACTGCAGTGTGTGAGATTCATGTGACATGTCACACGAAATTAGCTGAGTTTTTATTGTGAAACGCAACAAATATTTAATTTTACATTTTAAAAATGAAGTTATGTTTATGATCAGTTTTGTCAATGAAAGAGTTTTAGATTTTAGACAAAGTTGTTTCCTGTAGCTACGGTCTGCGGAGGGTGAGATATCTTTCATGGTGTGCTGTTGTACATGGTCTTTTGAAGAATGACCTGTCAAACTAGATGTGGTCTGTTGAAACCTTATGTCTCTGCAAAAATTGTGAGACCGCTTTCTCTCTGGACTGAATCCCAGCTCTTCGTCAAATTATTGTTTTGTCATTTTCACTTGTAACTTACTTTGTGTACCTGCAAACCCTATGTTTGCTGGAACGTGGAAAAAGGATTCAGGCACTTTTTCTCCAAATCTCCTTGAGGGACTACTGTGACTCAGATTATTTATATATTATACATATGCCTTATGAATACGTGTGATTGTAAAAAAAAGTCTTAGGCTTCACTTAGCAGCTAGACAAAGTTGTAATTCTGCTGGAATTGAAATATTCAGAGGTGTGTGATTACGCAGTCGAAGCTGCGTTAGTTCACATCTCTTCAGAAGCTCTACACAAGAAGCTCCTTTCTGTTTTGTTGTCAGATTCACAAACAGAGGTTTTTACACGTGTTTGTGTCTAAGTGTGTGTTTATTCCCAGTGGGTCTAATTTAAGTTTGGTGGAGATTGACTGACCACCAGTGAAGAGGAGCCTAGCGGACCCTATTTGTTTCCTCTCCTGTGTTTGATGTGATGTTTTTTTTTTTATCCTCATTACCTCCGGATGTGATGCTCTCATTGTGTCATCCCATGTACTCAAACATGGTGGTGGTTTGAGTTTGTTCATGACAGACAGACAGATCAAAGGACAGGACACTTTTCTGTGCGTGTGACTTGTTGCCTCCTTTCATCCCAGCAGCTGTATCTGACTTTGTGCGCATTTTGTTTCGGTGCACACAAACCTGTGGACGTGGCTGCTGCATGTGTGTGGAGACTCGTGCGAGCACGCGTGTGAGTGGTCTCACCTCTTGCCCTCGCTGTACGTGTGTACACGCGTTGACACCCTCTCACTTACTGCACTATATGTGCCCACTCCAGGGACACCGTATCCTCTCTGACTCTGTGTGTTTATCAAACTGACACTTAATACGCATGACCCCCTGCATGCACTGTATGCAGAGGGGAACCCTGTTGCCATCTTCTACTATAGAGACCAGGCATGTTCACATTCCTCCTTCGCTTCCTCTAAGCCAGTCTGGAGCCCTCTGTTTGTTGGTTGTGTCGGGGATACGGTTGTCTCTCAGAACAGGTGTCCAGTCCTTTAGACAAGCGGATTGTACAATATCCTTTTCATCTTGACAGTGTCTCTGGAGTGGAGGCTTCTGAAAGCACGACAACAAAAAAAAATGTATTGCTGGCAGCTGTCAGGGGATGTATGCTGGTTGCTTTTATCCATCACATCTTTTATGTATGCATCATGAAAGTAAAATAAAAACATACTTCTGGATTATTTATATGCTAATTTCAGTTTAGAGTAACAAAGTGGTTCTTCTTCATTATTGTGTATTGTTATGTAAATGTAAGATTATTCTTCTATTATAAGAAAGGAGACTACATTTAATATGTGATAAGCACAGTCAACCCATAATACACTCTTTGAAATATTTTGAAATCATTATCCATCCACTACTGTTTGTGATATTTTAGTAAAAGTCATAGATATCAACCACAATCAGGTTGGTTGACAGGTGTATGGAGTTACCAAAGACAACAGGATTTATCTTAGATTTAGAGATTTGGCACATGCAGGAATGAGAAGGAGGTGACGCGTCTACCAAAGCTCTAATTTTTAAAAGCCAAGTGATAGCATTAAAAAATCAGCTGAGCATGTTAAGGAGAAAATAATTGAGATGGTCCAAAAACATTTGTTCAGGTTGTGACAATGACTCTTGAGAAAAGAGAGCTTGATGTTTTAAGTTATTATAGGAATGTGATTATGACTACAAACATTAGACATTTTAGATTATGGGTAAATTTAGTGGTACTGAAACTTTTACTGTTCTATTCCTGGATCTCAGGGCCAGTGCCAGAGGCCTGGAAAAAAAACAAATTGTTCTGCTGATGTAAATGTTTACTGCAGGTCTTTTTTGTCACAATTGGTGACTGAGGAGCAGGACAGTAGATGGGCTCTCTGTCTTTCTCCTGGTCTGACTGTTTTTTGGCAGACAGGCACGGCAGTTTGCACTTTGGTAATTCCCTGTTCTGAGTCTAATGTAGAACAGAGGGGCTCTGTTCATCCTGGAACGCCGCTGCTTGGGATTCTGGAAATGAGGAGTTCAGAGACTCACCGCCCTCACACAGACACAGAGCACATGCCTTGTTATCAACCCACAGAACAGCACATAATGATCCCTCCAACCATTAACTCCTAATGCAATAAAGTGCTAACATTTTAGCCATGCCCTTCAGTGTCTAAACATAATGAAGTTAGCCCACGGGCTGCGCAAATGTGCTCTGTGATAACACATGTGCTTAGGATGCATCGATCAAACTTAAAGTCATGATTACTTGTGCTCATATATGTAAGTGGTAGCAAGGAAAATGTTCCAGTTTTTCCCGGGGCTTTGTTTGGTTTTTATGGAAATTGCATGGAGATGAATTTCTAGCTGATACTTTTGGAATTCAGTCCAATAAGCATTAATTTCAAAGGAGTAGAAAAAGTTAGATTTGACCACAAAGAGAATACAGAACATATCCAGGCATTTAAGCTCTGTCACATCTTAAGAAATATGTACATGAGCATTTGAATGTGTCTTCGCAAGCATCTAATGCTTAAAGAAATCTGTGAAGCTGTGTCATAGCATCTTAGACAAAAGCAATAATCTTGCCTCTTGTCTGCCAGGTGTCAACTAGAAGCTAAAATACATTGTGGTTAGCAGTATTTGAAAATCTACATAGGCTACTTAATTAACTAACATTTACCCCTTGTTGTTAGTAAAAAGTGGCTAATCTGATATAATATATAATATCTAATTCTAATCTTATATTGCTTGGTATATATTACATTATAGTATATTAACCTATAATATTGCATCCCAAATGTATTTAATACATTTGCAATATACCTAAAGCTGTTTAAGAAATGTATTAGATAAAAAATTACATAATTTTGTAGAGCTACTAGGGCAAATGTATAATGTAGTATATCTAACTACTCGGGGAAAGTAAAAGTGCCACTAAGCTGTACTTTTTATAAAATACCCTTGTTGTTTGCATTTGACTATGACACATATTTATCTACCACCATGTTGATAAATGCAGAAAAATACAAATCAGCACAAAAATTTTAACTCCTTAATTTAATTATACACATGCTGAGGCTGTGAGTGACTCACACACTAATCATCATACCACACGCCTTGAAACTGACATGCACGTAACTGCTGCCACGTCGTCATGCTGGAATCGCTGGAGATGCTGTTCGTCTGCTTTCTGTGCCTAAACTCTGCTCTGTCTTCCCAATGAAGAGATCCATTTTCTCCAGCCGATTCTGAGGAAGGAGATAAAACCAGGTCCCCAAAGAAACAATTTTATTGAAGCTGTTTCAAATTGAATTTGATTAAATTTGCATGAATGTCCTGCAGTGATCACCTGCGAGGATTTATTTTTTTCCCGCATTAAAATTTTAAAAATCACTCATTTCGCTGTGTCAGAAACTGTTTGCCAGTTATTGAAGACATAGATAGCGTGTTTAGAAATGATGGCCACCCACAATCCCTGATGAGATGCAGCATCGCTGACAATGCTAGTGCTTATGGTCAATATCCAGCACACACCGTGGTCTTCGTTATGACTTTAGTTATGAATAACCACTGACTCAAACTAATAAAGAAGCTCCGCACAGAAACCTTCACTGTTTTAGTTCTGACGATTTCAGTTGTGCTGAATATGTTTCAGTCATTATTTTGTTCTTCCTCAAAGCAGCACTGAAGGACCTCGGAGAGCCACAGAACGAGCGCTGGCCTTCGTTTAACTGAGTGACCAGCGAAGGAGCCTTGTTCATGCGTCTCCCTGCGTCTCACTCCCACGTCACTATGAACTGTGAGCAGGACTTTGGGGACGGGGGCTTGGGAGTGACCCTCACTCTACGCCTGCTCATGCATGGAAAGGTACAAGCATGCTGCTCACGTTGTTTAGAAATGGCAGCATGTTGGAGAATAAGAATTCTTGTAAATGATCCACTGAATTGACAAAATGAATTTATAGGAAAATGTTTGAAGTGCAGGAGTAAATGTTTTGTCTTTTGCATAATAATGTGTAATCAAATTCATCTTTTTCTGTTAAAGGAGGTTGGCAGCATCATAGGCAAGGTGAGGATTTCTATTATCATTCTACTACACAGATGATTACACACAGTAAACAAATCCTTTCTTTAGGATTAGATGAGTAAGATGTTTTGAAATGACATCCCTTTACCTTGTTCGTGTAAATATTTATTTTCTATTGTTTCAGGACAAAAACATTGTTACACTGTATGTGAATTCATAATGAAATCTTTCTGTAATATTTTGTCTGGCTTTGAAATCAACACAGAACACAAAACCCTCTAACAGACATTTGTTCTAAATATCCCAATTTGAAATTTAGCTGCCTTAAAACGACTCTTACAACACCTCCCATCACATTCACCACCTACAATGCAATGCAATAACACTAGAGCAAGTCTCCTATTTAAACCGTGCTCCAATGACATACTGTAATACTGTTGGCCCATTGTGGGCAGTTTTCTGTTGCCTGGATGAAATGTGTCGCATTAGTATTTCCTAGTGTCACGGCTTGTCATACCACACCTACAAAAAACAAAGACAACACATAGAAACAATGAATAAATAGATGAATTCAAAAAAATGATGAGTGTTGAAAGAGGAGACATCACAATGGATGCTGCAACGTGTGTGAAATGCAATGTGAAAATCAGAATATCTTGTGTTTGCAGCTCAGCAGAGAGAGGCACTTAATCTGCAGCAGTTGTGCTAATAACTTTCATCCTTTAAACGTTACTGTCACAAACGTCTCATCTCTTTTCATCAATAGAAGACTGACAGCAATACTGAGCCGCAATGAACCACAAATAATGTTTCCATGAACCTATGCTAAATAACAGCGTGGTGATACTGTTTTCATAAGGAGGTAGTTGTCAGTGGGTGCATAAAGGTGTGAACAGAGGCGTGACAGGTTGGATGGACTTTAACCAAAAGAAAATGGGGGAGAGAAGAAGAAGCAATCAAAAAACCAGCAGAGGATGGTCTTGTCCCTGGCAGGAGGCCTTCACACACAGTCAATGTGCAGCCATTACTGCAAGTGCACGTCTCATTCAGAAGGATCCGATTTATGTTTTAGTGTTGTTGTATTGAGAAAACCTACCTCAGAACATTGCGTCGTATTCAAATAGCAGGATTCGACTGCTGTATGTAATTCTTTTTTCAAAATGAAATGCATTTAAATCAGTTTAATGCTGCCCTTCATCTTCTCTTTTCCAGAAAGGAGAGACTGTGAAACGAATACGAGAAGAGGTAAAGTTTCAAACAAGACCAGCAGGACATTCACTTGCATGTTCGAACTGTCTGCTGTCAGCACGTTATAACATTGTTGTATGTTTAAATAGGTGTATGTCAGCACACTTTGTTTCCTGGTTCTTAGTTACAGTTGTTGTATTGAGGATTCTTCTTCTTCTTCTTATACTAAAAACTCACCATGAGTGTTTTATTTTCTGAGTTCTCTGTCGGTGGCCACAAGACCAGTAGGTTGATCTCAAGAGAAGATGCAGTTCAATCTCAGAGGACCGTCTAATGCTGCTGGTCAAGCTTCCTGCTAGTTGTGTGTATTAATAAAAAAGCTTCCTTCTTTAGTTTGCGGATTTGACTCTGAAACCATACAGAAGAGGTACATTGTCCAAATTGCCTTTTGGGCAATAACGGCACCTTTTCAATTTAAATCCTCTTCTCTCTCCGTCATTCACTACCTCTCCTCTAGCTGCTCTCACACCAAATCCTCTTTCCTGCCCTGATTTCTTCTTCTCTGTCGGCCCCTCTATTCCCTCTTTATAAATCTCAAGGGTGCAGCCAAACTAATACTGCTTGGTTAACTCTTTGTGTTAAAAGTAATTAGGCTGACACTGTGGTGGTACATTTGAGCATTTCACTGGCTGCAGAGGTTTTATGTTTTACTTTATGAGGCAGAAGGATAAACAGTTTCTGTAGGTCACGGGACAATGCAGCCCAGCGGAGCTGCTGGATAAATCCTGTCCATCCAATAAGTTGGCCAGCCAGCTTTGGCCTTTGTTACTTTTAAACTGCATGAGCCTCTTCCTGTCCATATCTCCCCAGGCCTTACAGCCACAGTGGGAGCATGAGTCACTGGAGTGGTTGAGGAAAATGGCCCAAAGGTCAGAGCACTGTCCTGTTTCTGCTCACGTGACATGAACTCACAGAAATACAAGAACACAAAAATGGAAGAAGCATAACGCTGTCAGTATATCTGTACAAACACACCCACAGGAGTAGTAGTTTAGTATTTTGGCAGATTTCTTGGTGAGTGTTAGATGAAAAGATTCATGTCGCTCATTTTTGTATGCTGTCTATGAAGCCATAGGCAGCATATTCATGCAAGTGTCTTAAACTATTTTATGATTTTTTCAGTTTAAGTTACATTTGAACTGAAACGTTTTGGATGGGACAAAAATAGAAATAGCCTCAGCAGCTTTTATTTAAAGGTGGAACATCTAGACAGGACTGAACAGACAATGTGTTTAAAGGAAGGCGTAATCAATGTAGTAAGTAACTAAATAATACAATTATTAAAGTCGGAGTTGGCATATAAAAGATGGAGCCTTGGTCTAGCGAGCGGTTTTCCTCTGTTTACTGTCTTGTTAGCTAAGTGGATAGGAGATTATTATTCACGTTCTGAGCTAACTGTCTTCAATAAAGCAAATGAGAAAAAAGTTGTAACTGTTTCTTTAAAGCTGACCATTATGTGACCTCGTGTCCACTGTCCCCACAGAGCAGCGCTCGAGTGAACATTTCAGAGGGCTCCTGTCCAGAGAGGATCATCACCATCACCGGATCCACAGACAGTGTCTTCAGAGCTTTCACCATGATAACATACAAACTGGAGGAGGTAACCGTAACTGTAATGCGTCACACAGATAACCATCCCAAACAAGTGAAATCAGATTATGTCATTATCTGCCATAAACATGCCAACATTTGTGTGTCCCGGTGTTTCTGAAAGACCACTCACCGTACAGTAAGGAGATTGTGTACAGGAAGCTTTTGGAAATTTGAGTCAAGTTAAAATAATTGTTTTTTGATGGTTGGAAGAAATGCATGAAGCCATTTCACCAAACTGTATTTTTGCAAACGTCATCCCACCATTAGCACTAATGTGCTTTTACCGCTGTCAATTATAATGTAAACGGAAGTGACGGAGAAAAAAAAGGCATTCACAACACACAGTTGATGTGGTAACATGCAAAATTTGGGAGAAGTGGATGTTCAGTAGCTGCTGTTGCAAATAATCTTGTAAGTGGAATTCATGATGTGTGTGGTGCAGCAAGTTGATTACATTCATATTTTTTCACACGGATGCCTCCAGACTTTTACTGAGTGAGTGAGTGAATTTGTGCATCTTCCCATGAACTATTTCAGAGTTATAAATAATGGGTTCTTCGTGCGATTTCTCATACCAGTGACTGTCCATCACTTTTCTAATTAATATAGTGGAATGAGAGACTTCCTCACTCTGATTTACCATCACAGCAGATGCTGGCAAGGGAACAGGTGCTCCCTGCTCATGTCGACAGCCTTCAGTAAACACACGTTAGCTGGGAGCACAATGCGGTATTCATTAAATATCTTTCACATTCACCTCTTTTCAACCCTGAAACTCTCGGGTTGCCGTGGCAACGCGCTGGCTGACCCACTGCGTGCCACCTCCACCATCGTTGAGTTATTGTATGTCTGACGCCTTTAATTAAAAACAAAGGTGAATAATCTCTTTTTGGTCACTGATTATTAGACTCTGTATTTTCCTCTGCCTCAATAGTTTGTGATTGCACATTGACCCAGGCTCACTTAGCTCTTCCGCTTGGCAGCTGATCACGTGCGCGTTATTCTGCTTGTGCTTATAAGATTCAAGATTCAAGATTCAAGATTATAAGCACAAAGTGCTCTGATGTCAGAAGACATGCACTATGGTATCATACGTGTTATTTGTTTCCAGGTGTCGAAGGCACAGCATGCATGAAAGCTACATAATCTCTCTGCATCGGAGTCTTTATCCCAGCAGCAACACAATATGCTTTGGGAATTTCAAACCAGCAACTCTTTGTTAGAGCAGTGCTTCGCGTAGCCCGCCGTCTTATTTCCACCAATTTGCTTTGAGAGTCTCTTTTTGCTGGGATGGAACAGGAAAGTATAGGAACGCTCACAGTTTTTAAGATATGGCTCATATTTTTAGATCAAATCAAGAAAATGACGCCCAGAGACTAGTGATTGTGCAGACAAGCTGTGCGCTCCTCTCCTAATGAGACAACACGTCAGAGAGGCTCACTAAATATAGACACTGAGTAGAGAAGCACACGAGCCATATCGGAGTATGCTTTTCAAAAAGAGTTCAGTTATTGGAAATATTATGCAGCTCCCTACATAAGTAAAATCCCCTGGGGCTACATATCCATGCTGTCCCCTCCCAAGTCAAACGCTACTGATTTTATTGTCCAACTGGACCTCGAACAAACCAGGCAAAAACAGGCAGAGTGCTTCTACATACTGACAAACATTTGTAGCCTTGAATTCTGATGGGAAAAGAGCCAGCGCGGCGTATTTACATTTCAAAGGTTCACAGAGACACACTGTTCATTAATTAAACCTCAGTCTCCACCTACCGCAGAGCAGAAGGGTGTTTACTACCTGCACAACACTTTTCAAATCAATGAGGTTCCTGGTCGACCTGTGTCGTATGTCTGAGCCTGAATACCTGGAACACTTTTAGACATATTCTCGTTATTATTTCCTAAAATTCTGAATGGTTAAGAATACGGTCTTTGATTTGATTGATGTTAAACAAGTTAGCGTCATAATCAGAGATCCTGCTCCAGAAATGTTCTGCTGTGACTACAAAAAACAACTGAATTTATACAATACAGTACTGTACTGTATTGTCCTCTTTGCTGAATCATAAATGAACTGTGATTAACCACTTTTTTTAGTTCAATTTCCACACTTATGTCTGATTACTGACAGACCCGCTGAGTCAAGAAATCGCTTGAATACAAGCTGTCTGACAAAGTGAAGCAGGGGGACCTAAAAGGTCTCAGGAAGCAAAGAGTTGGCATATATCTTTTCACAACACTGTATTTCCCGAAATTGTCAAACTGTTCCTTTAAATTCATTAAATTAAGCCTCATTGCACCATATGTTCTTGAATTACCCAATAAAGGGTGTAACAAACAATATACCAAGACGTCCAGACACATTTGAAGACATTTTGTCCTATAGATTAGTTTCATTCAGAAATACCAAAGTGACCAGGTTCAGCATGCTGGCAGTAGGAAGGACATTTGGACAGTGTACTCTGGCGGGGGTAAAACACTCATAGCACAATGTGCAGTCAGTGTTTCTCTTTCCATACATATTAAAACAAATCAGGACCACAGACCACATTCTGGATTAGACGTGCTGGCAGCCTCCTGTACAGATAGAAACAGGTTAAACAGGTGGAGATGCTGGATTGCTGTTGGCGCTCTCTGCCTGGCACCCAACGCTCCACCTGCTACTTAATACCTGTTTGTTCAATCCATCTTGATGCAGCAGAAATGAGCCTGACTGTGTTCTGTGTGGTTCTGAATAAAGTATGAGTATAGCATTAATGCTAATTAGCAGTGAAGTGTTGACTTGGATCATTATGATAGAGCATAAATGGGGAAATTTTAATTTAGCTCTGTTCATTTTGTTTGAGTTCCAGAAAACATGAACAGTGTCAGGTTACTTAATGGGTAAGGACATGATTAAACTAAAAATGAAGGTGTGTTTTGATTAGCATAAACCCCAAATTGATTATAATGAGCTTAATTCAGTCCTAATTGTTGGAGTCAACACTCAGTGACTTCTCTCCTCCCTTGACCTCTGCTGTCTGATTTGGTTCTTGTATCATCCTCCAGGACCTTACTGCGCTTGTGGCCAACGGTACCATCAGCTCCAAACCACCTGTCACCCTGCGGCTGGTCATCCCTGCCAGCCAGTGTGGATCTCTCATTGGCAAAGGAGGGGCCAAGATAAAGGAGATCAGAGAGGTGAGCAGCCAGAGCACAAATCTACTCCATCCTCCCTGTTCTCGCTGCACAGGCTGGTTAAACACTGAAATATGAAGAGAATAAAGCTGAGGAAAAAAGGCTGCAGCTGGAATAGACATATTTTTCACTTTTTTCACGCAGTTTGGCAGTTTTTACCCTGCTGTATAATTGTGCAAATACATCTTAGGCACTGTAAGTATTAGATGCTCTTATTCATATTCACAGTAACTACAGTTCCAGCATATTCCATTAAAAAGACTAAGAAGTGGTGATCGTGTTTAACTACAGCGCCAAAACTGTTTTAATAAAATGAATGTGTGAATAATAGATCCTAAAATCTACAGTGACAGAAATGGCATAAAATAGAAAACGTAGTCAACCTAGTAAACTAAAATATAAAATGTCCATGACCATTGGTAGATTTAAACATAAACAAATCAGGAAAGTCTCTCGGAGACATTTCTAAACTACTGCAGATTCCACGATTAGCAGATAGTAGTTCAGTTGGTCAGGAACCATCAAGGCAGAGCGCCTCCATAAACTGGTTACTGGAACACCAGTCTCACTGTCTACAGTGAAGCATGTTTTACAGTGCTATGAACGAAAAAGCAGCTGTCCAAGAAAGAAAGCTCTACAAAGTGACCTCCAGCAGACCACTGAGTGAATGTCTCTAACCAAACCATTAGTAGGCCCGACGTCCTCTAGTGGGTCCAATCTGAAAGACTATATGTGTCACACATATTCAAAGAGAAGCAGATATGGGCATGTGCCACAAACCCCTGTCTATCATGCAGCACAGCTCGTCCCTGCCTCACCTCATCCTTCTCTTAGATATTTTGGTTAAATTCACACTCCTTCACCTGTCTGCACATCACTGATGTGGCGTTGAAATGTGGACACAGTTAGGTACACCGAGGACAACGCTCCCAGAGGTCCAGAGCTGGTTGTGGAATGTGCCTTCCCAAAGTCCTCACCTCAACCTTAGTAAAATATGTGGCCATGCTGAAAGTCAGTCCTGTCATTCATTTGGCAATATCTCAAAAAGGTGCTTCAAGGAACAAGTGAAAATTTGACCTGGTGATGATGCCAGGTGAAGAGTCACAGGATCACTATGGTAATTTAAATTCATTATCTGTGGAACGAGAATGTCTTCATCAAATGAGATCTATCCGATAGCTGCTGACACAGTCATTCTGCACCACAATGGTTAACCTGCTAGATACATTTAAATGAAAAGTCAGGACGGTAAAGCCATTAAGAAGAACATGTCTTTGCAATTTTCAGTCTAGCAGATGAAATTTCCCAGGGCTATGCTGTTATCGGGGCTAAAAATGTAGCAATTCACACAGGTTGAACCGTTATGGATGAGACTGAGCGTAAGTATTTGTTGTAGCAGATGCGATTTATCTGCATTGATGCTGACATCAGACTAAAACTGGAGGGCGATAAGGTAGGAATTAGAGAGACAATGGAGTTCTGATAAATCATTTACCACAACATACATGACTCAGCAGTGGCAGGTTTGAAAAGGAAAAACTCCTGACTACACTTAGGCCTGTTCGAAACATTGGGATTAAATTTATCAGATCTTTTGCCAGGGGCATCTGACTCTGTAACTCAAGCTCTGTGCCACTCTACAAATAGTCACTCTCGTTTTAGCCCTTACCTTCACCAGTAGTAGCATCCAGTTGTTTTTCTGTGGTTACGTGGATTTGGTTATCTTCTTCATATATCAAAGCTGTTTCACTTGCACATTTGATTTATTTATAAGATACATGCTCTCTAACAAAAGCATTTTGACATTAGTGCAGTTTGACAATAGCCTTCAGTATTGTTTCTGTCTGATAGAAGTGTCAGTAATCAGACATAAATGCTAATTTAGGGAGGTGCTAGATAAAACTAGGTAAAAGTCTACTTTGTGGGTTATTTTTCATTTGTCTGGACCTGAAAAAAAATGATTCATCCTCTTCTTCTATAAGGTCATCAACGCCAGCAGTGGGGGCACGGAAAGAAGCCATGACAGTGTAATTACGACTTGTCTTATCTCTAGCATCAAACTAATCTCTTTTTTTTGAAACCCCTATCATTTGCAGAGCACTGGAGCTCAGATCCAGGTGGCAGGGGATTTGCTGCCGAACTCCACCGAGCGAGGGGTGACGATATCTGGGAATCAGGAATCAGTAATCCAGTGTGTCAAGCTCATCTGTGCAGTAATCCTGGAGGTAGGAATCATAGTGTTCCTCACTTTACGCCACATACCAACGCCTGGCTGACATTTTGTCAGAGCTTTGCTGCTACAGTGTGAAGTCATTTCTGTTGAGATGCATGTTTTCCTTTCACTAGCATGCAAACAATGATGTCATTTTAGTAGGCTGTAGACATCCTTATTACGTTATGCTATCTATGACAGCGTGGCTTGAACGTGAAATTCTGCTAATGACAAACTTCATAGCATTACATATGAGGAGCAAAGAAAGCAGTGTAGTTTCTTTTTTCAGTCAGGCCTTCTGATCTGTTATCTGCCGGGTAAGACCAAAGGTGCAGGTCTCAGGTCAGAGTTCAGTATTAAGAAGAGACGACACTAAGCTGTGAATAGAAAATAAAATTACCTGCAGCAAATCTATCCACCTTAAGACAACAGCTCTCCTATCATAATTGAGGAAGAGATGTGAGAAAAACATCCCCAAGCACAGATTCTCCCTCTGTCTTCATGGAAGTGCACAAGTCCTTTTTTGTTTTAGCAATGCAGCTGGACCTGACTGACTAAATGCTAATTTGATCCGGTTTTCCAGGGCTTTCTTCAAAGGCTTGCAAGTTTCATTAGGTATTCTATACCAGCGGCGTCTTGCTTTTGGCTGTGAGATTTAAATTATGCAAAGTCATACAAAGAATTTGCTGTGACTGCTACTGCAAAAAAGATGCTTTACATTTTAAACTCAAAATAGTATCACAGATACTGCAGTTACAAGATAAGATATACGGTGTCATGGACCATTTTGTGATTGGTGTTTGAAGAAATGTCTCTTTGGCTGTGGATGCTTGATTTATCCAGAGGCCAAACCGCTGCAGAAATCTGATACAGACTAAAACTAAGAGGTATCATCAACAATGAGTTTTCATTACAGTTCTTTAAATTGTGACTAATGAATAAATGACAAATAAAAACAGGTGAATAAATACTGTCAGCATGGGCCTCATCCTGTGACACTGACATAATTTAAGAATAGGTGTAACGTTTATAAATGTCTGAGACCTTAATGATAAAGATTTATTACAAACTGACACCCTTGGTTTTGTTTTTGACTCCTTAGTCTCCACCAAAGGGTGCCACTATCCCCTATCGGCCGAGCCCCTCCCCAGCTGCCCTCGTCATCGCAGGGAACCAGGTGAGACTTGGATAGCCTGTCTAAGATAAAGTCACACAGTTATTCTCTGTGGGACAATTGCTTTTTAGTCCTGTGTATACTGAAGGGCCTTTTACATTGTTATTATCCTACTGTAACTTTACATGAAGGTAGGGTTGGACATAAGGATCTGGAAGTCTACAGTTAACCGTGAACCATGACCATCAGCTGAAAGAGTTAAGGGCTGCTGGATTGTTTGGGCCTGATACATTTACAGAAGGTCTTTGCAGAGCGTTCTGGAGAGGGTATTGCCAGTCGTGAACATTTTCAGCAGGTCATATGTTGATGTTCCTCAGTGAAGCATGAGGTGGTTTTGTGTTTGTGTGTGTGTGAGAGAGAGAGAGAGAGAGAGAGAATTTGTGGGTGTATGCTGCCACTGTTTGAGAAGGAACAGACATCCACCCTACCATCGAGCAAGTGACAAGATTAGCAAGTGAGACTGGAGACCTGGCGTCTCCTCTGGCTACAGCAGCGGCCAGATACTTCCCATAACTGTCAGCGGTTCGGACACTGTTTGTGCTCCCACAGACTCAGGTCAATTTCTGCAATGGTTTTGTTTTTTTGATATTTCTCCTAATAATCTATCAAATTAAACCTCTCTGGCCGCTGGGGGACGGCTTTAATGAAGGCTGTACAGTGATATGGGATGTTTGCGTAATCTGTCAGAGCAGAAAGTGAAGTGGAATGGGAAAATGTTTGCGGGTGACTCATAACCTTTAAGCCTGTTAACTGTGTTAAAGTGTCAGAAATGCAGCCTCCAGGACCAATCTCTGACCAAATGTGTCATGCAGTGAAAGAAAAAAATAAAATTGAAGGTTTCTATTTTAAATATTTTACATCAAATTTGTGAAAATCTGTGGAATGTTTCAGGTGGTAAGCACATCGATAGTCTTGTTATTTATTGCTCTCAGTATAAAAATAATGACTGTCCAGACTGATACTGTGAGATAAACACATAAGTCAACATTTAACGTTGTGTCTTTCTATTATTCAGGTATTTGAGGCATCAGACTTTGCACCTCACCCACTGTACTCAGTCACCCAGGGTGCCCTGGACCTTCAGCAGGTAACTGGACAACCATTCACGAGGAGTCTATGAATAAACTCTATTTGTCTAAATAAATCTGTTTGATTCTGGTAAACACATCGGTCTCAAACATCAGCATAGATCACAGGAATGAGTTTCAGGGCTGTGGGGATCTGAGTTGTGAGAGAGATCTGGGGTTGTGTGCTATGTCCAAATTTACACAGTCCATCATCTGGCATGAGGCATTAAAAACAACAGCTGAGTTTAAGCTGCAGCTATTGTTCTAGGCTGTCATGAGAGGCTATAACCCCTCCTGAAACACGATGCCACTGCACACCACCGCTGCTCTGCCATCTCTTTTTTAGTCCTGCCTACACCAGCTCTGCATCACAAGCTTTTTGGCTTTAGGACTGTTCTTCTTGGAACACAGGGGGATTTGTCAGTCGTTCCTGTATTCCAGGAACGACTGACAAATCAATTATAGAGTGAAGAAATAAATTAATGAAATGTCAAGAATTCACAACAGAGATGGTCATTTATCTATATGAGCACGGCTCTAATTCGCCGAGCTCTCCTCTCTGGTTTATGACCGTATAATGTAGCATGAACGGGTAATAGTATCCAGACTTCTGGCGTCAGGCAGAATTGAGTTAAGTTAAGTGCCGTCTGCTTGGACCATAGCAGTAAATGAGGGAGGAACCACTGTCACTAATTAGAGTAAGGTATCAATGGGTGGAGTGGGAGAGAAAAATGTATTAATCAATCAAGTCTTTATTATTTAGATAAGGGTGGGGGTGGGTGGGTGCTCTTTATTTTACAGGCAGCCTACACAAATAATCACACAATAATCTGTAACATTACATGCTTTTAGTACATCCATCCGTTCACCAGATATCTTTATTTGCCCTGATTGTTTTTGAGATATTTGAGGTTGTGTCTCTAGATAAAGAGACTGATGCTGACAGTAAACACCGCTTCACCTCCCAAATCTCCGCTAAGTCTGTTGTTGGGAGTTTGATCTTTATTGTAACGTCCTCTGGGGTCTATTTTGTTCATATAATAAGTGATGTCAATAACTAGTGAAGGAATTACTGAATATTAAGGGATGATAATATGATTACATTTATGAAATAATTCCTAAAACACTCTTCATAATAAGATTCTGTGTTTTATTCATAGATCACTAATAGATATTCATCATGGAGACTCTGACCTGCCAGAGATGCTGTTGTTGAATCCTTTATTTATCATCACTGCTGTGGGCACCAAAGGAAAAAAAAAGCACTGACCTCCATTTCACTAGGCTGTAGGCAGAAATCTTTGCCTATGTATATTTCAGAACCCAGATAAATAAATCAAAACATATGGTAGTTTTATTTGGAAGAGATGACAAGAGGTAAAAAAGAAAATAGGTTTTTGTAATTTGGGTCAAAATGCAGTGAGATGTTTTCTGACTCCTTCGTGTAAGACTGAACCACTAACATGCATTTCACTTATTCTGAAAAACAGGCATGTATCAACACAGACCTACTTCCATTAATGGGCTGCAGATTTATAACCCGTGTGTGTGATGGTTTATTGCTGCAATTTACCTAATGCAGGATGCTCTCTTTCAGGCATACACTTTGCAAAACCAATACGGCATTCCACACTCAGAGGTATGATTACTTGCAGATAAATTGTGATTTCCATGTAGCATGTGCAGTTTACTGTGTGCTGCATCAAGTTCCTCCTCTTTGTCCTTCCTCACAGCTGGCCAAGTTACATCAACTGTCAATGCAGCAAAGCCTGAGTCACCTTGCCCAGCCTTCTTCAGCTATCATACCTGGTATGTATAGAAGTAATAATAGTCAGTGTTTGCTCTGCGTTTTATTACTGCTACTCTAACAGTGGATGGTCCCTGCATCACTCCTCTATTCATGACTTGTAGATAGTCTGCCTGCCTTTAGGTTTGAGAAGTAAAGGGCTGCTGTCGTTAGCTGTACTGACAATGTGCTCAAGTCAGTGAGGAAGGCAGAGAAGAGTCTTTATAGCTCTCTCATATCATCCAGTCCTGGAGAGAAATTATTATATGAAGCGATACGTTCTGCAAAGCCATTGAACTGAGCGAAATAAATGAATGAATGGCGTGTTAAACATCGGCCCATTAAAATGGAAATGAACGTACGTTATCTAGCAGTTCTCTGCTGAGAGGCTTTGTCCTGTATGTCGGTTTGGTGGTTTGTGTGGCTGCGCTAACTAAAGGAGCTCAATGACTAAATGTCTGATATGTCAATTTTACTGATACTTGTATTTTCTCTCGTCAGGGATGGACTCAAACTCTCAGACGTCTCAGGAGCTTCTTATTCCCAATGATGTAAGGAGAAGTAACTCATAACTTCTGAGCTTTTTTCTTATTTTCAAAATGTCTGAACGACTGGAAAAACAAGAGGAAGTCAGTGCTCATCTCACATGTGCACTGCTCTGCAGCAGGTGACTTCAGATGCGGTGGCTGCACATGCAAAGATGTCTGTTGTAGCTTCAAAGGAGACGAGAGACAGTTTGGCAACTTACTAATTATCGTCAGTATTCTTACCACAGACTAACTCAAGGTTAAAGCGATTCTGAGCTGATATGGATCCTTTCGCGTTATTGTCTGAGCTGCAGTTGCAGTGTCTTAGAATGACTCCCATGAGTGCTCAGTAAATCCTCTCATGTTCCCTGACCTACTTAGAAGCTGTCTGCTGTCAAAACAGCCAATAAGAAAACAGGCAAAGATCCTTTTCCTCTTCACTTAGCCTCCACCAGGGTTTGATGAAATGCCTCTCCAATTTGAGAGTGGATATCATAATGCATAGATTCACTTCAAAATAAATTCAGACATTTCCCTTCAGATGAGCGATCTCTTGCTACGTTTGTCTGGTTTGAACAGAGATCCTCTCGATATTATTTGTAGTGATTCACTGCTTTTTGAATTTCATTTATAAAGACTAAAGAAAATAGGCCGTTCATAAAGTAAAATGTATAATCATTTATAATTTATGATCTCATTTGCAGCTGTGGTATTCAATATAATACCAGAAGCACAATGAATCTGAAGAAATGACTCGCTGCTCAGCAGATTAGAATATGACAACGTTTTCTTATGAAGACGAAAGCTGCTAAAACTGTTCACCTCACCTCATCGGCACGCTCTGGCTTCTCCATGCTCATTACTGTAGCTGTAAACCTTAAAAAAAACCAGGTCACCAATGTTTCCTTTTATAATATGCTATAAACATTTTTTTGGGCAAATGTTTATTTTGGGGACTATTTTGAACTGCAGATTAACACACACTATGAAACATTTATGGCAGTAAACAGTGTTTGTTTGCTTTATTTTTTTTTCATTAGTACGTGCATGTTCTTAATGAAGGAGCGCGTGTGTGTGTGCGTGTGTGTGTGTGTGTGTATGTTTTTAATAGTTTAACAATTTACTAATCATTGTTGAGCACCAATGGAGGCAGGAGTGAACATACGCCAAGTCGGATGATACATATAAAATTAATCCACTGTTGATTGTTTATTTGCCAAAAATGTCAAATTCAGAGTCAATGGCTTTGTTACACACCGTTCAAATTAATTTCATTTGAGTCTAAAGAGGCCCGCAAACTAATCTGATTGCTCACTGTTTCACTATAATGTAAATGATATAGCCACAACAACATTTCTACAAATTCTCGAGTAAACTCTCACATGTTACAATGCATGGGAGGAATGAAGCAGCCCCGTGCTATACATGGCAGGGACAGCTGTAAGCTCCAGCCATTGTTCCAGAAGAGAGGACTTACAGCCATGACTGAGCCTCCTCAGCCCTCTGCTCCCTCTCATGCCCGTCCACGCTCTTGCCGTACAATCCCTCTCTGTGCTCACACGCTGAACATCGAGGGAGACTTTTGCATTGAGAAAGTGCTTTCACAGCAGTATGTACTGTGCTTCTGCCCAAAGAAGATTTTGCCAGAAGAAAAATGGCTGCGCCCTCACCATCCCTTCCCTCTTCCTGTGTCCCTTCAAATGACTGTCTCAGCAGGAACTCAACAAATGTAGGCCACTCATGTTTAATACCAGGAGGACTGTACAGCATGGCTGTTACTTGTATGCTTAGGTAAATCGGTAACTACAGCAGGCGTACCTATGGTGTCCCCTGTGTTGTTTCCTTTTAGCTGCAGTTGCAGTGTTTTTCCAGGTTGTCCATTAAGGAATGCTTTTGTCTGAGGTCATACACACCAAAGTGGGTGAGCCGATGACAGCTGGGATCCATTGACAGCTGGTGTAAAAGGCCAGAGTCCAGTGGAGATTCGTAGTCTCAGTGGGGGAGAGACGTTATCTGTGATTTGAGGTCTCTTGTGGCCATTGTCTCTAGAGTTGCTGTTTGGCTGCTCTCCGCATGCCCCCCCCCCTTCCTCCCTTCACCCCCGAATAAACTGCTCAGACAATAATAGCCAGGAAAGACCAACCAGGTCGCAGTGTGACAAATTAGGCTCTGTGAAACGGGCTGCTTACTTTCCATGAAAGGAATGTGAAACGCAGAGGCACGCAAGTACAGAGGCATGTGTATGTGTGTGTGTTGTGTTTTTCTACCCCTGTACACACATATAGTAGAAATACCTCATCAATGTCTGTCCCACTTATTGTATATCTGGCAATAAAGCACTGACAGCCTTGACACGGTAAACTTGAGCTGATACCCAGCCCTGAACCCGGGTCTGTTAAATATCTATTGTTGCTAATAGGCAGGGGTCCAGGTTGGCTGTGGAAGCAGAACAAATGTGATAATGTATTTGGGAATGCAATAAAACTCATGTGACTGTCTAATCTTCTCTCAGCCCAGGGAACACTCACGACTGTATATGTATATTTGTGTTATTTTCCCATTATGTTTTCCATTAGTGCGGAGATGTATCTAGCTGGCATGTGTTTGGGAAGTGATTTGTTTGGGAAGCCATCACCACTCTGAGGAATCAATAACCTTTTACCCACTCAGATTAATGAGAGGCAAATGTGCCTTCTCTCGTCTCTTTTACCGGTGCAAACGCAGTAGCAATTAAGGGAGTCTCAGGGGTGGAGGAAAGTGGTTTTGACATGCTTGATGGATGACCACTCCACTGAAGACAAACAATGTAATTCGCAATATTTGAAATGGTCTGGTCTGCATTAAGTCAACTCAACAGCAGTGCACACTTTTTTATCCTACTGTTTTGCTTTTGGCTCTTTTGTCAGAATCTCTCTCATCAGCAAAACATAAGCAGCAATGAGGAAAAGCTGTGTTCAGACAGCTGTGTTTATTGAACTCTCCGTGCAAAGCATGCGGTTTGTCCTCTTCTGTATATCAATATGCTCATTCATCTTTCCATTAAACTGACACATCTGTCTCCCTTTTGTTCTTCCGCAGCTGATCGGTTCAATCATTGGCCGTCAGGGCACTAAGATCAACGAGATCAGGCAGGTATCGGGAGCTCAGATCAAGATTGGCAGCCAGCTGGACGGGACGAGTGATCGTCATGTCACTATCACAGGAACACCGGTCAGCATCAACTTGGCCCAGTACCTCATTACCTCCTGGTAAGGTCCAGTGGCACATACAGCCACCTAATGAATCACTGTGCATAGGTTTAAAGGTTATGCTATAGAGTGACAGTGATAATGAGATATGTCCTAGTGCTGCTGGTAATTGGCCTTCAGGAAAAGCATAGTATTCATAGTAACAATGTCTTGTTGGAATTTTACATTTGCTCTGGCATGTGTTGTTAGATTTGATGTATTGTAACGCAAGATGAAATTTCACAGTAAAAGACATTTTTACATTAAAGAAAACAGCAGAAAAAAATTCCTGCAGGTTAAAGAACTTGACACACAAAAGGCACAAAGTGAAAAACTAGAAAATAAGAAGAATGGTTCACGACATTGCAATAGGTTTCATGGGGATATTTAGTTCCTATAATGTCTAATTTTTTTAACTTGAAATTGATACAACAATTTGGATACAATTTTAACTCCTAATGTCAAACTCTAATTAACTCTTTTTGTTTAGTTTTCAGCAAACAATATTTTATGGTTAAATGAAGAAAAGGACCTGCTTCATTTCTATAGTCAGTATAAATAATAGGTAATGAGTATAAGCCCCATTTTAAATTACGGATTTTTATTTGCCAAAATATGAATAAATAAATTAAATACATTTTTTAAAATGTGTCTATATTACCCACAATGCAACTCGAACCCCTATGATTTAAGATGTAGGTATGTTGTGTCATGTTGTGTTCCCAGGAAAACTTTAAAACAGATTGTATGGAAGACTGGTTGATTTTACTCCGTAGTAATTTAATTCCCAGAGACTTCACCCAGTGTTGCTGCAACAGTATAATCCTCTAATCTTCATTTTCCATGCTGACTCTGTGCCTCTCTATCCTCGCTCCTCCTCATAGTTTAGAGACAGCCAAGTCAACAGCCCAAGCAGCCACCATGGCAACTCCAGTCGACCTCAACATGGCCTTCACTCAGCCAGCCTCCCCAGCTGCCTCCCCTGCACCCACCCTGGCCACGATGGGTGCCTTGACTCCAGCACACGTGTTGGGCACCCCTTACGGTGCCATGCCCCTCTCCGGCCTGCTGGGGGTGAAGTCTGTCCCCTTTCTGACTCTGTCCAGCCCCGCCCCCGCTGTGTCCGTCGCTGCAGCGCCCTCCCACACCACTCTGGCCGCTTACACCGCCAAAATCTCCTCAGCCAACTGCATCAAAAAGCCAGAGAGACAGAAGTTTGCGCCCTACTGATGTAGCCTCCGTGTCTCTATGTCTGGAGGGTTAGATGGAGGACGGCTGTGCAGTGTTCTTCCACAAATGCCTGATGTAGCCATATTCGCTGGCAGAGATGCTCTTGACTTTTATTCTACGACGCACCAACAGAGAAGAGACCAATGGAGATGTGGGGAAAGCTATTAAAACTTCTTTACAGTTATAAATAATTTGTGTTTCCCATGGAGTTGATGGACCGCTTTCATTGTCACCTCATCACTGTTATTGATTACTATAAAAAGGACTGGAACCTCACGTGAGAAATACATGTGTAAATAACAGTTTTTACATGTATATCTCAAGTTAGATATCAGCTCCCAGTATTTATCCTTCAGTAAATTTGTAAACTATACTCAGCAGACAAATGCTCTACTGTATGATGCTTTTATACAATGTCTACGTTTGGCTCCTGATGTTTTTAAGAAAATTTATAAATGTGTGGGGGGGATTTTTTTTTAATAATCTGTGCTATGGTACTGTACTTTATTGCTCAGTGTTATGTTATTTTTTGTTGGATTTTATTTTGAATGTGCAAGTTGTTTAATCTTTATTTATTAGCATTGTTTCATTTAATAAAAACCTTTGTTTCCTGACATGGCAAATGCATCTGTCTCCAAGTTTTTGTTTACCTTTTATTTGTAGGTGTGTAGGTGTAGTCTGCCCATTTGCTTCACAGTAGTAAGTCCCTTTGAACTAAATCAGTGTTATAGTAATGTAGCAGCACAGTAACAGACATCCAGTAAAGAATAAGGTGCACTTAAAGATTCAGTGACAAATCCAGGTTATTTTTATTTTCCTCTAAACACACTCTGAATGACAGCTTGTCATTCTAGTTTCCAGAATTTGAGGGACGCTTTTCACATCATTGTGCTCTTGGGCCCCAAACAATAACTGCAGAATGGGGCAGAGCAACCCCTGAAGAGGAAACAGCTCTGCCTGCATGCTGAGCACTACTCTGACACACGTTAGTGTGCATGAGCACAAATTATAATTTTTAATTTAATTTATACTGAATTCAGTCAAAACATTGAGGCTTTAAGACATGAAAGAAATAAGAGCAAAAAAAGAGAGCGAGAAGTGTCAGAATAGGAGGAGCCACAGTGATGTTGTAAAATGAAATTCAATATCTGCATCAGCATGCACCACGGCATCATCATCCTCCTGAGAGGCAGCTAGGATCCTTTCATCCTGAGTTTCTCTGACTGCATCGTGGATATGGGAGACAGTAAGAGTGCACAGTCGCCACTGTTGCCAAAGACATTCAGAGGCAAACAGACACACAGCCAGTTCTTGAAACTTCAGTGCTATTCAGTCGAAAGCAGGATATTGTCAAGGGTAAAATATCACTCAGAAAAACCTTGAGTTTGTTCACTTTCTATTAATCTGTTGCACGTTTTCAATACCTGAATTAATTCGAACCAAAGCTCCTATAAATGTAAGAATTCAGTAAATCTAACAATAAAAAGATTCAACATTGGATGAAAGAACGCAAGACTTTAGCGTCTACATAGACACAAAGTGTGTTGGTGCCATAATAACACTTTTGGAATGATACTCAGGGTCTCTGTGAATTCGTTTGATACACTTTAACATTATTTTGTTCAGATGATGCAAACCAAGCTTTAATCATGGTTAGAGCAGATCCATATAAATAATATTTGTGGAAAGATTTGCTAATGCCCCCACCCATAACTTATAACACACAGTGTGTTATTTTCTTCCAAAGAAAAGAGAGGAATCAGTATTGCATATGAATATCAAAGTATAACGTTAGAGACAGTTTGAAGCTTGAGCTGGTGAGAGCAGGGACCTGAGCTGTCACTGCAACTGCAGAGTTTGTCTTCTTTTTTTCCATCTGTCATGGTGCCAGGGGTTTTGTGACATGTTATCTACACAGAATAGAGCAACTGTTATGTTACAGTTTTGCTCTATTGCTTTGGCTGATTATTTGTAATGACAGTTCATGTTTTCGAAAGTACTTTCTCCCCTAGTTCATTCTGCACGACATAATGGGATATTTCAGTTTTCTTCTACTAATAGCAATTGATTACATTTGAGAAATGTTGCTCTTAACAATATCAGATAGACATAAGTTAATGCATCTTTAAAAATGTGTCAAGCCCTTAGCTGCTATGAATTCCACCTTTTTTACTTTTCATTAAAGAGAATAATGCACCTGGTCGTGACTGGATTACTTCATGCTCTCATGTTTGTACAGAGCTAGAAACACTCTGACAAAAGGGACAAAGTAAATTAAATATCAGAGGTTTTCGAGTTACAATGGACATTTCAGGCTAGTGGTGAGATATGGTTTGCTTAACTATGTAACTGTAACTGTGTCAGATGTTCTCAGGCAGTGTTTTGGTGCCCACCGAGGGTGAGGAGCGTGTTCCTACAAGAACACATCTAATTATTTATTGAGGAATTAATCTCTTCCTGGATGTCATGTAAAGTCTGCACGTATCAGCATAAGAAATGTGCAGATGTGTTCGTTGAATTCACTGAAGGACTTATTTTTGAAACATGTCCTTGAGATCTATGAACACACAACGTAAATGCATATTAGGCCTGGAGAATGATGGCGGTGTTTCAGTGTGTGTGCGTGTACCAAAATTATTTAGAAACTCTGCATTCTCCCCACTTTGTTGTCACACTTCTACATTTCAACAACAAACAGCGCCCTCTGCAGTTGCCTCCGCGTACTGCTCCAATCACAGGACTGCAAAGGTACGGAGGAAGCATTACAGCTGATAAAAGATTGTCTTTAATGTTTGGCATCATTAATGAATTCCATACCACAGCATTTATGGGAGTAGGAAAACCACTTTTACAACCAAACACTGTTTGATCATGCTAACACCATATGTACAGGAAAGCACATTGAAAAGTGTATAAAGTATTTATATGAGAAGACTAAAAGTCAGGAACGGTGGATACAGCCACAGTCTAATGGATTTGTCCTTTTCCAAACACTGATTATAGATATTTATCAATTACATTGATCTCTGGAGTACATGTATATACACAAAACAATGATAAACCTTTTTGAGGGCATCTTCAATAATTCTCAAAAATATTTCACAATACTGCTGTATGTACAATAACAGAATTTACATTGAAAAATTCTATTGTACCTATATTCTGTGTATCACTTCAGTCACCAGTTATCCTCCGTGCGATCAAGCTCACAGAGATACTCACATACTGTATATGTCTAACCTCAGGTCCATCTCCATACAAAGTACAGCAGCCTATGCAGGACCTGGGCCTTCTGTCTTGGTATGTTTCCCCAAATATGTTCACACAACTGATGATCTCACATACAAAAATAGATGTTGTCTAGTCAGCTGACAACTTGATGTACAGTAACACAAAGCGTTCACCTGCAAAAAAAACAACAAGGAAAACAAGTATTTGTTAAAATATTAGCTATATCCTTCAAATTCCACAACATCACAATAAACAGCGCTGATATCTGCTCCACAAAAACTAGATCTTCCTCCCAGTTCTTCTTAAGCACATCATCAGTTTTCACACAACAGAGGGTGATTAAGAAAGAGCCGCGGGCAGAATAAGAAATATTAGCGCAGCGGCCCAAAGAACAATCTGAAACGAAAGCTGGACAAAACCATTCAAAAACACCACTAGGTAGATATCTTTTTTTCCATCGGGAAGCGTATAGTGAACAGAATGAAAAGGAGAGTGGCTGTCACTAAACAAGCTTCTCACAGTCCAGGTAAGAGGTCAAACTGCATTTGAGTGCACTTAAGGCAGGTAGGCGATTCCAACACTGTCCGAGCGGGCCCCTCGTTCAACCCAGCATGAGGGGGGCCTCGACAGTGTCACCAAACGCAACGTCACTGCAGCTGTCCAGATTCAGCCCTCACTGCTCAACATAGTCTGACAACCATAGAAGGGGAGAAGAGAAGGAAAACAATGGAGGGAACAGGAGAGAGAGAGAGAGAGAGAGAATAGTTAGAGTCCAGCAGGTGTTGGAGGTGTGAAGCGACGAGCCTTCGTTCTGCCCCGTCTTCATTCACTGAGAATACGAAAGATGACAGGCCTGTCTGTCACTGTTCCTAGTTACCACTCACACTGCCAAACACTCACACTACTCTGGAGATACCTTTGTCACGCAAAAGAGACAAACAGAGACATCTTGAACATAGACTAAACTTAAAGCACTTGAACAAAAACCAGGATTGCAGCCTGTGCATTACAAATAGAACATCTCATAATACATTCACGTGGGTTTCCATACGCACGGCATGGATTGAAAATTGTCAAGTTCTTGTCCCTTGAGATGCTGGTCCAAGAGGAGAGCTGCAAGTCCAACCTTAGACACCAGTGATTTATGACAGCCCGGCAGCAACACATATCAGAGTGCGCAGTTTGATATGATTCACTATTAAGGAGCACTTAACAGTGTTTTGAAAAACATAATTGACATAAGCCTTTGAAATATAATGTAGCAAATTTATCAAAATAAGAATTCATATATATGAAGCATTAAAGCAGAGAAGTCACTTCACTGTGAACAATAACCTTCTGTAGTTGCCTCGTGAAAATGGCACGAAAAGCTAAATGAAGGGAGTTCAGAGCTCATACTGCACCTGGATCATGTTGTCATACTTCACAAAACTGTTGTCGCATTATTCGCAAATGAAAAAACATGCTCACAGACAAGTTGTACAATTGTGTACAATCAATAGTAATTTTGGAATAAAGTTCATCTCTTGTTGTTCGACAGATCATATTCTTTTAATAACATCTAAGAGGCCACACGGAGCAGTGATGGCAGCTGCGTCTCAGACTGTAGATTCACATTCACTCCTTCTTTTCTTGCCTTCATGTGCACTGAAATGAAAAGACAGAGGAAGACATACTCCGCCACTTTCCTAGACCCTTTCTTCCACCGCTCCTTTAATTCGGTGCACATGAACAGAAGAAAACAAGGAGACATAAGCTAAAAATGAAATACAGCTGGAGCCTGCTCTTCACTGTGCCTCCTCATGCTCCTCACTGATGCATTGCTCCCAAGCGTGTTTCCCCTGGTCCTCCCTGTGGCCGTGAGGAGAGTGGAAGATCCTGCGGGGGAGTGGGATAGGCTGAGGTGCCAGCTCCTCCTCCGGGATGCAGCCCTCTCTCAGGTAAGGTTTAGGTGGCACAGCTGGAGGCTGAGGCCTGCGGTACGGGATGTGGTGAGGGCCGTGGGTGGGGGCGTGGTGGTGAGGCGGTGGTCCGTGAGAGTGGCTATCCATCCCAGGGTGGGCATGAGTGTGAGGGTGCAGGTGGGTGTGTGGGTGTGAGGCGGGGCTACGGAAATGGAAAGGGCGAACCGGGTCCATGGGATCGATTTCTGGTCCGCCGTAGTGGATGTGCAGGTAAGGAGAAGCCAGATACTCATCAGGAGGGGACCAGAGGTGACTAGGAAGAGGCTCCATGGCATCATTCCTGATCGGGCCAGGGTCTGGATACTGGCCCCCAAAGTTACTCTCGCTCAGAGAGGAAACCCCACTGCTGGCGCTGCCTGACAGAGTAGAGTTACTGCCCCCCAAAGCTGACTGGGGACTGGTGGGTGACCCGGGGATTGGGTGGAGAGGAGACTGGAAAACAAAGAGACAGTGGTTATAGTGGTCATATTTCTCTTGGCCCACAGTCAAGGACAGAGTCGCTGTGTTGACAGAACAACCTTTAACACTGCTCCCGCTTCCCCTCAAGCTGCAAATTAATTTAGATAAAGAGTCGACAGCTACTTTATTTGACTCGGGCAGTTGATCGCAGCTTTGAAATTATGACATGACTAATGGAGTGACTGAAGTACTGTCTGCAGTCAACCATCGGCTTTACATTGGTGTATATTTACAGGAGATAAACATGTGTGTCGATGTCGACAACTTGGGAATAAGCAGTTTTTGTGAAAGCAAAGTAACCATAATGAGAGACCAACATTGTTATTGTAATTCTAGTCTTATTATTTCTGACATGAGGTCAAAATGCTGTTACATGAGCATATACAGTATCTGTATATCTGGCTGAAGTCTTCACCTTTCGAAGGGAACGGACCGGCAGGGCAGGCGGAGGTTCGCTGTTCTGGTGGTGAAACGGGTCACAGTGCATCAGAAAATTTCCTGCACATAGAAGTCAAACACAAATTATAATATCTTAAGATACCACATTTGTGTGTGTGACACTAAACTCCTAAGTATGTGAAAAGTACCTGGTGGGAAGGACCTGGGTGGGACAGGGGGCATCATCACCCCTCCAGTAGAGGCTGGCATGTAGGACACCTGCTCCCTGTTCTCTCCATCCAGACTCCAGCTGCTGGGAGCGTTGGAAAAGACTGTGTGGGGGGGGGTGACATAAACTCATGAGCACTCCCCGTGGGACACGTTAATTACACTTTCACTGTCCGTGCATTACCTTTCTCTGGTAGAGTCATGTGAGGATCAACACACGGCTTACAAGGGCTAACTTGCTGAAGTAAGGCACGCTGCATGTGATTGTTCTAAAAAAAATAATACACCGTTACAAATCATTATCGGCTTCTTAGCTTTTAGAAAACCCCGTTCCTAGTTGTGTCCACCTGTCCATTCTCTGCCATGCTGTAGTACATAGAGTTGTTGGCTCGCTCACGATGAGATGGCAACAGAATCATCACTTCCCGGTTGTGTTTGGCTTTATCAGGCAAAGACGGAGAGCCTGGACAGAGAGATGAAAATGTACAGTGATGTTTTATTGTCCAACAAATGCAGGTATTTTATATCATATCACTTAAATTAAGATATATCTGGAAGAGATATTTTTAAATTCTCACTCCCGGGACTGGTTACACCACCATAAATACAGTGCATTTAACATGAGCAGAAAAATGAGGTTGGTCAAGATGAGAAGTTAATGAAGTTTCAGTCTATATATCCTGTGGTTGTCTGCAGATGTGTTACTTACCTCGGGCACTCGAGGGAGCGGAGTTGATAATTTGGGAAGAGTTGGAGCGGATTGAACTCAGGCTGGAGGAGGAGGGGCTCGGCTGCAAAACAGATTGAATGTTTTCACTTTTACTTTATGGGCACTTTATAGAAACGGTGCAACAATCTGCAATGTTGTTATATGTTAGTATATTTTACATTCAGTTTATGTGCAACACAAATCACAAATCATTTCCACCACGTCCATGCCAGTGTGTTTCATTTCAAGCCTTACCTGCATGTGTAATGCTTCCTCAGGGTGCTCCCCCATCAGACCATCGGTCATTATGACAAGGTTTCCTGCCTCACTGGAAGTGTGAGAGGACAGTGAGGAGGACGAGTGGCGGATTGAACCCTGCAGGTTCAGAGGGCTGCAGAAAGGAGACAATGTTTTAGGGTAATTTATTTGTGTTCACGATTCCAGTTTATAGTTGTGTTGAGTTGAAGAGAGGGTAATTAATAGTGTACTCTCCGCTGAGAAAATACAACTTACATATAAGTTATAACACTTCAAGTCAAGGTTTTAATATAACAAAAAGCCACTGCATGAGCCGGTGTCATGAGGTGGAGCTACGACTGCCATGCGTTTCCTGTTTCCTAGCCGATGATTGTCTGGTGCGATCAAAGCAACTGCCCACATCTTTGGCCGATGGCTACAGGGGTTGGTCCCAGCCGACTAACTGCCATTGTGGACATGGAAGCAGAAAATGCATGTGTATGACTGACCTGTGTCTGTGTATGAGCCGCAAACTCTCAGGGCTCATGTGGCTGTGGGAGGACAGGATGCCTCTGGGAGAGTTGACGCCTGTGCAGCCCGCAGGGCCGAATCGGTCCACGCCAGGGACACCCTGCTGGGACCCAAAAATATACTGCTCTGAATAATTACACTGTTCACACATGCATTTAAGCACTTGCACATACACTATACTGCATCTTTGGAACATGGTGAGTGCTTAGAATCACATGTAACAAATTACATCCTGCAAACGTATGTACATCAGCAAAAATAAATCATGTAAGTCAAATGTGGAACTACTCACGTGGTGTAAACCTGTTCTCATCATGTGGAACTGGTCTACGAGCTTTTTGTGAAGAGGTCGCATCTCTGGATGCACAAGCTTCTCGTGAACAGCCAGCCCCACTCCAAGAATGTGCACCTGTTTGAAAAGTATGTTTACTCAAACACAATTATCACATCGGTCTCTCACATGATAAAGTCCAAAGCTGAGTCTGACCTGCTCCTGCATCAGATCTTTGAGATGTGTGATCCTCTCTGTGTCTTCTGGGTGACTGCTGATGTAGTCTTTATCAAAGAAGGCCTGGTATAAAAATGATGAGTTAAATGATCTCACGCAACAAAATATTCACAACACAATTCCTGCAGTCTTCTCTCTGTCCCCGCGGAACAGTACCTCCTGATATCTGGCGATTCCTCCATTCACAGCAGCATCGATGACCCCATTGAGGCACATGCTTAGCGGGTTTATGTTGCCATGATGCTGCCTGTGTTGGTACTGGCTGATCAGGGTTCGTAGCTCCTGGGTCTTATTGTCCACCACATATATGGCATTCTCCAGAGGACTCACCTCCACCTGCAAATGAATACAAACATTCATTCAAACATTAGTCGAGCCCTGCCTCAGGAGGCCGTATGTAGAAATGTAAAATGAATGTTTGCGTTCCTCACCACTTCTCTCCTTTCCACCTCCGCCCAGCGGGAGATGCCGGGCAAGGGGCGGGAGAGTATCAGGGTTGTTCTCTCAATCCACAGACTCTGTGAAACATGTACAGAACAGAGCAGAAGCTATGTCGCGTCAACCACATCTGGTACCGTGAAGTATTGTGAAGAACAGAAACAGCGTTTCAATGTGTAGCTCAGTCCAGAAAAGTGTAAAGATGAAACTACAGCATCATGTTTGGCACGAGTCTATTTAAAGCCCTGCACGTTGAGAAAGAAAGACAGAAAGACTGAACGGTTTGATCTGTCAGTCGACAATAGAAATGTTCCTACTGTCATAATCTAGTAATTGTTTCATTTGCTGCTTTTCTGTTTTGTATTTTCGTAAATAAAATTCTCCTGGATTTTGTAGGTGGTTAGGATTTGACAACCAGTCAAATAATAGTGAAAAATCCAATAATCTGAAAATTAATGAATTCATGAATGATTGAGACTAATAATTAATTGTAGGCCAAACCAGACCTGCAAGGGTAACGGTAACAGCAGTTTATTATTTTTATGTCTGGGAATATTATTTAGTATAATTGCTATTTCTAATACTGTTATTAAAAATATATCTAATCTACTTGTGTCTGCTTGTTCTTTTTTACCGATGCCATTTCCTTACATTACATCATTTTGCACTGTTAATGACTAATGCACCTGCAGTTCAGTCAGAGATTCCTATAAATTACAAAAGCAGCTTATTTGGATGAATACCTAGTTTTTGTTTTCAACACTACATCGGGGAAAAGACTAAAACAACATTTAATACACAAAGACAAGTCTCTTTGAAATCATGGCAGCATGTGTAATTGCATTATAAGGTGTTATTTTGATTGATGTTTGGCTGACCAGATGTGATGGTGACGCTACTAAGATCATATCAGATGAGTTCATGGGTTGCACATGTTGCTAGGCAACTGTCAATCAAATTTCAACAAACCGCCACACTCAGATTTGTTTTTGAGTGTTTCTTATTTTCTAAAATGGATATTTCTTCCATTGTGTTCCACTGGACACCCGTGAGTGTTTTTATATCACGCTTTGGTTGGAGGACCGACAAAATTCTTTGCTAAAATATTCAGAACACATCGAGTTTTGTCCGATACAGGTGAAGGCGGTCTGTTTATTTTGTCTTCTGGACAAAACCTTCTTATAGACACCTGGTTTAAACTAACTTGAAACACAGTGAACCTCTTCTTTAAGATGTTTTTAATGCAGGCTTTTAGGGGATTTGAAGGCATTACTTCCCACAAAGCTCTACTGCTCCACTGTGGCCACCAGGGGGTGTTGCAACTGCTTACATCACCTGAAACGCCTGATTTGTTTTGTCTAGAAAAACAAATCTGCAGTTTCCACAGAGTTTCATCTATTTCATGTATGTACAAACTAATCCAGTATTTCTGTATAAAAACACTGTGAAGCAGGACTGAGGGTGGACCTGCTGCCTCACCATACCCTGAATTCGTTCTCGCGGTCCTTGGGTCCCTTGTGAAAAGGCCTGTCATAGTGGAAACGGCTGACATTGTTTATGCGGTAGAAGCTCTTGATCCTCTCAGGCACACGCTCCAGCTGAGGCACATCAGAGATGTCTGACACAGGAGTCACAGCATAGATCTGCAAATCTGAAAGCACAGTGTCAAGGAAGTGACAGAAAGACAGAAATTTCAAAGCCAATGTTTACAGAGATGGTTTGCTCACTCACTTCTACATTGATTCAGTGTTTCTATTTGAGCTGTAAAAACCTACAGAAACATTACATACTGTAGTTCAACTCATAACTCATAATTAAATAATGGAAATTATATCATGCTGACTGTTCGCAGGCTTGAGCTTGTTAAGTTTAACTTTTTTCTGTTCTACACTTGAAACTGTTGTGCTACTAATAGGATACACTGAGCATCACTCTGCAGGATGGTGTCATCAGGTTGGTTGGGATGCTGCATGGCAATGGCTTGGGGGAATTCACCCAGCATCCTTTGTTGGAAGTCCTCGAGTCGTTCATAGTCGTAACCACGACAGACGAACTCCTTGTTCTGCAGAGAAAGAAAGTTAACATCTGGATGTATATGAGACTGATGTGTCTGAGGTATATTTACAGAAAGGCAGTTGTTCGACAGGAACCTTCAGTTTTAGTCGTTCACTGAAAACGTTGGAAACTTATATTAGTTTTAGTGGACTGGCTTTGGGTCACCTTTGTGACTGTTTTATGTTATTTTTGGGTGGGTTGACCAGTGGCAGAACCCATAATACATATTGTCAGACTTGCTCTGACGGGCACCCCATTTTTTTCCTGGTCAATTCCGCTACAAGTTTTAGTCAACATGAAGTTAGTGGAATTATTTTGTGTTCATCTTTCATGACATTATAACGGACTTTGCTTTAATCATTTTTAAAGGCCAAAGAAATCATTCGTATTGAAATTCAGATCAGTAGCAGGTAAAATACAGATTGAATTCTTTAATTGTATGTTATTTTTTCCTTAAATAGAACAATTATATTCCGTCTAATCCTCATCCTACAATTAAGAATGCAGCAGGCTGACAGCAAAGGGATATGTGGACAAAGATTGTTTATCTTTGTGCCACTTTCAAAGTGTTTTGCACGTTTGCCTGGGACAGTATCATCAGACACGTCATTCTGTAAGCCGAAGTAATGTGTTAACCTAACGCAACCTAATGCGCTATACTCTGATGTTTACAACCAGCTCTTTCTGTCCTGCACAATCGTGTGTAGCTGACGTTGTTTCCTGCTGAAGCATGAAGGTGCTGTGTAGCTGTCCACACCAGCGGACTCATAACTGTGCCAGGACAGACCAGATCAACTGGATTTAGTAAATCTTACCCTGAGGAAGAAAGGGAACTTCCTGCCATAGAAGCCCATTCGGAAGAACTCAGGTTCAATCCTCTGCTGTTCGATGATGTTGTCATAATACGCTGCCTCCATTTTCTGTCACAGGATGATAAACATGTCATGGTAATGATTTAATCAAACGCATTAGTGGATCTTCCACATTTCCTGATCTGTGCGGGCGTGCACATGTAATTAGAACATAGTGATGCTATACATGCTTGTCACCTCATACCAGAGTGTGACAGTGAGACAGGGGACAGAAAACTCCACCCTCCTGCATTGCAGAGGATGCTTGTTTGAACAACAACAGTAGGCCTGTTGACTTTACTTACCCGTATCCAGCTGAGGCTCTGATAATCATATAAAGTCTCATACTGGAAAGCCAACTCCCGGCACAGGGAGATTCCATATTCCCAACACTGCAAAGACAAATAAATAATGAGACAGATGAGACTAACACTAAATGGAAAAAATCATTAAAGCTTGATTACACTTCACAGCCAAACAGAATCCATCAATATTATAACACAGTTTGGAAACTTTGGAGAACTGGTAGTAAATGATCATTTAGGATGGAAGAAATTTATAAAAGCTTTTAAACTTTGTGTTTCTTGAAGACTTTCAGCTTTTGGTTGTTTTGTTTATGGCATTTTGCCTTTAATAGCAGTGAGTTGTTGAGAGCAGACAAGGAAAAATGTGAAGAAAAAAAGTATAGCAGAGGTCACGTTCAAGCACCAGGGCACTCCCAGTTTAATTTTTAAAAAATCACTTTCCTGAAGGCATGTTTTCACCGTGTGAATTATTCAGTGTACAGTGATGTGGAAAAAGTTAAATTCCAAAACATTAAACAATAAAGTTATTAATTTTAGCAGTGGTTCTGATTTGTTTCTTATACTGGCGGTATGATTCATTCAGACAGCATGAGTTACTGTATTTAAGATGTTAACTTGAAATGTACATTTAAAATATGCATAGTAATTAAGTCTAGAGACAAAAAGAAGGAAGATAATAAAGTCATGTTTAACGTAGGACAAAGTAGTGAAGTAGAGGCTATTTTATACGTCTACAGTAAACACTTATTCATGTATGTGTATGTTTTGACCTGAAGATAAAAACTAACTTGAATAAGCTCGGATGTCAGTGTGTAGTGTCTATTTATATAGTACACTCTGAAAGTTTAACACATGTTAAGTTGTTGTTACTCCTATTACTGCTGACCCAAATTTGAAATGAACAAAAGTACTAAAATATACGTTCTTGTTTTTAGCCTTGGGTTTTATCTGCGAAGACTGTAATTGTTTATAAAAGGGCAGGGGAGTATATTAAATATTATATTCATATCATATTTTTAATTATATTTCCTGTAATATTATGTGTTCCGACACTTTTGCTCAGTCAAAATTTGGGTCAAGTAAAGGTGCTTGTTCTGTTGTATCATCGTGTACATATAGGCTCAAATTACAGCTAAAATTTAAGACTCATCTCACATTAGTTGTTTGGTCTCAAACTCAAATGTCTTAGTTGCACAGCAAAAACAAATTATTCTAGTTGTTTCAGTATCCTCCAGGGGTGTTGCAGATGTAAATGTTTTCACAATCCGTTTTTTAAATCATTAATTAAGTCTTTAGACACATTTCTCAGTTTGTCCTGGATGAACAGAATCACAGCGGCTACTTATTTTTTAATAGAAGAAACAAGAGATGACAAAGAGTTAATGAAGGAGGCCACTTTTATTCCTTTCTCAGCTGCTCCCACAGTCCAGAGGGCATTGTCCTCTCCAGAGCACAGGGACCAGTCAACTAATTTAATTTTAGGGATGAATACCAGCCAGGGACGAGTGATTCTGAGAACCAAATCACATTTGAGCAAACATCCAACCCTTACAGTGTAGTACCATGGTGTTGGCAAAGTTCCTGTTGTGACACTCCGTGTTTGCCTGGACAAGTACAAAGAAACGTTGTGACATAAAAGAAATGCCAAAGTAATATCAACATGGCACTTTTGATTCTATGGTGGAAAGATGTAAGCACCTCACTTTGAGCAGCTTTATCCCATTTTCACAGGACATTCAGAACATATTCCTACTTCACTACATCCATGTATGATTTTACAACTAAAGCATACGGTACACGTCTACTGTATGCGTCCAACCATCCAACACTATTACATTTCCAACAATAGCTCCACCAACGACAAAGCCATACAGAAACACACAGACGCATAGACTGCATCAGCTGTAAAGTATGATAACAACGCTATCTGCGACTGCACTGCAGAGGAGAACCAAACCTCCTAGTGGTTTTCCATCACTGTAAAATGTATTGCATTTATTTTATTTTTTCATACTGTGTGAGGATCAGCTGAGTGCAGCTGAGAGATATTACAGGCCTTTAACATCCCTCTGAAAAATGGTCTTGAAGTCAGTAAAAATCAGAGATAAAGCTAACACTTGCCTTTCCCTTGTTGAAGTAGTGGAGGATTTTACGACTCAGGTTTTCCTTGCGTTGCCACTCGCTCTGACATGGGTAGTGGAGAAAATCCCTCAGGGGCCGGTCCTCCCACTGCAGCAGCTCCCAGTACAGCAGCAGGGTGAACGCTGCCTCTGTTGCAGAGAGGATCCAGGTCAAAGGTCGTCAGCATGAAAACATATCATGGAAACTATCTGCTATCGTGTACAGCTACAGATGCTGCATTATATGCACAGTCTACCTCAGCGATGATCAGATACCTTACAGACATGCTGAACAGATGGCATGTGCCACTAAATGCAGTCAGTGACACAGAGCGCGAGTTGCCCAGAGCACAGTAAGTGTGTTATTGTATATTGCTGGCCAGAACAGCAGAGTAGCTCCTGCCCAGTTGAAATTGTACCAGCTACCCTCACTCTCCAATAGAGTTCTCAGTTTCTCAGTTGTTCTGGCACAAATCGCCAACAAATCTGACGCTGAAAGCGCTAAGTTGAAATGACAAATGCTCATTTAGAAAGGACAAAAAACATGTAGGGTCTTGTGTCCTCATTGTGAGTGTAGCTGCACATCTATGCAACAGTAGGGTTCAACCCCTGAAAAATGTCTCTGAATACAGTTGTGAAATTAATACTACTGAACAACCGATTTGTATTTTCAGGTGCTACTTGGACAAAACAAGCATTTGATGACATCATCAAGTTTTTTTTTTGTTTTTTTGGGGGGCGGGGGGCAAACAATGATTCACACAATACCCACATGTAGGATCACAGCCAGTTCATAAGATACTTGATAAATATTTTAATCATCTTGTTTTTTTGTGATGGATAAGGTTAAATTCAATTAGTCATATTAACACGCACTCACACAATAAAACCATCATTTCCAACAGCGTGACTAAAGCAAGAACACTTCAGCCTTTCACACTTCTACATAAAACCGACAACTGACACTGATTTCCTGTTTAGATGTTTTAAAGTGGCATTATCAGGCTTCATTCAAATGCATTTTGTATTTTCTGATGTATCTATGGACAATTTACAGTCATGATTTAAATTTCATGGCTGTGCCTGATGGCTTCACACACAGAACATAGCATCTACAAGCACATGTTTATCTCTTAATATCTCCACATAGCATGCATCCTGTTGTGATATCCTTTTCCCTTATCATTTATCTTCTTCATCTCTGGCTAAACAAAATATTTCGTCTCCGGTAGCGGAGTTTCATCTCCAGGGGAGGAAAAAGCCTGTAGTGGCCAACAAAATTAGTCTGCCTTCATGGGCATGTAAAGCAATCAGAAAGGCACAAAGCCTCCGCAGTAAACCATATATCACAAAAACTGAACCAGTATCTCAATATTATACCTGTGAAATCCTCTGCTTGGAGATGGAGGTCACACAGCTTGTGGATGTAACGGATGTACATGTCCTCCTTGTTGACCTCTGACTTGTAGAAGTTCTGGGATTAAATAGAACAGAAAATCAACAGTTAGATTATGTTTCCATGTGGGGAGATATTCATAAATGTGTTTCTAAGGTCTATACTAAAAGAACTGTGAAGCATGTCTCACCATGAGGTTGACGGAGCCACCAATTTTCTTGTTCTCCATTTCATCTCCTTTCATGCAGTCCCTAAACATATGAAATGCTGTTTTTCGCTTTGAGGTCACATGAGATGAACAGAAAGTGTTCAAATGTGCAACTTAATCTTAGTATACCTATAATCCAGAAGTCGCTCAACAAGTCTTGTAACTGACGTGACGAATGAGATCCCCGTCTCTCTCCAGGTCTCCTGCTCAATCTTCTCTAGCAGGCTGTGCAGAAAATACAGAAGTTGTTCTCACTAAAGTTCAGGACTATGACAGGTAAACAGATATGAATCAAAATGTCTCCTGGCATTGGCTGTGAAAGCATTACACCTCACCTTGGATAAGGACCAAACAGCTGGGTCCTGGATTGCAAGAGCCAGGCAACAGAGAGAAGTATGTGAGAAGGAGATTCTGCGAGAGCAGCATTATTCTGAACAGGTTCACTAAACATAGGTTTGATGCTTACAAAAGGCTGAAGAGCTCTCTGTGGTTATCATCCCCTTTCCCATCTGACACCATGCTGTCCAGCTTATCCATCAGCTCTGCCTCCACCTACACACACACACAGTCAACCAAAAGAAGTGGGTATGCTGTGCGACAAAAAGCTGTCAATTTATATCACAACAACTGTCACAGCACACAATGTGTATTTAATAACACAATAATATTATAATGACTTGTTTGAAGTTGCCATTTTTCCGCTGCTCCCAATCCATCATGTCATGGAATATCGGGATCATGATATTTCGAACTTCTGTCTGAGGGACCAGGGTGACTCCCAGGAAGGGTCCCATCATGCCTGGGATGAAGTGAGGCTTGTTGTCACCTGAGTTGCAGAGAGATCAGCATAGTTATCCTATGTAATAAACATCTAAACCACAGTGCTTCACTGTGACACAGGATGTCTGTGTGTGCACGGAGACGATGTATGGATGGCGGATGGTTGGATGTACACTGAAAATGATGACGCACCTAATTTTTGCCACATGCTGAAGAGTTCACATGCCATCATGACTCTCATATCACCGTACCTACAAGGAAAAGAGTGGGTGGTCAAATGCAGAGCACTGAATACATTATTAACATGAACATAATGAACAGACGGTATTTACATACTTGTCAAGGACTTTCTTTCTCTTAGCTGGGCCAAGAGCCTCCAGCTGGAGACTGGGCTGGTTGATGTAAAGCACAGTGAGGCTAAAAAAGGAGTTCCACACCTGACACACAAACAGACATAATCAAACATAAATGCTACGCCAAGCAAATAATGCTAATATCAACATAACAATAGGAATCATGAAAAGTTTAGTATAAACATAAATACTAACCCCACTCTGTCTGAAATCACATACCTTGAAATCAAAATCTGCCTCTGAGAAGTTCTTGTGCAGCGCCGGGGATAGAAACTGTGTTGTCACTACGATGATACTGCAGAAAGCAAACGTTACATCGTCAGCTCACAAAGGAGGTAGCTGCCAAAAATAGATGCAAAAAATTGCCACACACGCATCACCTTCAGAACAGGATTACGTGAAGAGAGAGGGATCTAATGGTTGCCTGTATTCCCTCACCATCTACGGGACAAAGACTAAATGACAGAAATGGAAAAGGAGACTTACTGACTAGTCAGAAGCCTCATAACGCTCCAGTCTCGGGGAAAGATAGTCAGTTTCATCAGATTGCGAAACACGCAGAAGATCTTCAACAAGAACTCCTGCAGAGAAGTAAAGAGTTGACGCATTACACACGTAGTCAGGCCACAGATAGATGCTATAATCTTGCTTGGTTCTGTGAATCAGAGGGTTTGACCACCTTCAGCTCCTCCTTGCTATGAAAATTGTTGAGTAGATGATGAAAGTGTATTTCTGTCATCTGTTGCAGCAGAGAGAGTAGACAGGACACATACTCCCCCTGCACAGGAGAAAATGACAGACAATGAAAAGGCATTTTAGTAAGGTTAACCAACTGAAAACATTAAACTAAACCCTCCTTTCTGTTGTACATCAAAGAGACATATTGAGTAGAGGTTTACCGTTATCTCAGCAGTGCACTGGGGACAACGTTGTCCTCTGGATGTCTCCACAGAGTGAGACTTGCTCATGATGGACAGCAGAGTCTGCAGCAGTACATCCAGAAGGCTCTCCACCATCATCTCCACCTCCTCCTGAACAGAAGACTCCTAAGATACAGAGAACGGGAGCAGAAGAATGCTGAATGAACAATAAAACTACGGCTGCATTGCCACGTTTAAATATATGAATCTGGAAATTAGAACTGTATAATTATTTTTGTTTCAGTTTAAAATGCTATTATCAAATATATCGAACAGGATTTTCAGCCATATACTTTATGTTTGTGTGCATATGATTCAGTTTACTGTACCATGGCGCTAGTCTTAATTATGGAAAAGATGCTGCCAAGGATCCCAGAACAGATTAGCAGCTCCCTCTGCTGGCGCAGATGCAGGTGGATGTGATGCAGAACCACCGGCAGCAGGATACTTCGAGACTCTGAGGGAAGTGAAAAAAAACAGCAAGACAAGAGTGAAATGAAAAGACCCTGTATGGACATTAGACTTACATTTATACATGTTTGGTTCCTGAAGAGAAAGAAAACACTTCAAAAACGTCTCACCTGGGAAAAAGAACAGGCGGCTCTCAACTGTACGAGCAATGGACTGCAGTTTGACCACGTCCATAGACTGCCCAATGTCCACTGTGCTGGGCATGCTCCCTAAGGTTCCTCTAACATATTCGGCCACCTCCTGAACAGTGAACATCTGCAGCAGCTCGTCAAAGATATCAGGGAAACTGTTCAACAGTGTTGCCTGAGGGGGGAAACAAGGGACACAGAGAAATAATTTGTAAATCTTCATTTCTACAATCACATCCCCGTTCAATATTTTTAATTTGTTGTGACATGACACAGAAAAGCCACAAATAACATGACTATTAATTCTCCAAAAAGAACAAAACCAAAATCATAATGAAGAGCACAATCTCTGTGTCTGGCAATTATATGAGCTTCTGCATATTCATTTTCAAATAATTAGTAAAAAGGCCAAATCTAAACCACTCACTGCATATCAGTTACTTAAGAAAACATCATCCAGTTTGAGCAGGCTGTTTGGCGCACAGCCTCTGCTGCATTGTGGAACCAACACAGGGGGGGTGCTGAGACTGAGATAGACGACAGCCCCGGAGCATGACCACAGAGATGCATGCAGCTGATCACACCCCTAAACTGTCAGGCCAAGGATGGGGCAACAGTGGGGGTGAAGTGTCGATGCATCAATCACAGAATGTACAGAATGAAAAGTGAAACAAGTAACAGGAATGAAACAAGAAACAAATAGAAATTAATCCATGAAAATAAACGCAAACTAAGAGGACGAGCAAAAGAAAAAGTAGTACAACCAAAGATAAAATAGAACGAACAGACTGAAAATGTTAGTTTCAGCTATCTGACCTGTGTGAAAACCAAGTTCTCCAAGCTGCGGCTGTCCAGGCTCAGGACGAAGCGAATTGACTGGAAGAGCTCTTGGATGCTTGCTCTGAACTGCTCCTCCTCCATCCCACAGGTGGCTCTCGAGTACAGGATACGGGACTGGACGATGAACTTGAAGAGATACTCCAGAGCCTGACGAGGTTTTCGGCAGGACACAGAAAAGGCCATACAATCAGCTGAGGTACAGGGTATTCCGTATTATCATTTCACTAACAAAGAAGAGGTACTGAGAACTGAACAGGTTTGTGGATGAAAGAAATATTCGTAAGACAATATCTCATCTCACATGATCTCATCTTCAAGGAAATTCAAAGACCACATCAATATCTACAGTGATTTTTGATAACTTCCTGTTATTAGCTTCTCTACCAGCATGGAATTCACTTCCTAAGGCCTCACATAGTTTAACATTACTCTTTGACCTATTGACCTCGTCCTGATCCCAGCAGAAAGAGACAAAACAGCATTGTTTCTTACCCTCATGGCTTCCTGGATGTGGTCCTGTCGGACGACCTCGGCAGAACGATCCATGTACCATTTAAGACATCGAATCAGCTCTCTGCAAAAATGATGAGGCTCAATATCACATCTAACTTTGTAGTCAATTATTTTTTTGCTTGAAAAAACTGAGGAAGATGTTGTACTTGTATGCCAAAGCTCCAGCAAAGTGGTTTTGGATGTAGGAGTCCATGACGGGTCTGAAGTGGTAGAAGCGACTGTCCCTGAGCAGGTTAATGATGAACACCTGAACACATATATGAAGATGTCATGCGCTCATCTTTCCGCTGAAAGTTAGAATACATCAAAAATAATTACAAATTTCCTACCAGTGCCTGGAAAACCAGCGGCCCATATTTATCAGTGTTTTCATCTAAAAGACAGAAGAGCGTATCCAGGACATCTCGCAGGAACTGTGATGAAAAAAAGAAACAACTCTCAGCACAACCATCACATGAAAGGCTTTGCTTGTAGCTAAAATAGAAACAAAGGGTAACCCCTTCTTCCAAAAGCATGATATGAAACCCTTTCTAATTCTAATTTTGTATGTCTATATGCATAATGAAAATCATGTGAAAGAATTAGAAGCTGTAAAAGCTTCATGGGCAACCTGATTAATCACTAGAAATGCGTTATATAGTTTTAGCTTTTTAAGCCGAAATAGTGTAAGAGCAGTATCTTCACAGCTGTGGACGCTAAATCCTGTGTGTAGTATGTAGCTCACAACACCCTGTTTACATCCTTCTTATTATTAGATACGTCATCTGAAAGCAACGACCTTGACAATCTCCTCGCCACTGATTTGACGCAGTCGACCGAGGATGTCCAACACTCTGTCTGGGTGGGCCTTCCAATTCAGCAGAGCCAGAAGGTCCACTGAAAACAGAATAGCATCAAATTGAGTGTAAAGCAATTACTAATAATAAAACACAAAGCAGAAAGACGTTGGACACAAAGAAGACGTGATTACCATTTTGTGTGAGTTTGGTGGAGCAAAGTATCGTGGAGACCCAGAATGTCTCTTTGGGGCTTCTCTGAAAGGGCAGGTTGGTCGGCAGGTTGGGGCAGCTGTTGAAGTCCTCTTTACAGCAGGGCAGGCTCAGGTACAGTCCCTGGTTACTGAAGGTGGCATTCTCATCACACTGGAGACACCAAGGAAACAGTTTGGAGTGAAGTAATGCATCGTCATCGGACAGCGAGCCGGGACTCCGGTGAAACACTGGTCTGATTACAACTGCTGTGGGTTGCTCTCATGTTGGCCCGAGCCAAGTGTCTCTGCCACCAACGAATTAAATGAGTGGGTGTTCACTCCACTGGCAGTTACTTTGAGTAATTTTTTGGCTTTGAACATTTTAATGTTGCTTGTGAGTGAGTGTTAGCACACTGAAATGTGATCACAATACATAATGCTAACATGCTAAATCGATGGCTTGCCTGACAGGCTGGAGGAGCAAGAGGTTTCTGAGATTGACATATTAATGCAAGTCAAACGATCAGGACGGAAATACATCATTTCTACCATTCTTATTTTCTAAGCTCGTGTGCTTTAAACGCGTCCATACCTTGTACACGTACAGCTCGTGGCTCTCATCTGACAGCGTTGTCCCATCTTCTCTCATCAGAGGAGTGAAGGCAAAACCAAACAGCTTTTTCTCCCCTTTGTCCTTAGCTAAAAGAAAGAACATTATAGTATCACGCATCGCACTGGATAATTACATTGACACAAAGCATACAGCTCAGAGTGTGATTCAGCCCGTCTTAATAAACTCATTTCATTTGATGACTGCCACTGGGCTGCATAACTGACTCACTGGAGCAGTGTCTGAACTCAAAGCGTAGGTGGGACCCTCTGAAGCGATCTATGGGGATGGACAGCTTGACCATCTCACTCCAGCGAGGGCTGTTGTTGTGGTACAAGACAAAAGAGCGATAGTCACTGATGCTGAGCTCCCCACTGCCCAAACTGATGCAGTCCTGAGAAGAAAGGACACATGGTAGATTGTTTTTAGTGACACTTATAGATGCGCATTCGATACGTGCTAACTCGTGTACCTATGTGTCATACTTTTAGTGTGTCCCCGTCAGCATAGAGGACATAGAGCGTGACTTCAATGTTCTTCTGGACACTCTTGCCACCCCTTTCAAACTCCCCCCGCTCCAGGGTCAGATAAAGGTCATTGCGTGTGTCACCTAGGACAAATACACAGAACAGATTTAAAGAAACATTCCACTAATTTCATGCATGTAAAACATCCTAGAAGTTCTAGAAACTCTAAATCAAAAGAACACTTGTTTCAACTTGACATCATCTCCGCCTCCTAGCTAGAGGTTCTGTGTTACCCAATGACTGACATATCTTCTTCTATTTAATAGGTTAAGCTGCTGTTTTGGGCAGAATGTTCACAGCACGTCACTTTTTTTTGTCAATGAGAAATGAACCCACTGAGCTGTAATACGCTGTAGCTCATGACTGCCTCAGCAACTTTTGTGAGGTCAATGTTTAATGGAATAAATATCAGTGGCAACACTGGGGGAAGATATTGCAGTTATTTATAAAATCAGATTATAGTTATTTATAACCGAGTCATTTCCTTGGGGACAGTTGAATCACAAGCAGTGATATTAGGAGGTATTTCAGGCTAACTGGAAGAGCTGGAGAAGAGAAGAGAGGATTCTCAGCAGACAAAAAGCAGCGTTAGCTGACGAAATATACAGAAATAAACACATGCCTCTGCCTTTCTCTGTCTTTGAGTTACCTTTTTAATTTGCCCAGCATCTGGCCTAAATGCCAATCAGGACACTACTCCAGTAATTTACTTATGCATTGTCATTACCAAACTCTTTTTAGATTAAATATATTCTTTATTGTAAAAATATATCAAGTTTTTAGATGGATACTACTGACGTTTGATTCTCAAAGGATCCAAGATAAGAGTAATAATCTAAGAGCTTATGATATAATTTATTAGATAGATAGATAGATGGATAGATGGATAGACAGAACATTTTCCTGGGACGTGTGCTGGGGTAAGCCGTTTTTTGCTTTTCCTCCCTTCATTACTCCATCTTTCTTCCCCTATTGCTCTTGTCCTTCACCAGCATCAACTGTAATCTTCTCTGTGACTCTCCTTGCTATTCATTCCTTCAGGCCATCTGGCTTCTGCTCACCACCTACTAACTAAACTTCCTTTTGGCCATTACCTATGTGTTTGCCTTCTCACCTGGCAGGATGACATCTGGAAAACCCATTTTGCGCGTGAGTGCCAGAGCCCTGTTGAACACAGCCTGGTTCTCTCGTCTGATCTGCTCCAGGTCACCCCGCAGCAGCTGCAGGGAAATGATGAGGCCTGGGGAGAGTTGGTGGTGGGTGGGCATGTGTGCGTGTGTGTGTGTGTGTGTGTGTGTGTGTAAATGGGAGAAAAAGGCAAATGAGAGGTGTGGAAAAATAGCATTTAAGGAAAGAAAGCAAAGGGACAAAAAAGAAGGGAGGCGGGACAGGGTATTTAAGGGACATTAGTCAGAATGTGGGGGAGGAGAAAACAGAAAACAGGAGAGTAGATGGAGAGATGTGTTCAGAGCCACGGAGAACAGAGGGAGGGAAGAGAAATGGTGTTGTGGAATTATGTAAAGCAGCAAGGGAAAATACGAGTACCCACAAATCTCGTGACATGAGACACATTTTTTGTGAGGCATGAGTCATAGTTTAAACTGTGAGTTTCTCATAAAAGAGAAGGTAATGGTGAATTAGAAAAGTTCAGCCACACAGTAAGTCAGATTTTCAAAGTCAGTTTGACACAGAGTGCACAAGTGACCTACAATATCCAGTTTATCAGTCACTATGGGTTTCCCGGGCTCTTGGTGAGCGATTACACTGTTAATGTAAAGGAACTTTAATGATGAACATCAGAATATAGTGTGCTATCATATCTAAAGTTGTAAATACACTATGACTTTACAACACAGCTGCTCGCTGGCTTAACGTTATCAGCTATAACTTTATATGACCAGAGATATAAAAGATGGCTTCCTCAGTACCCCAACTCTCAGGGTATGCTACACATCATCTCGTCATTTCGTCTGACCCTAACCACAGTACTCAACACTCTGTTATCTCATTATTAGCTTTTATCTCAGCAGGTTCTCTGTGTTCACTGTTATCTTTGGATCTACGTTCTACCAAAGAAACAGTTACTATCAAAACTGAGACAGTATAGATTGTTATAGAGGAAGATAGATCTTTCTTTAGCTTTGAGCACCACAAATGCTAGTTCCTCCACGGCCTTAGGACCACAAAATATAGGAAATAATGTTAGAACATATAAGGTTATTTGTAAAGTAACTATACATATTAGCATAATACTATACAGTAAGCAGAATTAAATGCTGTTTAATATATTTCTATTTGACCCACTGGCAGCATTATTGATCAAGACCTTGGTCTCCTACTCACTTACTCGCACTTACTTTGAGCTGCTCCACAAAAATCATGAATTACAAACATCTAGTGCTTCTGACATTTTTCATCTCCAAAATATCACCACTAGGAAACATAAAAAGTGCCAGTGCCAGGGAGACAAACAGGCAACAGATCAGCAGGGACACCATATTTACCATAGTTGGTGCTGGGAGCTGAGTACTTGGTGTTGGATTTGCGAATGATGTTCTCATGTATCTGGTACCACTCATTCTCATTGTTACATCTGGAGAGAAAAGACAGTTGGGGAAAGACTGTTAACAACAAACCCATTAGTGGGTCCAGATGGAGGGATCAGGATTGTGCGCATGGGGACTACATGAACAGCATGTGTCCCAGAGCAGATTTCCTCCTGGAGAAAAGGTAACAGCAGGGGGAGGTGCTATCAAGCAGCACATTAGTCCAAATGCGCAGCACACTGAGCAAACCTGACAGCCAGCTCTCTACCAGCCTTTTTTCATTACTATGGGCCCATGGGCCCCTGGGAAAGGCACGGGGAAATGCACAGACCGGAGCGTTATAGGAGCCGACAGTTTGGAGGCAGCTCAGCACTGAATCACTGCTTGCTTTTTAACGGGAAGAACTCTTCGTCTCCACGGAAAAATCCAACGAAAACGACAGCTTTCTATTCCAGAAATCTGCATTTCACACTGAGCTATTTATCCTTAATACCACACAGGAAAAATGTCATTTTACAGCTGCGCAATGCATGCGAACAGACTCTGACTCGAAGCTGACGTTGAGAGAGACACTGCAGACACAAGAAGACATTCAAGCTGTTGACTGACGAGAGAAAATGCTGAGCTTCGTCATCTTTGTCCTCAAACTTTGTTCAGTTATCTATGTGTCATCTCCCTCGGTCTCTTGCCCCGTCCTTCTCTGTGTCTCCTTCCTTCACTGGGTTGGCGAGTGTACAGGAGTGGCTCTCTGCGGTGAAGTCTAACAGAAGAAGCCAGATTCACAACACGCCAAGTGCCCTATCTGAGGCCTGGGGTGAGCAGCTATTGATTTTTCAGAGGACACTTCATTATCGTTCTGGTCAAAACACACCAGACATCAACACTAAAGCCCTAGGTTGTCATGCACAATTTCTGAAAGTAGAATCCACGTAAGTAGAAAATAATTACGCTGATATTGTATTTTAAGTGAAGTGTACACTGATATTCTGACACTGTAACAGTGAAAAGGATTTTTTTCAGTGAAAAGATTTATACTCACGTATAAACTTTAAGCACAAAGTCCTTCTCCTCCTTGAGGTCAGTTATGGTGTGGAAAACATCACTCATGGCGAGAACAGCACAACCATAAGGCCGTCTGTACTGCACATGAGGAGGGCCTTTCTTTGAGTCATTCAGCAGCATACGACCTGGACACAACAAGGACAAGGAGACACTAAGTCTAACTCTAACAAAGCCTGATTACTCAAAAAACACGAAGATCGCGTGTCTGCACATTGTACATTTACCAGTTCTTATGACATGTGCAACGATGTAGAGGTCTCTCTTCAAGTCTTTACTGCTCAGGTCCTGAAGACAAATGCATAAGGTGAAATATGTTACATTCCTATTTAAGCATATATTCCTATAAATGCTGATATGCTGCAAAGCTGTATCCAGGGTTAAAGAAGAAAAAGTTACCGTGAAGAGAGCGCATAGACGATCAACCTTCTCTGGGTTCTTTGGTCCTCCGTTTTTGTTCAGTTTCACCATAAACTTTTCACTGCGAAAGAAGCCAGTTCACAGTTTCAGCATGTCAGACAGTCACAGAACGCTTTAGTTTATCTGCTAGACACGTGTCTGTGTCGTGCATTCATATTCACTGTCTGGCCATCGAGTCCTGGCACTGTCATCTTGGAATATGTCTGTGCTATAAGGGAATATTAAAACCTGGCCACTCGGGTAGTCAGCTGATTTCATTGTGTTGCCAGCGGAAACATATTAGTCACTGCAGCAATTTTCCAATCAAAGGCTCTTACCCATTTGCTTAGAGAAATCCAGCCGGTGACTTTTTTTGCCAGGCAGTGTTACGTTACACGTACTTTATGCATTGTGGAACCATTCAGAGCTATGTGCCCTGAGATTCTTCCACCAACCTGATCTGTTTGGCCTCACGAGTGTCATACAGAGAGAAGTAGACATCTGCATCCTCACTGATGCTGTTGTAGGTAAAGCTCTTCAGATTGATGAAGAGGTGGTGCGACACAGGGACACGACAACCATCACCATGACGCTGTCTCGTGCTGTCACCCTGGGAACAAAGTACAACGTGACCACTAACGAGAAGGACCCTTGTATCCCTGTTTCAAAATATAATAACTGCAATTATTAAGTTCACATTATTACAGTTTTGTTAATTTCTTTGTAAAAATAATAATAATAATTCATAATTCATTTATCTCCTAGGGGAAATTCTTGGGGTTCAGTGTCTTGTCTAGGGACACTGGGGGGAACCAGGAGTCGAACCACCAACCCGTGGTACGTACATAAAAACTGAACTAGTGTCATCCCAAATATGAGTTTTGCATTTAGATGTTAAATTATGCATTTTAAAAACATTGTGTTCCCACTCAAGCAAATGTCAACAATCCAAAGTAATCTACAAAACTAACTGAACATATATTGAGGTATAAGTGATCCTAGAAGGTGTCAACCGCCATTCTCTGGTAGCTTAGATGTATGGTTCCTATGCAGCATGCCATGACACCTTGTAATTGAAATCTAACAACTAAGTCTCTTAACCCTACATGCTCCTATTCGCGGTGTGAGTAAAGAAATTCTCAAATCACGACCAGTAAAGAGAAAAGTGATAACTTGATCAAAACATAACAGGGTTTGATCCTATTGTAAACAATCAGATTTTAAAAGACTGTACCTGGTTTGTGCTTTGCTGACCACAGTGTCTGCTGGAAACATGCTAAAAAAAAAGTTCAAAGGAATAATGTCAGATCAGTCAGGTCATTCTTTAATCTTCCCACACAGTATTGAAGCTAATTTACCTTATAGACACTTCAGAAGCACAATCTGATCAATGCCACGGTCTATGTTTTCAAAATTTCACCTACATACTTTGCAGAGTGGCTATACTACTGTTCCTGTAGCACTAGAAGAAGCCCACATGAGTCAAAATGTGAGCATGTGGGAGAGGAGAGGACAAAGCCAGTATCGCCCACAGACACCTCTGTGCTGAGCAGCCTAAAAGAACTCCTCTACTCTCCCACCTGAAGACATGCCAAGGCCTCGTGCCCTGCCAAAAACAAGCACACTTTCATCGACACTCCGCTTTTTGGCAAGGAAGAGCTGCACTGTTGTTTCTGGACAGAGCATTTAGTGCACAAACATTCTGCGTGCAAATCTGAGAAACATGGCAAGAGGATAATGGGCGGCTGTGGGGCAGTTGGATAGTGTTTTGATCAGCATATGGAGCTTCAACTGCTGACCAGAAAGGATCCCCCTCTAGATAACTGTCTCCAGTAGTATTACATCAGCTTTCATAACATCTGTGCTGTAATCACATATTTCTAAAATTGGATCTGCTTCTGAAATGTGTCTCTCTCTCTCTCTCTCGCTCTCACTGTCTCTCGCTCTCTCTTTCTCTCTGTCCCTCTCCATATGGTTTTGGAAGTCCCATCACAACAGTGGCTACATTTGAGACATTATTAATTTATGTATCTCTAGTCTGGTTGGTGAGTTAAAGCAACCAAGGCTACATTATGTAATTTATTTAAAAAAATAACAATAAAAAATTCATATATACAGTATACATTTTCCCATTGCCTCACCTGGCCCTGTCCCTCTATATTATGTGCGCACTGCTAGCTGTCGCGCCTGTGAGAGTCATGTGTGCATGCAGGAAAAGAGACACACTCAATATGGCATAAGGATAAGCATAAAAAAACAGGTCACGTGACACAACTCCAACAGCTGAATTGTGCTCTTTCTAGTGAGTCACCTTCTTATGGATGATTTGGATCGGTACATTCACATTGTCCCTACACAACCAATAACACATTCTGTGCAGGAAAAAAGCGGGTATGAAATCCTTAAGAACAGCATCATGTGAGTCATAGCCACAGACAGAGTCAATACATGCTGCAGGGATGTATATGATGCATGATGTATTTTTAGCACATTACTCACTTTATTTATTTATTTTATCTGATTATTGAGTGACTTAATAATTAAAACATACCAGTTTGTATAGCTCTGATATGCTGATCTGATCTGATTCCACCATCTCAAACTCTTTTCTGGGAACAAGGTCTAAACCAAGGTGCCTGGTGAGAAACAAACAAGAAATACATAAATAAACATCTTTTATTAGTAACAATAACAAGGTAAAAGATGATCTAATAATAATAAAAGATCAAACCATTTATTCATTTATCACTAACATTAGGTTTCTATTACTCTGCAGATGTTGTTTTATTGTAAACTTTCAGCAGGTGCAGCCAGACTACCAGACTCTACCAGATAGGGAGGGACAAGGGACTGGTTCTTTTAAGTAGCTCACAGTTCTGCAGTGCTGTCCATATTGCTGATGTGCTCTTATTCTGCGTGGTGAAAAGGTAACCACAGACCGACATGAAAACATCAATCCATTGGGGGAGATAAAATAATGGTTTGGGGCTCCTATGCTTCCCCTGATAATGTCAGGGTCTTTTTCCTCAAGCTGAAGCTCAGCCGATGTTGGATGATGCAGCAGGAAAATGACTCTAAACCAAAATAAATATAATATGGAACAACACACAGAACGGGTCTAATGTGTGTCGGTAAAAAAGCTCAGTACAGTAATGGAGTTAATGAACTGTACTTTGTTATTGTTTAGTACTGGATCGTGCCATGCTGTTATATATCATACTGTAACCCTTCACTTAAAATTGTAGTGCATCAAGTGCAGCTGTGATCTTTTGCCTATGAAATCTAATCCCTCCATCTCTTAGATCAAGGCGCACAACATTTCAACACACATGGTGAATAACATGTGCTGTATTTCTGTCTGCTCTTTGAGTGTATTTTAATATTATACCTTATGTCATTCAAGCATGATGGAGGCTAATGATGAGTTTTACAGTGATCAAGTTCAAAGTGAATATGTATCTCCTCTAATGTGTAATTGTGCAATGGATCGTTTGTTAAACTAACAGATAGCACTTTCCCATAAAGCTTTTCCTCAGCAGAGCGAGAGCCCTCGCATCTTTATGTCTCTTACAGATGCCCGTCATAGCTCAGTTGAATGGAGAACAAAACAGGCAACAGTAAGAAAACGGCTTTAGAGTTCCTCCAGGGGGATGTGCTTTCACTTTAAGCTGCTTGAGATTCACTCATCTGCTAAATGACCATAAAATTACATCACAGAGTATGTTATTATGCACCCACTCACGTTCCGTAGAGCTATCCAGTGCTAAGCAAAGAGTCTTCTCTATGATGGCCAACAGTTAAAAACAAATGTTAGAACATTTCCTAAGTACAGTTACTCACTCGTTGCCCCAGTCAATCCGTACAGTGATGTGCCGCTTGATCTCGCGAGTCTGGTCCTGGGCGAGGTGACCCTGGATGAGCTGCCGACGCAGGTCAATGAGCTCATTCATCACGTGACGGAGCTTGTGGAACAGGTCCACTTTGTGTTTCTGTTGACATAGCCAAAAAAAAGCCTTTTTGTTGGGACAAAATCTACTCCTAATACAACAAGACATTATTGATCCACATTGGGGAAATTGGTGGAAAACCACAGCTCCAGACAGTACAACAATACAATAACACAGGATAACTGCATAAAAAAAAGATTTATTAAATAAAACAGATGAAATAATGAGATAAAATATAAAAAAGGATAAGATATGTGTTAAAAACAATGTGCAAGTAGTCATAATAATTATTTGCTATATATATATATATATATATATATATAAGTAGGGTTACACAAAATATACAATTAGAAAAAAATGTATTCAACTGAATGTCACACAATGCAAGTTTAAATTGTCATATGGTAAGGTGCTTCTCTCCTGTATGATTCTCCTCAGACCTGCTGGTATCACCAGACTTTAATATTGCATCTTATTACACCGCTAACAGTGACCTATTCTCTGATTTCAGAAACTGTGGTTTGTTTTAGATATAGTTATTGTGTTATAAGATTAAAATCATGCTTACCACTGCTGTGAGCCTAGGCAGTGAGCAGAACAATATTGTTACAAATGAGGTTTAAGCCCACTTGTTTTGTCAATTTAGAAAATAGAGGAAAAAACATTTTCGCTATTTCTCACAGACCAAGGACAGTGCTTTTAATTTAAGCATTCTCTGTTCTCCCTAATGACAGGACAAGCCCGCATTACCGCGCAGGTTTATTTACATAAATGCAAGGATTAAGTGGCACCACAATGCCCATGTAAATTTAATGAGGATAAACACTGCATGTTCTCAAAGGCTTGTAGTTGCTGCCAACCAAAGATTTTTGTCAGGGTTGATGAGCCCTTTCGGACATCTATTCTGTAGGAGTAATTATGTATGTACACAGATATACTTAGACCATTGCTCCCGGAAGAAATACCATGAATTCTAATGACTAACAATAGGTAAATGTACCAACATCTACCCAATGCTACATCTTATGTAGCTGCAACTGTGGAAACATGGCCCATATCACACAGGGGGTGAGCACCAAAAGCAGCACTGTTAAATCAGCGCTTCACATTAGTCGAGCTTCAGAGGAGGTTACATCACCACACCAATGCCTCAGGCTCCTTAGTTGCTCAGAGCATGAGCAGTCCTCAGTGAGAGGTTATGTAAAAATGTACTGCCAGCTCCGCAAGGTATCCACTCAGCTCCAATCTTAAAATCCTACCAACCACTTCTGCCTGCCCCCTCGACACTTAGCAGGATTTAGCATGCTTTAGGTTTCCAGTAATCACTTTTGCCCCTCAAGTAAAAAGCTGACTGAAGGTGGTGGAGCTTAAGATGATTCATAAACAAGGAGAGGCATGCCAAGATCAATCAATGACTGAATGACGCAACATGAAATTGCATACGACAGGTCTGTAGGCCATTATCTGTGTCCAACCACCATTTCTGTTTCTACTTAGATAGTCTGGGAAATGTAGGGTGACAGAACGACAAGCTGGGAAAATATCTAAAGGAGCTTTCATTATATGTTGGGGCTATATCTCAGGGTATTCACCACTCATGCTGGCAGACCGGGTAAGACCAGGTGTTGAATTAGGCACAGGGAGGAAAAACATAGTGGAAAAGCTTATTCCATCAAAGTCCCTTATGAGGATGAAAATGAAAAAACAATAGATGTAATTTCTTTTTTCAAAAGCCACTTTTTCTCTCTAGCTCTCTTGGAAATCTTGGAAAGTTTCCCATTCATTGCTTAGTGTTTTGTTTGTTATGAGTGTGCTGCAGCATATCGTGCTACTGACCACATAAAGTTGCTTCCACAAGACACCCCATTCCTGCAGAGTGGAGGTGGTCTCCGTGATAATAGGGTCTTCGAGGGGCACCACCGTCTCACACAGCCTGCGGCAAAAAAAACATGAACATGAACACAAACATACATAGATGTTATGATCAGTTACAATGCTGCTGTTGATGGCTTATTAAACCCGAGCATTTTTGGACAATGAACATGTGCATTTGGATGTTCTGAAGTTTAAAAGTTTTACCTTTTACAGAGTTTGCTATAAGCTTTGGCTTATGCTGCAAAACTATGACATTGTTTTTGCAAACAATGGGAAACATATCCATCCATTACACAGTGACTCGGGGTGATTGTGGAGGGGATGCTTTGGGAAAATTACAGAAATGCAGTAGATATGTCACCTCATTAACTCCATGAGACAGCAAAGCAGATTTCCCAAAGTGAATCTCCTGGGGCGAGGGTGTATAATAATGTCACTTTCCAGGTCTGCAATTTTAATTGTTTGAGTGCAAACAAGTCTCATGTTATGTGGTAACTCAACTGGATGGTGGTGATATAACAACAAAGTCCCAGTTCACAGCCTGCAGATTTAGCATCCATGAGTTCAGACCGATAAAGAGATCTGCTGCCTGTCTTTGTGTTGGTATTTATTCTGGCCTCAATAGACAAGGACGCCTATTGTGGCGGAAGCTGCAGATAACCCCTGTGTGTATGTGAGAGCGTGTGCGCATGACATGAATGTCAGCAGCTGTCAGGTGGTAACACCACAAGTCAGCAGTGAGGTAAGATTAAATAACACAAGAATGGATACACATGATCTGATATTGATCACACCTCACATATTCTATACTAAGCTGTCCTGACCAGTATAGAATAAGAGAACATATTGTTTTATTGTCATAGATTATATCATCCTCCAACATACCGTATCTCAGTAAATATAAGGTTCACATTATTTTGAACTACACTTTCCACAAAATGATATGCGCTGCAATAAACGTGACTGAGCCTATTGTCTGTGTCAGCCTAATATTAAACACATTTACAGTCAGTGACACAGATACACACAGATAATCTTCCATACATATCTTCACAATTCATACACACCTTGCATAATCTTAGTGTGACAGTTGAATTTAGCTACCTTGAAATTTATAATGTTGACATGAATGGGACAGACATAAGGTCACAGTGACCTTTACTTTTTTTTATTAATCATATAACTCACCCTCTATTGGTCACTGTGGATTTCTTCAAATGGACATAGCTGACTGGGAAAATGCCCTGTGGACAGAGATGAGAGAGCAGAGATGTTGAGTAATGGGTACATGATGTAAGTGTTACAGAGTTAGTTTTAATTCTCCTGGTGTAACAGCTTGTCTTCTGGTATCTCCTCTATGCTTTTAGGGCTGTGCTGGGAGACACAAATAATGATATTGCAACAGCACATATGGACTATCAGTGCAAACTAATTGGGTGCAGGTTTCTCCTTATCCTACCAGGACACAAGGAGAGAGCATTTGTCTGTGGCCACCACCTGTAGCCTGACCTCCCTACTGGTCCTGGTAAAACTGATTCACAATCACTTGTGCTTCCTAAATGGACAGATTGATATCCCTATAGATGAACTAATTTAGCATTGTAGTGCACTGTAGTGTTCCCTTCATTTTATTTTGAATGTGTATGTGCTACAATAGATTTAACAATTTTGCTGTCAACTCATTATACATTGAAGGAAATGCAACATCACATTTCTTTTGTCTGTATTATGACAGTGTGTGTTGCTGTGTGCTAACATTTGCAAAGTGGAAAAACTGGATGCACACACTACAAAGACGAGAGGCAGAGCAATGTGCAGGAGCTCTATTGTGGCTTGGCTTAGCAGGGGAAGGGCACGAGAGACTGAGTGATGCCAAATGCCAACCTTGCAGTTCATCTTTCTTATTCTAATCTGCCAGATGTGAAGAATTGGCCACAGTGAGCAAAACTAATTCTCTCAGCACTGAGAGAGTATGGGGGCGAATGAATGTGGGCAGCAGAGTACATAACAAAACGGAAGGGTGTTAGTAAGAACTGTAAATAGCTGATGAGAGTAGAGAAGGACAGCATGTAGCCACTAACACCTACATTTACCAGGGCTGGACAGCTTTTGTGCTTTCTTTAAAACATTCGAGCAAAATCACAGAATACTTGAGCGTCTGACATTAAAGTTGAAAGCAGAGCAGACACACAAAAGGGTAAAAACTAGCTGTTATAGCCATGTTTCTGATAAATAATGTGAAGGGTATGTTTTTAATAATACTACTATTTGAACTGGGTATATGCAGACACCTTTGTACAATGACTTTCCAAAGTGCTCCGCTGTAGGTTTTTAAGGATGCAACCTGTCATAAACATACACCACTCAGTACGGATTTCTGTCAGCAGTGATGATAGTAGTATTGTTTGGAGTTCTGCGCCTAGCCTCTCCTCTCACTGTGCATTGTGCTCAAGATCATGATGTTACATGAAAAAACTAGAACATGAGAGGTTTGGATTCAGTCATTACATCTGAACCTTGACATGACATCACAAGTTATGCTGCAACTGCTAAGCAACAGTCACAGTTGTCTCAAGGTGCTGAAGGTTACAATCAAACTGCCATTTTGTTAAAAAATGTTTTGTATAATGACTGTCATTTAGATTATTAACTGCATCAACTGCTATTTGAAAAAAAAAACAAATACTTGATTTTGATTTTTTTTACAAAGCAAACAAACAATGCAGTTGCAATACTACACTGCACTCTGAGACTAGGCTACCACTCTGATCGTTTCTTCCTTTCAGAATGGCACACCTGTGATTATCTCAAGGCCTCATACCTCATAAGTGTGCATCATACATGTGATATACTGATAAACAACAAAGCTTTCCTTGTCTTATACAATGTATTTGCAGTAAATCCGGGTTTATTTTTTCATTTGCAAATATCTTGGTAAAATGCTACATTCAGTGATTTTGTGCTATGAAGTCAGGGAAACAGAACAAAAAGGGTGACTGTGTGAGGGCACCTCTCGAAATACAGGTCAGATCGCTTCTATTTTTGTCAAATCAAAGCTCTATTCAAATATGTTAATCATTCTTCTTTAATCAAGCTCTTTGTTGTCTAGACAAAGTTATTTTGAGGATGCAAAACACTCACACCATATGATCATTCACAAAGATGTATTGGTCTAAATACACCTGGTAGTGGAAATCACTTTTACAAGGCAGACAATTACTCAAACGTGTCATCAGTGTATGCATCTTATATGCATTGTTTGGATGACAAATATTGTTGTAAGAGTCTGCTCTGATAATAAAGTACACATACACAGATAACTGTGGTTTCACAGACAAATCACATCATTTGGTTAGAAAGATTATTTCTTGTATTTCAACAGGACTATGAATACTGTATACACTGTAGTAAAACACACACAAAAATAGGATGTCATAATTACCTTGATTGAAGGCTTCTTGGTGGAAAAGCCTCTGTACCAACCTATAGGAAAAACCAAAAAGCTCATCAGAACACTCAGTGCTTACACAGTTTTTAGGTTGGTTATTGGTTAAATGGTGCCATGGTAGCTATTTAAATTTTAATTAAATTTTTAAGCAGGCCTCAAATAAATGTGTACTTTAAATTTCACTTTTGCTTACGGAAGAGGATTAGGGCCACCATAAAAATTTTATTTGAGTTCTGACTCAGAATTCTGACATTAATCTCTGAATTCTGAAATAGAAGTCAGATTTCTGAGAATAAAGTCAGAACTCAACTAAAATTTTCATGGTGGCCCTAAACCTCTTCCATTCCAGTTTGACCTATCTTTTATGTTCCAGCCTTAGCCTACCTAAATAACACTGTAAACATGTTTTCACATGTTGTATAAACTGTGAAAGGCTAACCGCTCACCAGTTCTGTTAGCTTTGACTAGCTTAGCCTACCCTGCTTAGCAGAGTCTGTGTGAGTTGAACTTAAAATACAATAAGCAAAATGTGTTTGTATGTTATGTTAACCACTATTCTAAACCATGCTATGTTCACTGATGTTACCATAATGTTACTAGTTATGATTTAGTTTAAGGAAATATTACAGGTTTCAAAAGCTAATGTTAGCTATTAGCTAAGCTTCACCATAAACATAGTGTATGTTACATTATGCATGTAGTCTGACTAACAAAAACAGTAGCATCTGGCGACTACTTACTGTACTGACAAATAAGCAATTCACATTAAACAAATTTTATAATTTAAGTGTAAAATTAGTACCATGTTCATCAAAGTTCGTTTTGTGGTAGTTTTAAGATGGCTTTACTAAATTGCCATCAAGCTGCAATCAGTCTTGCTGTAGCAAGGTTACCACAACCATCCAACCACAAATAAACACAAAACAGTATTAATACTTTAAATCCTGTATTTTTTATCCTAAAGCTAAATATGTACTATGTGCATTTATCTCCCACATAGACATGCACTTCTTTACAGTCAAAATAAATATGTCTGACTCACGTTTATCATAAATATGCATTGCCATAAAAGGTCTGACTGATATTACCTTCACTCTTCTCCAGAATCTGTACAGTTTCCCCAATCTCTAGGACCAGGGCCTGACATATTGATGACCGGAAGTTGCAAATCACTGTGCAGAGAAAGAGAAAAGTAAATATCACGATAAGGACTGCAAACAGTCAAAATATTACAACAAAACAGCTTTGTGTATGTGCTGACTGTCAACAGAAATTGACCTACATTTAAAGATCTTTGCTTATTTTATTATCCTAGTGACCCCTGAATAAGCAAAGCACATCCCCTATACAGTTGTGCTTTCACACAGCGTGTGTTTTGGGGTTGTATCAGGAGAAAAACTGCAGCTTTTTAATATGCTAATGCGCACAGTGTCATACAGGAAACACTGTTTAGTGAACTGTAAACAAGCTCCCACCCTGAAGTGGGTAGTCATTTTAATAGGCAATTAATTCTTAAGCGGCCTGATTTTTGTGCAAAGTTAAAGTAATTGAACTGTCTCCCAAAGAAGAGCCCACACAACCAACGGAGTAGTACGGCTAAATGCTGCTTTAATATAAATTCACATTAGCATAAACCTTCCATGCCACTTACTTTTGCAGCATCATGCAGTTTTTGATCATGCATGCAACATCTTGTGACTCAGAGCCCGATTAAGAATATGATTATGCCTGAGGGGATAGATGCCACAGTAAAGTCCTTCACAATATGATAACTTCTGGAGGCTGTTTTTATCTCTGCAGCCTTGCAACTCAGCAACATGAGCCATGTAACATACTGTAAGAGCGTTGGTGAAGACTAATTTGTTTGATAATGACAGTCCACTGATGATTTTAAATCTACAAATGGTGGCCCTTCAAGGAGGGTTTGGTGTGAATCATAATGCTAATGAACTAGCCAGGGGACCCAGTGAGGGGGAGGAAGGGAAGGAGGGACCTGGGCTCAGCTCTGTTTGAGGGTAACGAGTGTTTGGTTCCTGTGCTCGGGTAACTATAGCAACAGATTATCTACAAACTGGAGGTTCTTTCTTCACTGTAACTACTGCAGGGATCTGGGAATTTTAAAATGGCAAGCTTATGGATGCTGCATGGCACTAGACTTCAAGTCAAGCGTATTGGGCCTGTATTAGAGGAGAGAGATGGATAGACCTAAAGAGCCTCCTTGTCACCTTATTCAGTTTGCCTAAGGCCTTTTTACAGACAGGGCTAAGTATTTCCTATTTGAGAGTGCTATTCTTTAATGGCCTCTATTTCATTTGAATTGCAAAACCTGTACTCACACCATTTGAAAACTCTTCAGCAGAGGCCATATCAGAACAAAATGAGATTGTCATGTTTGAGAGAGATGGGCACATTGCACAGGCTCATAGTCCTCCCTCACAAATCCCCAAGCTGTGTAAACACTTTTCTCATTGTGTCTATGCAGAGCATTACCATATCTTCAGAACATAACAAATATATTTCATCTTCAAATTCAACATGTTGAACGTAGGCTGTTGGAAGGACTGACAGGACAGGCAGTGGAACATGTTGCCAAAAGAAAACATTTTTACTCAGCAACAGCAAAGCAGTCCAGACCGTGTCTTCATTCAGCTGAATTCAGAGTCAACACGGTCACTACTGGGTAACCAGAAACCCACTGGTAAGCATTATAAGGCTTGAGCACAGGAGGAGACTCCTGCTGTTCTTCATTTTCCTCCTACATCATCAAATGAATGACATAATGTGACTGGGTAGATAAATAGCAGGACTCTGAATATCTGCAATGGTAAATGGCAAACTATCTTAGCCAAGAATACACTAATCATATAATACAGACATTCACTGTAGGTTTGAAAAGGTATACTAAGGTATTGACAGCAATACAAGCTAATTAAAGTCAGGAGTTAGCAACCCTGAAATCAATCATTGGAGCTCATTAGCATCTCTGTTCATGATGCTACCTTACATGAACCATGTAACATGGTTGCACTGAACAAGATAGGAAGCTGCACAATACTACTGTAATACTATTAAGTAATCACAATTACAAGTTTGGGTGTGAAAAACATATTGCTTATTTTTTGTTACATTATTCACATTGCTATATCTGTAGTGTGACAACTGTATTACTGAGAATCTCAGGGGAAACACCGTAGAAAATATCAACCATCAAACTCATATCATAAACATCAGACTCATCTAACCAAAGATAAACTGGTTCTCACTTGTAAAGTACATTTAACAATCTGTTATACAGGCTGCATGAAAGTTTAAAAATCTCTCCCTCTTTTGTTTCTTTATTTTCTATCTTACTGATCTTCACCAGCAATGCTGCCACAAACAGTGCATAAGAAAAAAAAGCTTTATATTTCTCCAGCTTCTTAAAAGAAATGTGTAGCACTGCAAACTTGTGTCTGTGTTGAGAAGCTTGTCCTATGTCACATTAGCAAACTGTGATAACATGCATCTGCTGTTTACAATATTATCTGCTCTCTGGAGGCTGTCAGCGAAAGGTAATCTTGCTTGAGTCTAACCTTTGTGTCTAACCTGTTCTCCATGTCTGCCCTTCACTTTCCTGTTACTCTGTGCTGTTCCACTCAACTCAAATCACTCACAGATTTAAGTGCTAAATCTACTTTTTTATATTGGGAAGAAACAGGGGTATTAGTGCTAGTAACACATTCATCATGACATACTATTACATCTGTGAAAAAATATTTGCCCCCTTCCTGTTTTTTTCTTCATATTTGTCACATTCAAATAATGAAATAATTAAAAGCGGAATAAAATTTGACTTGTCACATTCAGGTCTGATTACTGAGCATTGACCTGTTGAATCAATGAATCACCATGTCGGAAAGTGAAGCAGACTAAAACATCTCAAAAAGCAACACATTATGCCACGATGTAAATAAAAAATAAAAAAAAACAATGAAAAGGTTTTGACAGTTTTAACTTTTTGAAAAGTGTTATATGTGGCATATAACAACACCATGAGCGTAACCATGAATTCTGCAATCTACCAGAAGAACCCAAAGGAGAATGTCTGGACAGTTTGTTACCTTAGGCTCAAAGTCCCTGAGTTATGCAACAGGACAGTGATAGGAACACAGCAGCAGGTCTCTTTTTAGATGCCCTGGCATTACTTTAAACATACCATTCACGCTTGAAAACCCTCCAGTGTGGTTACATTTAAAAACATTCTGCGAAGAAGAGCAGACCAAAAGCAAAGCAGCACGATTTCTCCACAATAATGTTAAAAACTTAAAGACAGTTATCTCAAATGCATAATTGCAGTTGTTGCTGCGAAGCGTGAAATCATCATTTCAATTCACTGGGGTTATCTTTGTGCAATATTAAAATTAGTTTGATGATTGTTTGATGATTCTGCCAAATATGTAAAACAAACAAACCAGAAAAACGAACGAGAAAAGGCCAAAAGTAATATAGCAAAGGGCACACATGGTCTGCTGGCCTTGCTACAGAATCACAGGGGGACCGTACCTAACTCTACTATGAGCCAAAGAGGATAAATACCCTGTAATATCAAAGACCTTCCAGAACAACAGTGAACACTGTTTTGGTTTATACATTGTCTGCTGTTTAAGCAGGCAATTAAGTGTTAATGGCACCACTGTAGTGAGAAACAGCAAGGGGACAATGTGTTCATTAAAACCACAGCAGGAAAAGACAACTTTTTTCTTTGGATTTCCCTGTTCCTTCCTTGCAATCTCAGGCAGTACCAGTAAAGCTGAAGTACATAATGAGTGCATTCCTAAACCATCCCTGTAATGCAATGTGAGTATGGAGACCATGGTCCTGCTTTTTTGGCTTGAATAGTTCTGTCCCAGATCCAGCTAACTTAAAAATTACACAACAGTCTATTGGCTTCGCCCACTGAGTCATGTTGCTTAGCACAAATCGAATGCACACTCGCTTACTCAGACACATCACTGCATAGAAGTCTTACTAACCCAGGGATTTCCACACAGGCAGATGAGCCTATGAGATCCCAATTCAGTGTATTAGCACTTAAGGCATGCTACCCAACTGCAGGGGCTTCTACGCAGCTATGAGATGATAAACTTATTGTATAATAAAGCACTTTTAAATGACCTTGTATGTACATGACTGTAACACATGCAGTAAGACATACAGTCATGCCAGTACTGTATGTCTTATTGCATGTGTTACACAGAACACTTGAGTCCAAAACATTTTTCAGAACCTACAGTGCGTCAGGGCTTAAAATCACGACTAAAGCTATGGAGGTGTGTTGCACTGAGCTACATTAATCTCTCTAATCCCACTCTCATTTGAAAATAATTTCGATCGCTTGTTGTCACAATACGTTTGATCCCCAAGTTCAGATCCATTTCAGATAATGCTGGCATTGTGTTTCTTACATGTGAGCCGTGTCCATGTGGCCACAGATGATGCCAGCTGATTCAACAGACTCTCTCATGTGGGCAGGTACTGACGTACAGTCACAGCTAATATCCAATAAAAGTGTAAAAATAATCTCTATTTCTGCTTATATGAGGTGAATCTGTGACTTATTTGTAAAGAAAAACAACAATAATTCATACTCACACACCTAAATGATTAATTCAATCAATTCATATTTATTTGTATAGCGCCAAATCATAACAAAAGTCATTTCAGGGCACTTTACATAGCAAGGTTTAGGACCTTGCAAAAATATAAGTGTGTATATATAAACAAAATAATGCAGAAAACCCTTGGACTGATTGATCACTGAATTGGTGTTTGAAATTTGATAATTTAGTTATCAATTCTAATAATCCTGCAACCTCTCAATAATCTGTTTTGTTTTATTTTGTTATGAGTATTTTACTTTTTTAACTTTTTGACATTTTGCTGACTAAAATGAGAATTAAGGAACAAACTATAGTGATTATAAATTAACTAGGGATTAAAATAATCAGTATTAATTTTGGAATAAGCTGCATTAACGTTTCATGAGATGGTTTCCAGCGGTTTCTCTTTAGATGGAACTAACACTGGTTAAGAATAAAGGAAAGGCCTAGCTGACTGCAGACAGACCAAACAGGTACTGCTGAGAGAGACAATGACTAAATAAGCCCCCGAAAAGTACGTAAATGTGTAAACAGCCAGTAGCGGGAGTTCACTGGTTCTATGGAGTTGTGCGCGTAGCAGGCCACCAGCGCGCCCGTGTATGATGTAGGAGGAATGTTGAACCTAGCATGTCAACACCTTATCTGAGCCAAAGGGGGGGACTAACTGTAGTCATTTGAGCTGCCTTCCGAAGGTACAGCATGTACCGTGTAGATATACCCGCATTTCAGCACCGCGGACAGCGCCAGGTCACTCCGCGCCGACTGATGCAGAGGCTGCGCCGAACTGTTGCTCCAGCACGCAGACTGCCTCCTCAGTTTCTTTTATTCCTGCCTCGCAATACTTGCATGTTTCCGCTTTGGGAAGAACTGCAGTGATGCTGTGATGGATGAATGGACGTGCAAACGATTAAGCGCGATGGGATCACTGTGCAGGCAACTTGAAGTGGCGATATTGTGGTGGAATACCGTCGGGGCTCCCATCCTGCAGTCTTTCTGAAACGATCACGGCAAATGTAATGCCTCCAGACAAAGTGTATGTGTGGGCGTGCGTGTGCGCGCGCGCGCGCGTGCGTGCGTAAGTAGCCCTGCAAGTAGCTGTAGAGCATCTGGACATGACTCATTCCCCTAATGAAAACCCTCTATAGTAAAGTATAGCTTTTATCACATGCTATATACACGTTTACCGTGACTGCGGGGCTCAGCAGTCGGTTTCTAACGATCATATGGCAACGTACAACGTTTTATTCTGCTTATATTATACTGTATGCGGCTGCCTTTTATAAAATACTAATACGATCGAAGAGCTGCTGAGCTTGCATTGGATACTTTTATCCCTTTGTTCAAAGGTCAAAGTGCACACACACAGATAAGGGTATGTCCCTGTCATTGCTGCAGCAGCAGCAGCAGCAGCAGGGTAGTTGTCCGTCTACAGGTGAACTCTAGTTTCACCAGGCTACACCTGTTGGAAGGACGCAGTCACGATGCCCCCTCGTGGTTTCAACATGAATCGCGTTTTTTTTCCCACCTCTCTCCCCTCCAGATATGTTTATGTAAAGAAAAGGCTCAAATGCAACACTGACGCATTTCAACAAAAGCACGAAACTAACAGCAGCAGTCGGACTCGAAGCACTGCCTGCGGATGTGTACAGACTGCGATAGCATCTTTAAGGTGATGTGTTGTAGGCTGTATCATCCCACGCAATTTCCCTTTCTATGCAGTCACTGGCGCTGTGCATCATCCATTGTAAGTGTATGTGTTTTTCACTGGGTGTAATGGGAGTAATAACAGGGGGAAAGGGGTCTGGTGTCGATGAACAAAACTGGGTGTTCCTCATGCAAAAACTGCAATCACAACGCATTACGTCTGAAGTCAATTCAAAAGATGGAAACCAAACGTTTTAATGAGAGAATAAGGCACGCAATCAACTCACCAACTCCGATTTTCTCCTCTTCTGTAGGTATCCACATATTTGGTTATTTTCCCTCCGGTAGACCGAGCCACATTATGTCGATATCGTGAGAGGATGCTGTTGGAGGAATGAGAGCTGAAGGCAAATTGTCCTGGCTGCTCCAACGCGGGACTGGATGTCTCGACCGGAATCAGTGTCCTGACGTTTGTGTGTGTGCAACTGGGGGAGGAAGAACCATCAAAGCCTCCGTATCTCCGCTCTATTATGTCCCAGCGTGTGTCTCCAGTCTGATGCAGTCTCCGTGTCCACCTAGTGTAACGCACGCACGCACGCACGCACGCGCGCGCGCAGTGAGCGGGTTTCTGGTTCTCCACAAAAGGTGTTATTGCAGCTTCGTTTCAAGCACAACGGAGTGTTTTCTTTTTTTTTTTTCCTCGAAGCTTATTCATTTAATGTCTTTGTCTCGTCGCCACCCCCCACCACCACCTCCACACCGCAGCTGATCGCGCTCCGGTCCAGCTGATCCACCATGGGCTGGTCAGTCCGCGTGAAACGGGTTGAACAGGTCGCGACGTCGTTCAGCGCTCCGAACTGTCGAGGTGGCGCAAGAAAAGGCTGAGAAAACTGCAATATACCATAAGCTGCGCCATCTTCATGGCCGTCACATGACTCGTTTTGTCAACACTGATGTGTAATTTGCAAATATACGCACCCCCTTATCCCTCTCTACATTACACTCACAAACTGCGTTTTTTCTTCATCCCAGGATGCTGGCTGCCAGTCTGCCGTGTTTCTGCCATATCGCCATAAAGTATCTCCCGGTGTCACAGATCAGGCCAGACCATGTGGGGAAGCACCTTTTGGTTGACTCATTTGAAAGAAGCAGACCCACTGCCCGCGATGCTTTGTCATAGTGCAGTCATGCTCCCACACAGATGGAACCCAAATCATCCCCCGTTTGAATGTTACTGAAACTGTAAGTCAGTCGTAAACTAAACATTTTGTTTTTGTTCTCAGTCGATCTGAACAAGCCTTTTGAGTATTTTTGGACAATAGTAAAAACTGTTTTCCAAATGTCCAATGTATGTAAAGTCTGAAAATCCTAAGTTTAGTACTAATGCATGTGAAGAGGTTTTCTTAGATTTTAAGTTTAAGTTGATTATCTTTCGTGGAAAGCAACACATCCTTGCAGTGCTATATGAAGGCACTAGAGAATACATGTACACCTGTATTGTAGACAACAAAGGGTAAGTCACCTTCACCTGAAAATACTCACTTAAAGGCGTCTTATTTACAGGGGACTTGATAAAGTGTTCGTGTTAATTAGACTGTGATACTGGCACCAGATTTAGCTTTCTCTATTAAAATACATCAGCTAATAGCAGCTTATACCAAGCACAACAATCTGAATTAGCCGATTCATTTACAGTAACATATGTCTACATAGACATATAACACTTGAAAACTTCTTTTAATCACTCTGGATTTCTCGTCAGACCTACATTACACAGCCCACTGGCTGGTGTATAAATGGGATTCAAATAAGGAGAAAGTCAGACTCGGAGATTTTAGGCATCACTAATGACATCTACATGACTTGGAACTTGATTCTGCAAAGTATTATTTGCTCCCCAGATCTTTTACGCTTGCATTTCCCCACATGGTAAGGAATTGATATAGGATATTTGTACTTAATTTGATAACAAAATGATGAAGAATTGCTGGTAAAAAGTGTTTTACAAGTTGTTTTACACATGATGAATTTACAGTACTTGTCCTCCAAATGTTTGTCATCTCACCCCTTGTTCTCTGTGTGTTCAGTGCATGAAGCAGTCTCATCCTATAGACAAGGCAATCGTGACTACAAAAACAGAGTGATTTAGTGAATACTGAGCGTCCAGTGAGTTTGTAGTGTGGGAGGGAGGGCAGTATTCAGCAGGGTTATTTCTCTCCATCATAGCGACGCTGTGACTGACTCCCATCTGTCTATTACTTCAAGTGGAACACTGTGGGTGGTGTTCCAATCACATACATAAAACTGGAGGAGTGTGGGGCGTTTTATAAGATAAATACACATCCTAGCTAATAAACATTTAGGAAGGAATAAAATATAATAACACATAAGCTTACATCATACTTTCAGAAAATGTGGTCTGGTGACAGCACGCGTTAAAAAGGTGACACAGGTATTATTTTTCTGATAATATTTTCATTTTTACATGCTGTGGCTACAGTTAGATCCCGTTCAGATACAGCAGCTCTGCAAGGATGAGACACTGATCCACTGCAAACAGGGAGTGCCTGATATGTCGAGAGCTAATGTTTGTTTTAACACTCGCAAAGACAGGAGACATAAAAAGCCAGCTCAGTAGATAAAAAGAAGCATGTGCAACCTCCTCACACGTCACTTGCCTTCACACGAACACACATTGTTATTTCCTTACACTTCTAAGCATTGTACTTTTTCATGCTGTAAAGGCTCAGTCTGTTCACATGGAGACACACGTGCCTCTGTGAGCATGCACACACACACACACACACACACACACAGGCTTATTTGGTTTCATGTGGTTGTGGCGACTACTTTAATGTGTTCTATTCTAAACTGTGGGGGAGGCCACAGAAAAATGTAGTGGTAAATCCACGCATGCAGAATTCAGCAATCATGTGACCTGAGTAGCTCGGTTTTAGTTTTTCTAAGCATTTACAGCCATTAAGATGTGATGACATGTATAGCATACAGTAACTTCCCTGCACGAGTATGTTGTTGCATTTAAAAGGGGCCAAATCCAATTTCACTGGATGTCACAATAATTTACCAAAACACACTGACAAATAGATTGAATAAAATGTAAAATAATTGATAGCCAATAGTGACACCTCTAAAATGTTCAGAAGGTTTAAGTTCATCCAGTGTGTTGAGACTTTACATTTACCAGTTCTTTCAAATGATTTATTGTTTTAAATTTGGGAACATATTCAATGAATAGAATCAGTTGTAGGACAAACATAACAGCATGAAGTCTAAGATGGAGACACATCTTATTTCTATTGAGGTGAAGTGAGGTCAAAGCAACTCCTGGAATCAGGCACAAACATGATGGCTGGTTGCACAATAGAAGAGAATATAAGAGTTACACAAGGTTAAAGATTTTTATAGCCGTGTGTATTATAGGAGATAATATCATCTGCATAGGTGTGGAGTGGCATAATTTATGTAGATTGAAAAAAATAAAAACGGACCAAGAAAATATCCTTGTGGCACACTCTGTGCAAAAGGTCATTAACAGCAAGGCTGATATGAAACAGCAGCTGTAACTTGAGATTTTTTCTATATTAATTAATCTGCACATGGTTTGTGACCATTTTCAGAATAGTTCAAATCTTCACATTTGAAAAGGTGGAACCAACAAAGATTTGAACTAATGTTATTATTTCATTATTTGAGTAGTGGATCATTTTTTAGCACTTCCAGGTTCTACATGAAGCCATCAGAAGAGAATACATTGTCTGAATCGTTACAATACAAAGGGTAAATCACCTGCACTCTAAAAATACTCGCTTAAAGGTGCCAATTAAGACGCTGCTTACTTACAGGTGACCTGATAAAATGTGTTTGTGTTAAGTAGGCTGTGGTACTGCCACCAGATATTGCTCTCTCTCTTTGAAACAAAACTAATGTTACAATACATCAGCTAAAAACAGCTTATAACAAGTTTACAGGCTGTAAAAATCATTCACAACTTTTCAAAAAGCACAGAAATCTGATTTTGCAGCTTTATTTATAGTAAAAATACTTATAGATACATACAAGCTGTACATAAATTGTGTCAAAAAAGACTCGGAACATAAAAGTCTTCTTATGGTAAAGAAAGCTATTAAAATGAAAGCAAAAACATGGGAAAAATCAAATGTTTGCACTGCTTTCAAAAAGTGTGCAAATTCTAGGCATTTATTTTTAACAATATTGAGCGGTTGAAGCTTCCTGAAATGTCTGTCATACATTTGAAATGAAATATCTGATCTTTTAAGGTTTAGCAACATAACTTTTACTCAATAGGATGAAGTTTGCAATATTCTTAGTCATGAAAGAAAGTCACTGTGGTTAATACTTAAGGAAAAAGTTTTACTGGACCTGTGTTCGGTCAGTTTTAGAAACATCCTTTAAACCCAAATGCTTGTGTGGCTCAATAAACGCATGAGAACTAACGGAACGGTAGAACTGCTGAAGCCTCTGTCTGTTTGTCATGTGCTGACAGTGACCCCGTGTTGGTTTGTTACAGTTTCCACACTACTTGTGGTTTCCCTCGACAATTCAAGAGCACTAAGCTGATGCAATTTCTCTATTTACACACTGAATTAAGGTGGTGAGGTTCAGAAATGGCACTGCTGTGCATTTTGGTCTTCAATTTATGATGAAAGCAAAACCTGAAGGTGGGTGTGATGCTTGACGAACCATTGGCAACGTGTCTGTGAAAAACATTAGCTGCCTAATTCAATACTTTATTACTCTCTGGTGATTATTCCAGGTGGTACGGCAAAGATCTGTACCATCTGTACCACGCATATGCAAGCCCACAGCATACTATAGAAGTTGTATCCCCCGCAAAGTCCAAAGAGGCTTACAAAGTGAGTGAAGCAATATCAGACGAAGAGGCTCAATAATCGAGCCTTTAATGTGATAAAATATAATATACTCATTGCATCTACACGCTGGCCATTTCATTCATCATCAAGCCCACTTGTTTTATAAAACTATATCACATACAATCGATTTTTCCCACCAGTCAAATTGTGTGCACCGTTTTTTTTCCTCCCCTGTATGTCCGTCAGATTGTTATTTCTTGGACCTGTTCCTCAGTGTACCAAAATGTGCAGATACCTACTGTTTCAAACTGGCAGTGCTCTAAGGATATCTCCCACCTTATCTGCTGATATTGCCCTCTTTTCGTGCCTTCTGTTCTGTGGCTCAAATGTCTATGAGGCAGAAGTCTTGACATGTCTGGTCACTTATTCCCAGATGCCAGCGTCTCCTCACTCATTCAGGGATAAGATGATGTCATCTTCAAGGTCAGAGATGTCGGAGCTGTCTGTTTGTGTGACAAAATACAAATACAGATTTAGAGATGTGGAGCTACAGAGACTTGATGTGTGAGGAGTAAAACAGCAAAAGCAAAAGCACCTTGTTCAGATTTAGTTAAGCACCGCAGCTTTGCAGAAAAAAAAAATCAAAGCCGTGTCAAATCGTTAAGAGTGAAGTTCACATATAAAAGAAACAAACAACACAGAAAGAACATGTGACAAATACGACATTTTCAAATCACAGAAGAGCTGCTCACCATTATCACCATCCAGATCGACATCGTCATTATCAGAGTCATCCTCATCATTGTCATCATCATCATCATCATCCCCAACATCTGCATCCTCTTCCAGAAGACGTGCCACCTCCTCATCCGAGGGAGAGAATTCATCATTCCCATCATCCTCCTCTTCGTCGTCTTCATCCTCTCCGCCATTTTCGTTATCCAGCTCTGCAATTAGGGGATCTGTATCGACATCATCATCCGAGTCCTCATCATCATCATCATCTTCCTCCTGATCGTCATCCTCCTGGTGAGCAGAAGACAAAAAAGCTCAATTGAAATGATTTGTAAAATAAATTATTATGATTAAGTACAACTTTATCAAGCATTAAAGAACAAACCTGATCCTCTTCATCCTCCTCCTCTTCCTCTGCAAGTCTCTGCCGGCCAACTTCATACAGCCTACACACCGTGTCAGTGTTGACAGAGTCTTGGTTCTATGGGACAGATACAGCAGGAGAAGAAATTCTAATTTCCTTATTATACACCCCTCCACAAAATGAAAGGAACACTTTGAAAACACATCAGAGAAAATACGAACACAAAATCATGCTGGACGTTCGTACTGATGAGGAATGGGCAACATGTCACAAACAACAGGAGGCCACTTCATTAGATGAAAATGAAAATTATCCGACAGGGGGCTTCATTCAAAGTCACCATTTAAACTGAAAAACTGATGTGGCAGGTTAGTCCAATTTGCTGAAATGTGATTGCAGCAACTCAAAATGACACAGACATATAGTTTGTATGGCTTGTCTGGCAACATCGGGACATGCTCCGTATGTGACGCAGCATGGTGTCCTGGGGTAGCTCCTCCCAGATCCTGACCAGGACATCACTGAGCTCCTAGACATTCAGATGGACCTGAACATGATGTTACAGAGATGTTCCATTGGATTTAGGTCAGGCAAGTGCAAAGGCCAGTCAATGGTATCAATTCCTCCATCCTCCAGGAACTGCCTGCATAGTCTTGCCACATGAGGCCGGGCATGGTCATGCACCAGGAGGTACCCAGAACCCAGTGCCCAGCAAGGGGTCACAATGTGTGTAAGGTTTTCATCCTGATGACTAATCTCAGTCAGGGTGTCTTCATCCATCCTGTACAGGTCTCTGGACTAACACTGACCCACCAATAAACTCATGCTGAACAATATTGTAGGCAGCTTAATGGTCACTGTGTCACTTCTCCAGACCCACTCATGTCTGCCACAGGAGTTCAGAGTGAACCTGCTCTCATCTATGAAAAGGACAATGAGCACGGGGTCCACTAGAGGATCTCGGGACACCATCATGAAGTCAGTTTCTAATGTCTTGATCAGAGACCATTACATCAGTGGCTTGCTGGAGGTCACTTTGTAGGACTCATCCGGTTCCTACTTGCATCAAAGGAGCAGATCCCGTTCTGACGGGTTACTGATGAGTCAAGGACCTTTGACATCCCCACACTTACAGCTTCTGTTTGGCTGAACACACCTTTTCCAGATAATCAACAGTTCCTGCTGTTGCTCAACAGTTTTAGGTGCAGCGCTGTGGTTCTCTAGGAGCAGGCTTGCTGTTTTATAACAAATCATTATAACCCAAAATGGCCAACATATTGACATTAATTTACCTCAATTACAGCCAGGTAGCAGTCTTTGGTATCTGTGCAAAGGTCAAATATATTCCTCTTGACGTCAATTGTAGCTGAGAAAGAAAAATAAAAAATACACAGTCTTAAAAATATGACAGTAACAAACACCATAAAATAATATTGTAATTAAATGAGGCTACCAGCTACTGTAAATATTTGGACCTTTTTTATTTTAGTAGGTCTGCATAACTAAACAGAAACGTGTCTGTGAAATATAGCCTGTGTAGTTAAAACTGCAAGGCTTCAAAAGTAGTTTGAATAATAAGTGTGTCTTGTGCAGCTGTGTATCTCTTGAAGGTTAATTCATGCACATAAGAGCTCACACCTGGATCAGTTTAAGGAACCCTAACTGAGAGTCGTGTACTGCCTTTTAACCCAACACAAGTCAAGAAAGAAAGCCCCCCAAAAAATGTAACAGTCAGCTATTATAGGTAGTTAGCAACTTGAAATCGACAGGCAAAAGAGAAATTAGAAAACATAATTTGCTGGTAGACAGTAGGGAAAAAAAGTCTTGTGGACAGAATAGACTTCAGCATTTGCATGCTGAAGACTGCACAGCAATTCAAGAATACCCTCCGTGATGTTTCCAAACATGCTTCTTTATCAAGGAACCAGAGAAAATATTAACAACAAATTCAGACAACCCTCTGGCAAACCACAGAAAAACAGAGGTCATGTTCACAACCAGCAGTCTAGTCCTGTAGCAAAGTTCTATGTTGTTCTACAGCTGAAACAAAAAATAAACTATCAAACTATGGAAAGAGGGAAGGGAAAAAATAAGAAACTCATGACCCAGTGCATCCAGCCAAACGTAGTTCTATGGGCACACGTGTGGCTGCCAAACTGGCAAACTGGATTTTATAGGAGGTGTGACTGCCGACAGAAGCAGAACTATGTGAAGAGCCGTGTGTAAGCTCAGATTCGGACAGATTTATTATAAATGCAAAAACACTGACAAGAAAAGATCAATCAAAGTGAGGTGAAGACAGGAAGCCTTACCGATTGGTTTGTAGTCTGTGGCATTGAAAGTCCTAAACGATGAACCAAATGGACTTTTCATCTGCATTTCCATCATTTCGTCTTCATCGTCAGCCTGCAACATCGCTGCAAATACAAAGAGTGACAGAAAGCAGGAGAGCGTGCATTAAAGCCACGCACAGTGGGCTGGACAGCCGTGTTTCTGGCTCTTGAGAGGTTTCAATGGTCGTTGAATGAGCAGAGCTGTTACGGCGCGGCTATGGCTCTCCCTGTGAAGTGACATGAACCAGCTGGCTCTCTCAGTTGCCAGTCCAACTGATTCTTCTGTCATATGGCTCTGAGTGACTGTGGCATCAAACACACACATGCGCGCACACACACACCTCTACAGGCTCTGTTCACACCTCTCTCCAAATACACACATGCTCACTTTGCTCATAATCGTCAGCCTTGCTCTCAAACACACCTTTCACACACTTGTACTGACTGCGGAGCGAGTTGTAGGCTTTGTGCCAAATGATCTACATGTTCCATTCTGCAGTGATATTTACCTCCATAGATGACAGTGCCACTGTTGTTGAAGACTATTCTGCACTGGTCCAGTGCGGGAACGGTGTGAAGCAGATGGAACGTCCGCAGATCCCACTGAAACTCCAGCTAAGGACTATAGCATCCTCTGGTATCAACCAACGCCACTACACATTCATTAAAACTGTCCACAGGTTAGGAACTTACATATATATTTGAACACAATATTTATTGCAGTAAAAATGTATGTATAAAGAATGTTTCGCGCACAATAATCCTCCCACCTTTGGGACATTTTCGAGCTATCAACAAAACAAAACGGGCAAACACATTTCCTTAAAAGCTCTATTAACGGTTGCACAAACTGCTAATGAACTATACTCAACATCCCAGACATTCAGGTCTCAAGGATACAATTTCTGTGTTTATGATGACCTCCAGTCCATTGGGATGAAACACACCACTGATGTTCATGTTGAACTTGTCAAATTTGTGGATGGCCTGAGCTGTACGTACGTCCCACAGCACGCCATCGTTCAGTACCAGGTCATCGGTGGGGTTGAAGGTAGCACAGTTCCTCTTGTAGTTGTTAGCCAGGTCTGGGTTGTTGAGAGTCAGAGTTACCTGCCCGGTCTGGATGTCATAGATCTAGCAAACAGAAGCACAGAATGTGAATACTCATTATCGGACTGTGTTTTTCTGTGTTAATTATTTTAAATATCCAGTACTTACACGTGCTACATGTTCCTTTGTCCCGATGACACGATCCTGTGAAAGCTTACTGAACTCCACGTAATGATCACCGAGAAAAGAATGCCTGAAGAAAACAAGAGCAGCGTTTCACATTTAATCAAGCCAGTTTGAGTACAAAAGGTGAGAGGGTTTAAAGCTTATAATTGCTTGAAGACATCGTAGAACAACTCTGAATCAATCTGCAGTCCCAGTATTGCCTTAGTTAAACTGGGCAGATTAAAGAACCAAATGCTTGTGTTGAACCATGAACTGAAACCTGCAGGCCTCAGGCTGTTAGTGTGCAGAAGTAAACTGTATGCCATCTACGTTTGGCAGCTCCTTCTTGTGACGGCATAAAGATGGTGTACCTTGAATAGACCACACAATGTACAAAGAGGACAGTGGGACACCGTCAGGATCAGTCCCTCACTGAACTGCTGACTGTAAGTTTGTAGTCAGGCAGGAGTCTAGTGTTACATGCACACATGCAATCCGGCCATTTCGTGCCCCAAACGTTTCAATATCTGAGTATTGCATTTTGTATGTAGCAGAAAATGTCTCTTGTGCACAAATGACTTACTTCATAATGAACACTGATTTCATGCCCCACAGTGCAGACAGAGGATAACTCCAAGACGCTGATGTTAGGAGCAGAGATCCATCCTGTAAAAACAAAATATTATGGTTAAAGTTCCTCTGAAGACATGGTTTAACCCACGTAACTAATTCTTGGTTTGTTTGTGTCTGATAGGTTAAATAATTCCATAAAATATATCCTAAAATGACATCTGCTCGTTCTCCCCTCTATGAAAACTGTCGTTTTCTTGGTAACCTTCTCTACTGACCCGTGAGGGCTCAAGGTGAGTGATGGCTGAATTGTGACAGTTGTAGCTGGCTTCCTCCTGGCCTGTAAACACATTGTAAAGTTTGAGCTGCCCTGTGCATGTCCCGAGCATCAGGAACCGCTCACGAGCGGAGAAGGCACAACACATGAATCCACTCTCGTCCTCGTCTGCCTCCCTAAACACAGAGATGGGACGGAACCTGGGCAGAGAGAAAACAGAGAACAGTGGCATTTTCGTTTTTCTTACTTGTTTCAAGGAAGGAAATGGGAATCTAACAAAGCCCACACAGAGGTGGGAACCCACCTGCTGAAGATGAGATGTCTGTCAAAGCAACCCCCATCTACTCCTCCATATTTAGGATATATAACCCTCCGTGTATGTCGTGAGGTAAAGTTGATTGGTGCTTGGCGTCTCTGTTTGGGCTCCGGGCACTGATGCGGTGTGAAGAGAGAGAACGGTGGGCATGTCGCGACAGGGTTTTTACAGCGCGCATGCTGTTCCCTCAGGTACTCTGTGATAATGCTGTCTAATGCAGGGGGAGAGGGCAGGTGTCTGTCCAATTGCTTCTTCATGGCTGGACTCTGGCTGAAGGCGCCATGGTCAGATTTCTGCCTCAGCACCCGTGGTTTCTTGCAGCTCGCTGTACCACACCCCGTTTGCCGTTCACGAGAGAAAACGATTCGGCCAATCAGCGGCGAGCCATTGTTACAGTGGGGAACGGATGTTGATGGGAAAGCAGCAGAACAAGCCCCAGTGGTCTGTGATGTGGTGGGCCGCGTTTGAGAATGGCTGGATGCTGGTGTAGATGAATGAGAAGGATGGCTTCCGAGTCTTGAACCAACACCGTTGGCCAGCCGTGGAGCGCGAGGGAGTGTGGCAACAGGAGAGGCAGGTAGTGGAGGAGCAACAGGAGGGAAAGCAGAAGTTGAATGCGAAGAATGGGAGAGACACACCATCGGCAGATCTGCTTCTTTGGTGAGTGTGGTGGCCGTGTCATGAAGGCCTTTGGCCACAAGGTGGTTCCTAATTAGCAACAGCAATTCTTTCTCAGGGAAGTTGATCCTGGACTGAGCCACCACACTGGCTCTCTGGAGCCACGCTAGGGACACGTCTGTACCAATGAGCAAAGGTTTCCCAGAAATCCTTTCTATCAACTCTGCTGCAAACTTACAGAACTTGACATGTTCGCTGCGTTTGTCCTGGAGCACAGGCTCCTTCATGAGCTGTTGGATGTGTCCACTGCTGAACAAAGGCAGCTTGCTGATGATCTGTCTGACAGAGCTGGAGCGAGACAGACCCACCAGAGCCTTACAGGTGAGAGCTCGAATCTGATCCGCATCTGTAATGGGCATCTTCACTGTCAGCAGGGACAGAAGCACCTACAGGACAGACACAGAATGTAAGATGGAAACCATGGCTGAGGGAACTGAGGGCATGTTTGAAAATGTTTTGATTAGGAAAGACCTCAGCTGAATTAACTGACCACATGTGTATGTTGCAGCAGGTGCACAGTCTCGATGTGATCTATAAAAATACTTTCCATCACATTTTATTATCGATGTTTAATTGTCAGGATACTGTAGTACCCTGAGCATTTGTCCAGTCACCTGATTGGTCAGTGATCAGGCCGTTGACAGGTTTTCATCTGATCTGCTGAATTTAACCTGCTCCGAAGCAGGTTAGCCCTGCAGCGCAAGTTACCATGGTGATTTAGCCCTGTTAAAACTCATCCAGCTTTGTGCTACTGCAAAATTCGACTTAAGCCCAAAGACAGCTGAATAACCCTCTAATCTTTCTTCACAGTAAAGGCCGCAGGTGAAGTTGGAGCATCTTAGGGAGATGGTTGTCTGCTCCGAAATCCCAAATTTACAGCCTGATGTGGAGTTTATACCAAAGTATTTTGAGAGTTACACATTTCTTTCTTCTTCCAGTATGAAAAAAGAAGTGTGTGGATGTGTATGTACACTGTTAATTTCAGCACAATGTCTGAGAGAATCTAGTAACTCTACCTTGATGCCATTGTTGGACTGCACCACATTCCACATCTTTGTGAGAACACTTTCATTGGCTTTAGTCTGCTGGGGCAGCCGGCGACGGGGAGTGCCTGCAATGAACTTGCCTATGCTGGACATGCGTTTGTCTGGAGCACAGACACAGTTGATGACAACCTGCAGAGCTGACTTCTGAATCTCTGCATCATTCACAAACACCTCACCCTCTGCCACCGCCAAGACAATACTCATTCCTGTAAGAAAAGGCCAACAAATAAATAAAAAAACACTGCACAACAGAAAAAAAACTGGAGTTGTGCCACCTCACAGTGGAGCTGGGCACAGATTTTACAAAATAAAAAAAACGGCATTACAAAACTACTGCTACTACATTCTGTGGAAGGTGTTCATTTTAGTTATTGGACTACATTCTGAAAATGCAATCAAAGAGTCAACCTAATTCTAAATCATGCAGTACACTTTCTGATTATTAGCTGTATTCAATTTGTTAGATACCGTTTCTCTACAGAAAAGGAAAAACACTTCAGTAAGAACTTATCACGTTGTCCCGCGATAGATAGATGTTTGCCGACAGGACTTACCAACGGTGGAAACAGCTGATCCTCCCTCATCAAGCACGGCAACAGCTTCGGACAACAACAACTGAGTCTTTGGAACAACTGTGAGGATACTCAGGATGTCAAGGGCATAGCGCACTGTATCACTCCTGGGGGCAAAAATGAAGATATATCTACATCAAAATATTACTAATAACTCAGTATCTGCTAAAAAAATTTAAAAAGTAAAGGAATTTTAGGAAAAGAAAGAAGTGTGTCTTGTCAGTACCTGCCATAGTAGGTCCGCCAGTCACAGGCAATTGAAATAAGCTGCAGGAGGAGCTGGACGCAAGACAGCTTGTGGAAGACCTCTGCTGGTTCCCAGTACAGCCGGAGTGGACCGTACTCTATCAAAAACTCCATCATTTCCACCACCTGCTCACGGCTATAGCTGACTGCCTGGAGAACGAGATAGGAGCGCAAAGGGGCACTGAAGAAACAAACTCTGACTACCAAAGAATGAAAAACAAAAAACTATGTACAATGTCTGCAGTATACATTTTACATAACTGTTTATACTAAGAAATAAAGTGTCTTGTTATGTTAATCTCTGTTATCCGTTCTCATTTCGTTGTGTACCTTGTAATATGGCTGGCTGTGAATGGGAGCACCACCTTCTGTGCGCTGCAGGGATTGCTTCACCTGCTCCACCTTGATTGCCAGATGGGCCTCAAAATATCTGCGTAGGGCCATGCAGGTGTGCTTGGCCGTCTGCCTACTGGAGAAAATCTCATCATCACTCAGCAGTGCTCCCTGATCCTCAGGGTTCAGGATCTCCAGTGTGCTAATCTGGAAGCAGTCAATTTAATACACAGTCAACGTGTGTTTCTCCTTTTATCAGTTCTTAACATGTATTTATAAACAGATGACTAAGTCTACATGGTGAGGATCATGTGTAGTGGGCTGTTGCTTTGTCCTACCAGATTGACAAGGCGTCGGAGCCCGTCCTGCCTGTCAAAAAGCTCCAAAACAGCACGAAAAGAAAAAGAGATGGAGAAGAACATGGTGGCGTGGCAGCAGCCTGATGCATGTGAGCATTCCAGCAGCCACAGCGTGTAACCAACCACATCGGATAGGATGGAATGGGGCAACATGCACACCTTGAGTGGAGAGGACACAGCAAGGAAACTGCTTATTTAAATGTTTTTCTACAAATACCTTAATATACATTTTATGAGCAATACAGAATCACAATAACATGGACCATAGTGTATATATATCATAATGTATGTAGTGAATTTATGTGATGTGTGTCTGCTTAGTACCCTCTCCATTGCATCCTGGTTATAGGCAAGGTAGTAGAGACACAGAGACACTCCAGTAGCTGCCATTGATGGCCTGGGAATTTCCAGCAACTTCTGAACTCCTCCATGTGCTACAAACTCTGCCGCAAACTTCTTGTGCAGCAGCAAAGATGCAAGATACTATGCAGAGAAATAAAAGCACAAATTGAGCCAAAAAGAGCTTGACCTTGTGCTTTGGCACTACAGAGTGTCAGCTACAACAGAGTGTTTACCTTGAGAGCCTCAAAAGTAAGCTGCACGTCATTGGTCTGCTTTAGATCCATATAATGCATGAGTAGCTCCCGAGCTCCCATCTGCATGAATACTGCCAGCAACTGCAGGTACAAGGAGGAGGAATCGCACATAAATCATTTATGTGTTTTGCTTTATTATGAAACCCAGTAAATGGCTATTTGTCAGAACCTATGGTAAACCATCCATAACAAAGTCTGTCATCAATACTAATTACTACAGGTAATAGTTTTTATACTCAGATACAGTGGAGGAAATATATATTGGCCCCCTCGCTGATTTAGTAAGTTCGTAAGAAATGAAACGTCTCAGAACAGTATAATTTTAATGGTAGGTTTATTTTAGCAGTGACAGATAGCACATCAAAAGGAAAATTTAAAACAATAACTTTAACTAATTGTTGACTAATTGAGTAGGAGTGTTTAAAAGCCTAACTCTTAATATCTGTGAAGGTTCTCAGTCATCCAGGTCATGGTTATCTCAAAAAGGTTTATCCAACTCTTAATGGTTGGTAGGGGTTCAAATACTAATTTTACTCAATTAAACGCAAATCAGTTTCTATATTTTATTTAAAGTAATTTTTGATGTGCTGTCTGTCACTGTTACAATAAACCTGCCGTTTAAATTTTTCTGTTCTGAGACTTACAATATCCGTAAGGGGTTAAATAATTATTTCCTTCACTGTATATCAGATATATCAGAAGAGAATAATTTATCTCAGCATATTTAAAGAATACTGCCATCTGCTGGAAACTCTCTGACAGGACAAGGGAAACACGTGCCCTACAGCCACACATTCTGCAAAATGTGAATGACGCAGACTGATTTCATTGTCAGAAAATTCAAATATCTGTAAAAAAGGCATTACATTTATGACTATATATAAAAGGAAAGAAGAAATCCTATATTTGAGAGACTAAAGCCTAAAATAATTGCCCTATTCAACTTGAAAATTAAATGACATTCAATTAAAAAGTTACCGGTGGCAGCTCTATATTTTACTTTATACTGATGGTACAAGACTGACCTCCTGATACTCCCCCAGAGGAGTAAGATACTGCAGGATGAGCCTCTGCTCGATCTCTGGGGTCAGAGGGTACAGATGATAGTTGTTCCCAATCACCCAGGGGCTCATCTCAGTCCAGCTGCTATTAGAGAGCTCGCTGAAGTTCCTCTCCGGCTCTGGTAAAGAGAAACTTAGCTTCTGTTTTGAGGTCTTTCCACTTTCCCTCTCTGCCCTCCTTTTTAGGTAACTGCTACCATCAGATATGCCTTGGTGTATCAGCGCACCCGGAGCAGACATAGGCTTCATCATAGTTTTAACAGCTGAGCTGGCATGGCTGCTGGTCTTATGGGGGGAATTAAGACGGAACGAAAGCTCGTTTTCAGGCTCAATGGTTGAGAAAGGAATTTCACCGGCCTCTTCCTGCCCTGTCTTCTCCTTTTCAGCTCCATTTCTGTCTGGTGTGAAGGACTTCTCTTCAAAGCCACAATCAACAGTCTCCTCATCCAAAGGTAGCAATGGCTCACTCAGACTCTTTCTAGGGCTTGGCCGTTTGATTTCTCTTTTGTTCTCAGCATCCCTATCTTGTAGCTCACGCAACCGATGCAACATTAAAGGCACCTGTCAAATAAGGCAAGAAAAACAGGTTGGTATACAATTGCTGCTTCACACTACTGATGACAGTAAATAATTCTGTTGCTTGCAACATAACGCTCCTGTTGGCGTTGCTATACCTTATAACATAATTGAATAAGACAAAATTGACATTTGACAGTATAGAATCCCCTACTGACCAAAACAGAGTTCTCCTCCCTGTAGTTGGCTGCAATGTCCTGGTTCTCCATGGCACCTGCCAACAAGCCCGTAGCATAGATTCTGAGGGGCTGCTCAGCCTCCTGAGCCCATTTAAACAGCCGTTCTACTATACCTTCCTGAGAAACCCGAAAACAAAATAGATAAAAGGATGCAGACAAACCATACTTAGGAGGAAAATTCTGAAAAAAATGTACAATATTTCCCTCCAAACATATAGTTTTGTGAGTCAACTTTAAGTTTTTCAAATGAGCCTTTAAAACATATACCACCTTCAAAGAAACCAAAGAGACGGTGTCTATGTCTATGAGTCCATGTCCATGCAACAACTGACAGAACAGTAGTTAAAGTGTAACCAACCTGCAGTTTGGATTGTGTTTCCACAAACAAAAAAGACTAATGTTGTCTCTGATTACCATCTGCCTTAGCTCCATTTTAAACTGCTCTAATACAAAGGACAGCAGCTGCTTCGGTGCAGCTATTTTTGTTGCTGTGATGGTAAACCTAATTTTTTTGTCAGCAATCGAAACATGTTACACATACAGGATGTCTAATTACACAGATTACTTACTGTTTGAGAAAACCTATGAGAAAAGTATGCTACAGGCTTCCAACATAACTGAAATCCTGGAAAGATATTTTCAAAAGGGAATACAATAAGTCAGGAAAAACATACTTTTTCTTGAAAGACCACAGCTGTCTCCAATCCAGGCATAATGTTCTGAAGCAGCCGACATGCTGCAGCATTGAGGGAAAATTCTCGGCTGGTCATCACATAGCTATTTACCAACTGCAAGGAGACAAAAGAAAAAATATTAATAATCAATTTCTGACTACAACAACAATCTGAATAAGGCAAATCCATTCTCACTGTGTTCATGAAGTCATCATTCTTGAACAGGATCTTGAGTAGGTGCCCTAAAACACATTCTGGATCTGCTCTCCCTGGTGGCCAAGAACAGAATGTCAAAAACATGCACACTATTAAATCCTCTTGTGATCTTGCCTTCGTCTGTTGTCTTTACATACCAGGATGTCGATCATCAAAAGGGTCTGGGTCTGCTTTGTGATATTCCTCCGTCTCCTTCTCGACAAGCTCAGAGATTCTGAAAGACACAGCACATCAACATGGTTACCCCCCCTTAAGTGCCTTCAACTCGCACTAATAACACATAAACACTAAGCATTACCACTTACTTAGTGAGGATGTTAACCAGCTCCTGTGTGTTGCCCTGTTGATCTCTCTCCCACTGTTCCAGTAAAGCAGTCAGCTCTGCCTTGGAGTCCACGCTGGCAGATGCTGATGCCATAGCGCTGACTGTTGGGACAGTGTTTACCATATATTAGTTTTATTCATTTATGCGAAGGGTGCAAGAGGTACTGTTTTACTGCAGTAAATGTACTAATGTAATTTACTAATGCTATATTCTAAAACATTATATTACAAGTTAATGCTCTGCTTCGAAAATGTTACAAATAAAATCAATCAGGAATACGCACTTAGTAAAAGTATTACATTCTAACAAATATATCATTATTATTAATGCCAATGTGTTTATGTAAAATAATTGAACTTAAATCAAAACATAATCTTATAATGTTTTGTACGTAAAAATATTTTTTTAAGTAGCAAGCAACTGAAACTATGGCATAAATAACAATAAGCAATAATACAATTAGGTCAAAATAATACACAAGCAGTGCCTAAGTGTATTACTGATTGATACACTCTTTAGAGTCGACTACTCCAGAAAGTTGTAACAAAGTGCATTTCTGTAGTTTGTGACTTAATGAAAAAGCAACCAAAAACACCACCGAATAAAGTACAAAATACAGTTTGGCTGTTCAGCCGGCCGAAACAGTCGCGTTTCGCTCGAGAGAACAAAGAGCGAAGAAGAGGATTCGCTCCATCACATCAAAAACATCACACAGCTGAGTGTGCAGGTGCAACAGCCCTCCAGGGATTGCAACTGTCAAACACACAGGACTACAATTTATCCAGTTAGCATACAGATGAAAATATATTAGCATATTTGACGGGGAGTTATAATCTTAGCTTCACCACTTTGCATGATTTACTACATTCATTTTCAGCTTACTCTTAGCGTCTCTGGGAGCAGAAAACTCAGACACTGCCTGTTGCGATGTTTGGCTAGCTAGACTGTGGCTAAACAAGGAAGCTAATCTACTTAGCTATCTATTGATACCCCTAAACTAGCCGTGTTTGAGTTTCAGTGCTACAAAAACGTTGATACCGGGTATACCACAGAATCCGAAGTCCGGTTCATACTCGAACCAACGAAACCATCCACAAGCGGTAACCCAATACTGAAGTATTAGCAATACTAAAGGTAAACCTGGCTAGCATGTAGCTAGCATGTTAACTTTACCTCGTTGCTCCGCTCAGTTCTCCTTCGGTTTCAAGAAATTTACCAAGGCTTGTGTCCACCGATATCAGCCCAAATCCGGCTGTGCCTAGGTGAATATCTCCGTATCACTCACCCATTCACAGCCAAAGCTTAATTTGCTTTATTGAAGCTTTGTGTTCACGGTTTATTATCATTATGGCAAACACGTTCCTCACGTCATTTCAAGTGCGACAGTCCACTTTTAATGACGAAACGATTCAATAGCAAAACATTGTAAATTGTCTTTTTCACAGTAATGCATCTCCGTTTGATAACTTTACATTTAATTTCGTCTTATTTTGTTTTTCGTAATCAATGACTTTCTCCATTGTGTTATCTGGTCTTAATTATAACAATAGACATGTAATACGTTCACTGTCATCGCACGCCGTGTGCGTTGTAACGATCTTTTGGTTGGTTAAATATAGCACGGAAATTTAAACAATTTGTTAAAAAAATGTATGTTCTGATTTATTGCAAAGTATCAAATATTTTAATGTGCGTAGCCATGAATACATTTCGGGGTCGTCCAAGTTAGAGGTCTTTATTACTAAATCATATTAATTAATATTTAAATAAAGAAAATAGTCCATCTAATGCTGTGGCCATTAGCAAAACGGAATGACCCCTTACCCCTTCTGCCAATGCCCTCGTTTTGACCGGCCATGTTGATATGTCAAAGTTATGTGATGGGTAAAATCACTCAAACAGAATATTTTTATATGAGTGATTTGCATGTAACTTCACACACTGTGGATGCAGCAAATAATGCACAAGACAGACATTTTATATTCTTTCTTCACTGGATATTTCTGTAAAAGGCAGTACATGTACCCAAGTAGAGCAGGTCTACTACAATTTTGAGGTTACTGTCTTATTTGAGTAATTCCAATGTATGTTCCTTTTACTCAGCTTCATCTATTTAAAATACTTAATTAGTTTTCAGCATCAGACTGTTAACACCTATGTATATCCAACTAATTAGTTGGTGTATTGTTATGGCTGAAGCAGCTATCTGTAAATAAAAATATAATTTAGTTAAAAGAATATGTGGTGAGACCCAATGAGACTTCTGTTATTTTTGCAAAATCCAGTAAAACCAGCTTCCTGTTTTCTGTCCACAGTTTACAACATGACTGAGCTGACCTTTTTGGGAGCTGTGGTTCCAACCTAATTCTGCTGCTCTTCCTCTCTAGTTTTCTTTTTTTTGTATTATATAAACCATATCAGTTTTAAAATTTTACTTTTGATGCACTTGGCATTTGAGATTTATTCTTTTGAAAACAATAAATAATCATTATGAGAAACATTCCTCACATAATTTCATATGCAATTGCCTCTTCATAATAACAAAACACCAAACACACATATTTTTTTCAAATGGCTGATTTATTGCAAAGTGAGTTAATCAAATATTTTTTTACGCTTTTAACAAATGATTAATGTAAAAAAAACATAGTGTTGCCAGAAGAAAAGTCTGCATGGTTGTTTAAATATCAGGTTTTACTGGAGATCAGAACTGCTTTATATAAGCAAGAACATTCAGCTTTCAGTTAATATGGTATAATCACAGTACATCACAATATTGTGTCAGCAAGGAGTTTTCAGCATTTACACAAATAGCACATAACAAAAATGCTTTTCTTAACATTAAAAGCAGTTAATCAAAGGTGGACTAAAGGCGATTCCACAAAAATATTGGCCCTTCATGAGTAAACATAGTTTAAATGCCTTTGTATATATTTGTTCAACATCGAGCAAGGTCGTAATTTCCCAGAGACCTTTCTATTAATGAGAAATGACTTACAGGTAAAGCAGATATATGTCAGATATCTTGTGTCAGATCCTTAGAAAGGAAAAACTTCATACACAGCCCCTGCAATTACATTACACTACAGCAGCAGGTGGCAGGATAGTCATCTGCATTGACTCTGAATTCATTCCCATAAACAAAGTAAATGTGTGATTTCCCTTTCCACGTGTAGGTCACCTTGGTAATGGGAATCAGCTCTATGGTTTGACGCTGTAGACAAAGAGAGCAGATATGTGGACACTGCACAAACACAAACTCCAGTCCAAAATAAATGTTGTTACACTTTATTTAAAAATTATAAATACCTGTTGTAGTATACGTGACGTCTGGGAGAACTTTCCCTGGTGTTCATTCACAAGGCGCTGTGCCGCTTGCATCACATCAGTGTTTGGGAAGCCTATCACTGGGTACACCTGCACAGGGCGATCAGAAAAATATTGTGCTTTATCACTGTCACATTAGAATGATGTGAATTTACAGTAAGATTAAGCAGCATAGTAAACATTTTTATGTGTGCAGTTTAATGCCCGTGGAGCCATCATACAGGATGTTTTCAGCAACACTACTTCTCTGAGGTGACAATGCTCAGAACCAACCACACAATAACTGCAGTTATATTCCAGTCCAAGCACACAGTCACATATAGTCTGTAACTATTCAATGCTATAAAATTGGAAGTAGAAGCCTAAAAAGTCACAATTATGTTCATATGAGGATGCATGGTAAAAAATTATTTCCTCTATGTTAGTATGTAGTTAGTATCACACTTATATCTTGTGATCCCAGAGAAAGTAAAAAACAGCATTTTACCATATATTGGCAGTCTCTGAAAAGCTCAGTGCCGGACACGTTGCTAAGTTTGTTTACTTGCAGTCCACTCGACTGTTCTACTACATAATCACTGCAGTTGTTGGTCCTAAAAACATACATACAAAAAAGACAAAATCAAGCATTGCTTTAAATGTTAACCTGTAATTAACTTGTAAGCATAAGTGCTAATGATCTTCAGCTCATATTCATTACTTGAGTTAAATCAGACTTAAACCATAATAAGAAAACAGCACCATTTCACAGTGAGGCTGATGAAAACCAGAAGCTGCCCTTTTCCACGGCACGTGGCACATTGCTTCGATCCTTGTCCATGACAGTGTATGCAACTATAACAGAATAAAATTAAAAACTATGAGTGTGGTTTACAAAAAGCAGAGACTGTACTGTTTATGTGTTGGTGTATAGGTAATGCTTACTTGTCTCTCCCTCTTCCATTGCAGTGGTGGCATCGATCTCTGCCACTGAAACCAGACCCATTGCACACCCAACAAAGTTTCTAAGAGGAACAACAGAAGAATTTCATCACTTTATCTGACTAAATGCCTTGGTGTGACCTTTTCAGTGGGTTCTGTTAAAGTTACTTACACTTCCAGTCCCAGTACAGTCTTTGCACGGCCTTCTCCCCATTCCCAAACACACGTGGCAGGTCTGTAATTGAATGTTTTTCATTAAAGAAAAATACCTAAAAGCATGTAGACAATCTTTGTCTTCTTAAATAATATAGATATATTTGTATCATGTAGTATTTAATAATTTACCTTCACAGATGATGTGTAGGGAACCTTTATGATCTGTTTATCATTCACAAAAAGATTAGGGCTTTTAGCAGGAATATCCCAAGGCCCTGGAGGAAACTGGACATTGGCGTCCACTGGCTGAGCTGATTCACATAACGCAGAATGTTAGACAATCACAATTCAAGTGGTGTCCAAACAATTTACTGAAGATTTTCTGACATTTTATAGTCTAAACAAATAACCATAAAGAAAAAGAAAGATGTTGCACACATACCAGTGTATGGCTCTTGATTCCACTCTGTAGATCTTGTTTCAGTAAAGGTTTCCAGGCGATACTAAAACAAGCCAGATAAACCAGTTCAGATTTATTAAACAAGATACCGTTTTCTATATACTTTTTGGATCTCCGATCTCCATAACTGCTATTCAAACTAATATTTTTATTCTTGTTCTCAGACAAACACACAGATGTGAACAAAGCTCTCCTTACCCTGTATGTATTGAATGGCTCCATGTTGGTAATCACACCATCCTTTGCTGGTCCAGAACTGTAGCAACACTTACTGGAGGCAAACTGTATAAATGCATCCTTGGCACAGCCTTCAGTTATAGATGGGATACTGCAGTGAAAGAAGGTGATAATAGTTTTTATGAGGAGGTCATGTGTACAGTAAGTTGTATAAGTCAACTTAGCTACTGGAATTGTATTAATTATTTACACATAATGGAAAACACAGTTGTTGTTGCAAAACCTTTTTGTAATACTATGTTGCAAGAAAGAGAATGGTCTTACTTCCATTTTGGTTGTTCAGGGGCAGGCACGGGCTGAGGTGCTGGGAAAGCAGGCATTGGAGGGGGTAGAAATCCACCTGCAAAATATATTTAAGGTTTTGGTAACTTTAGCCTCTATGATCATGCTTTCCCATTTAACGACTGAAAGTATTCACTGTGTTGTGATTTACTTGTCTTGTTTGTATCCCATGGTATTTATATGTATACTGCTGGCTGCGAGCATAATGTTGAACAATAGTTTTGAGCACAGTAATAAACATACAGTACCAGACTCATTATTAACCTTCGCTAGGACAAAGCTGACAGAGCTGCTTTACTGGAAAGACATTAGATTGTATCACCGTGCAACAGGTCTACTGTGAAGTATGCAAGGCATACTGTACCTCCTCCAACAATTGTCCCTTCATAGCCAGGCATGCTGTCGAACATGGTGCCTGGAGGAGCAGTAGGGCCAAAGGATCCAGCTGCAGGTGGGACGAACCAGAAGAATCCAGTCATATGCACTTTTGTTATAAATGGAACTTTTAATCTATAAAACGCTCTACTAAAGACCTAGCGTGCATCATATTTATATAACGTTTTCTTTTGTTATTTACTAAACCCGAATGGTAACTGCTTGTCTTTTCTCCTTGTAAGTCACTTTGCACAGAAGCATCTGCCAAGTAAAGTAAAGAATATTCAGGTCAACTCGTGGGTTGCCCACCCAGACAACAGTGTGTAAGGCTATGTACACTTACCATGACCCTCAGAGTCCATTCGGGTAGAGTTTACAGCTATAGCAATGCCTCACAAACAGCATATGGTCCTTTAACAACGATCACTTCTATAAAACTGGTAGCAAACACACCTCCCACTGTGCAAATGACTTCCCGACTAGTTGGTAGGTAATTGTTGTGGAGTCATACGTGTAATACGCAATATCTGAAGTCCCACCATGACATGATTCAACTTCCTGATATTATGGCTGTGCGTCTATCGTACAATCAAATGACTTTACATTCTGTGCAGAGACTTATGTCATGTCCATTGGTGTTACCTGGTACCCCCTCTGCTGCTGGGACATAACCAGGATTGGCTACTCCGTAGTTTCGGTTCTGACTTTAAGGGGAAACAAAGGTTATGCCAGTATAGTTGATATCATACAAGCTACATTACTTGTGGATTTAACCTCAGAAAAACAGCTCGACTCACCTCAAAATCGGCTGGTTCTCCATTTTAAAGCGGTGGGAAACAACTAAACGAGAAAATCACATCGGCCAACTGATCCCCTGTGTTGTATTCATACACAAGCAGTTAATAACTCATGCTCATGTGACAAAAACCAGATAATTTACCTATAAAAACCCCTCCCACGTTTCAGCAAGTCTTACTCAGATGTTAACTTTCCCCCCTCTCACAAAGACACAGGAACAACGCTTCACTTCTGTCGTGGTCCTGCGTGTGTTTAATCACGCTTCTCTTATAAATCTCCCATTTATTCGTTGTAGTTTAGAGAAATAGAAAGTTCCTTCTGTTTAGGAAGTGCGCAACAGCAAACCCTGTAAAGTAATGTGAAAAGTGGGCGTTCAGCTGTATGCAAAGTTTAACACGCGACGTAACATTATGTCAATAACAATATGCACTAAGACCTTCGTTAAACTTGAACAAGTAACATTTTGTAAAGAAAATTGTAATTTCCTTTACATTGCGCACTACAATATTTAGTAGTTCTAATAAAATACAATACCCATAATCCTTTGCAACACTCGCGGAGGTCCTTTTCTTTCCTTCCGCCGTTGCTGAAGTCCCTTTTGGATTTACATCGGCGGGTGAGTCGATACTATCTATATCAATCCTTACAATATAAGGCATTATTTGACTCCCTTCGCGTGGTTTATCAAACATAGACTTGGATTGTATGTTTTGTTGCTAAAAGTTACTGTTTTACGTTGCTATACCGTAATGTATGTGTGGTAATGGAGCAGCCTATCGGCTCCCAGCCCTCTCTCCGTAAAATGGAGTTGTAGCAGTCAGCACTGAAGACCTTTAACACGTTTTTAGCTTTCTGGGCCTTGTGTACAGCGTGACTTTCAAATAAGCATTGTGAATTGTCTACTATAAGCTGCCAGTTAAACGTATTATTGTATTTCATTTTAGGCCAAACTAGTGCAGTGGTTAGCTTTTAGTAGAGTAGCGTGGCTAACTAGCTAAACATTGCACGGTGGTAGTTAGCTGTCATTGTTCAGCACGTTTACTTAAAAGTTCACCACAAAGGTTATTTCGTAACAGAAAATGCATTTCCTTTATTGTCATTAATTTGTGTCATTGATATTAATGTGGCAGTGAGGCCAAACCTGATGTGTATGTGTGTTAGCAACGTGTTTCTGTTAACAGGTTTCTAGCAGTGTGTTTAGGGTAATGTGTCATTTTCTAACACATAATCGTCCTAAGCTAGTTGTAACTTTTGAAACCTTTTTTGTCCACAGTCACCATGGCAGCCCTCAGGCCCCTCACAAAGCCCAAGATTGTCAAAAAGCGAACCAAGAAGTTCATTCGCCATCAGTCTGACCGATATGTCAAGATTGCGGTAAGTTCATGTCACACGATGCCCAACAAGCACTGCTTTTTACATGACTGGGCGGCTTAATTCACAAATTTTGTCACATTTGTAACCATTACACTCAAATAAGCTATTAAATGTGCAGGCTGTGGGCAGCCCCAAAGATTCATCTCTGGCATTAAATTAAAACAAGTAAAATGCACAAGTGTTTTCTAACTAGTGCATTTTTCTTAATAAAAACTAACATGGTAACACACCAATAATCTACTCCTGCCAACTTACCAGTGTGACTAATAACTAGGATTAAGTGTCATATAATCCCAGAGCTCTATTGGCATACCTCAGTATGTGCTGGTAAATTATGGGTGCTAACTGGGGTTTTTATATTTCCTGCAGAAAAACTGGCGTAAGCCCAGAGGTATTGACAACAGGGTCCGCAGGCGCTTCAAGGGTCAGATGCTGATGCCAAACATCGGTTATGGTAGCAACAAGAAGACAAAGTACATGCTGCCAACTGGCTTCAAGAAGTTTCTGGTGCACAATGTCAAGGAGCTTGAGGTCCTGATGATGAGTAACAAGTAAGTTTTGCTTGCACATCAGTGAAGTAATTGAATACTCATTGCTATCAGGTGTGCATGAGATTTGCTGTTTGGAGAGATTCTTAGGTACTTGTGGATGAAAAGGGGAGTATTCTAACTGGTGTTGAACAGGTCAAAAGAAAGGTGCTAGTTGCATTGCACAGTTTACTTTTAGGAGTCTTGTGTCCTGTAATGCCACTAAATGTTTCACCCCGCTGTCTGTGTGCAGTAAACTACTGTGGATGTAATCAAGGAAAAATAATTGTGAATAACAGCAAATCTGAATTAGAATAAAGGGTCAGCAACCTCAACCTGGTTTTAAAGCTTGATATTCCCAAAGCACAGTCCCGGTTAATGCTGCCCATCACCCTGCTATCTTCTGTAAAGAAGGTGATTGAAGAAGGTGATTGTATTGTTGTTGGTTGAACTCGGTTCTGCAATATAGTGCTGCTTGCCAGTGTCAAGCACATTTCTGAGAGGCGATTTTTTTTTATACGTAACGTAGCACATCTGGATTACTGCCGAAACAGGAGTTATTTAATCACATAAAAAATAAAACAACTCTGACATGACACTCATACACTCCCTGTATAGGGGTGTATACATATCTTATTTTGTATGGTGTCTACATTCCTGTTGCTCATGTTTAGCTTACTAAAATGAACCCCCACCTAGTTTTGGTCTTAGACTATTTACTTTTTGTTTTTAAACGCAAGAATATAATGAATAGTGTCTGTTTGTAATTGATTATTGTTGATATTTACCAGTATTTGGTTTTAGCTGGATGTTTCAGCTAGTGAGATGTACTATACTGTTACTGTTACAATGACCTTAATTTGCATGGTTTAAGAATGGTGAATATTGCAGTGATGCTGTGATCATCCAAATGTAGTTATAGCATTATGATTAATGTGTGTACACATATCTACGGCTAAACGAGGTTTCTGCAAGCTAGTGATTTTATATTAATATCATATAAGGAAATGTATGATTGGCATCTGCAAACTAAAGCAAAGTACACAAGTTAACTGCTTGTTGCATCATTTTATGTAGTAACATGACTTCATTGTGTTGTGTATCTTGACACCAGGCTTTTCTAACTCTTTGAAATTAACTTGCAGCCAAACTGTCAGTGCTTCTCTCTAACATCTGTCTCCTCCTCTAGGACTCACTGTGCTGAGATCGCCCACAATGTTTCCTCCAAGAACAGGAAGCTGATTGTTGAGAGGGCTGCTCAACTGGCCATCAAAATCACCAACCCCAACGCCAGGCTCAGGAGCGAGGAGAACGAATAAACTGTTTATTCAAAATAAATGTTCTAAAATTGATACTGGCTCATGTGTCATTTCTCTGTAGGTCCCCGTTGGTCATTATTTGGCATGGTTGGAATTCTTAAATTGTGAAATGCAATTAGATTTTTATTTGTGGAAAATACAAGTTTTTTTCATATTTTAAAATTAGTTTGCTCATTTAAAAAATAAATATGCAATAAAGTAAAGATAGACTGGAGTTAATACTGAGAGGTATAAACTGATGTGACAATACAGCTTTGTCCTTGTTACACCATTGTTTCCTTTTAGATGGTGAAATCACACTAAATGTCTGCAAACAGGTGTTTGACACAACAGGCATTTGGAGCTTGAAACGACAGAAACCAGCTGCGCAGGATGAATGCAGATATTCCACGTTGCCATCGGTTAACTGTTCAAACGTTTCTATTGAACTTTAATTAGATACTTTAGTGTCTTTACTTTAGTAGTGTTAGACCTGATTTCATGTTGTATTTGACTCGTAAAGTGAAAATGTCTGTAAGCTTTTTGATAACACTCGGAACCCAAATTCTGTTAAACTGCTTCAACCGTTGTGAAATTATGCAAAGAACAGAATACATTGCAACCGGATCACCTGATCTGGTGAGCGGGATTAGAGTCAGCATGCAAAGAAATGCTCACCTGAGACAATCGTATGGAAGTCATGTTTTGAAATGGGCAGCTCAGGTTTGTATATGTTGTGATGTTCAGAGCTGGCTCCCTGCAGAGAAAGTTTCCATTGCATTCTGGCAGGCAAGCTGTGCCCCACAGCCCTGAGCCCTCTGCCATCTGCTCCTGTAAAACTGCCGTTGCCAGAGATGCAAAAGCTTAACATTTATCTAACCAGTCAGCTTGTGGATGTTTGAATAGAAGGGAATTAGCAACGATGGTTGGCAAAAACGGGCACAATGTTGGATCTGAATCTTTGCTATACTAAAAACCTATACTGGTGTCCGGAGCACGCTTGGAAGACTCACCTGGGAGGACTGGAAGTTCTCCAGAGAGAGAGGAGAACAGCAGGCCAAGCCACAGAGACAGAGCTGTCTGAGAGATGCTGAGAGTATTAGGAAAAGCACAGTATCCACATTTTCCTCGTCACTGGTCAGAACATGAACATGTCAGCAAGGATAGTGTTTGGGAATGGACGCCTTACTCCCAAGCAGCTCTCCTTCACCTTCCCTCAGACAGATTCCCTGAGGAAAGGCGGTCGATCTGGAGGGGGAAGGAGGAAGATGTTCTCTTTTTCTCTCAGATGTCGACTGGGCATCATCAGAGGCAGAACCAAAGGTAAAACATACTCAAAGCTATATAATTATATGAAACAGAGTAAGAAGGTAATTGGTTTATAAGACATATAATGTAGCTGCTGGTGATAATGAAGGGAAATAAAAAAAAACATAAAATTAATATGACAAAGTTACAATTGTTTACATCTGCATGACACTACATTATGGCACTGAAAAAGTTTCTTTCTACCACTATGAAATACATAGGGTAGAAAGGGGTTGTGTTGTCTTTAATACTTTTATCTGTAAAGTTTAAATTCCTGAGTTAATTAAAAATATGTCTACATATCTGCAGCAGGCCTGCGTTTCTGTTTGTTTTTTTTAAATAACGTGTTTACTTTGAGTGACACATCCTTATCCTGTGGCTTTTTTTTGTTGCACTGATCTGTGTGGTCAAACAAGCAGCATTAGTCATTTTGCTTTTCAGATCCTCACTTGCAACTGGAGCCGTTCACCAAAAGATGGCAGTGTGGTCAGTTTGATAAATGAGGAGGCCGATCTCCATCAAACTGCTAATATTGTTAAAATAAATACAAATTTGGAAACAATATCAACCACTGAAAAATACTCAAAAAACACTTGGGTGCCACACCTTCTAAGTGTTTTAAAACTGTACTTCTCCAACATCCCTGAAATCCACTTAAATGCCAAGGTCATTGCAAAAATCATGCAATCTTGATCTCGCCGTAACAATATCCGTCATTGTGCTCCCACATTTTTATTCTACAGGAAGTGTAAAAGTGTCCATTTTTACAATGCCCAACATTTGCTGCTCTGTTCCCAGAGGTACTGTTATCAGTCCATCACGCTGCTTCGTCTCCTGATTCTCTCTATTCTGTTGGAAATTAATTAGTCTCGCTCTGAAAGAATACACTGGCTCGCACTGTACATGGTATATCCAGGTAAAAAGTCTCACAGGAAATTATCTACACATCAAAGAGTGCCGTGTCCACTGCAACAGCTGACTAATTACGCTCCATGCAACAGCAGGTAGAACGTTTGATGGTAATCACTTTGCACATCTGGAATATAGCTGTACAGCTGTAGATTTGAATGCATAAACCAAATCTAATTTGTAGGTTGTCGCCATATTAAATGCGGTAGGTGGGGACCAGAGAGGTGGTGAGTGAGGCTATTTGTTTTGTTGCAGTGAGGGGAAGGAGGTGTCAGGCTTGTGCGCCAGACAAATGGTCAGACAGGTGTGACGACAGGTCAGTCAACAGTTCTTTGTTGTTGAGTTTAAGTGGAGGCGCCCCAGTGGGCCCGGGCTTAGGAGAGGGTCCTTTCACCCTCTAGAGGGGGAAACATGAGATGTTGGGATTTACACAAAACGTATTTCATTTTCACACAATTGCTCAGATTATAAATGTTTGTTTTTCCTTATTTGCACACAGTTGAGTTATTTTCAAAGCCTTTATCGGTCACCACAGTCCTGCGCTCAACCGCATTTGTTTTCAACAAATTTCCACTTTCAGACATGCTCTCATACAGGCAGCTGTTCTGTGCAGGAATTTCATTTATGCATTAGCTATTTGTGTGCTTCAATGTGATTCAAAGAAAGAGAGACAGATACTAGAATTGTGCAGATACAAGCTCAGTGAAATGGGTGACATCTCTATGTGAGAAAAACGTGACATGGTGCAGGGCCAAGTCTAACAATGAATATTCAGGTGGTAATTGTGCTGAGAGTTTAGCATGTGCGGGGTGTGTGGAGTTTTGTCTAATTTCAGTGTGTGTATATGTGTGGGGATATATTTGACTTGGTGGGAAATGGATAATGAGTGTGTGTGTGTGTGTGTGCGTGTGTGTGCGTGCGGGGGGAGGGAGTAACTATCGTGTGTGCCTGCCTCACTGAACCCCTCTGGCACAGGGAGAGAGAGAACACACTCACTCTAGCTCTGGAGGAGATAGTAGGGTTATGTGTAAGCTCATGTGAGTGTATGAAAAAGGGATGATAAGTCCTCTGGAAAAAGGAAAACGATTAGTAAGAAAAAAGGAACCACAGGAAAACGGCAAGGAAAGGACGTGAACTACTTCAGCCCCTGCTGTGGATTTTATGGAAAGACACAATGTGTGTTTTGAAGGATTGAGAAGAGTCATTTAAAGCTTGACATCCTTTTGTCATCAAGTGTCAATAGAGAAGGGATCTAGGGACCATCTGAGGAGCAGAAAATATCCTCTGGAGATCCAGACATCACTGGGATTTACAACAGGGACAAGGGTTAAGCAAATGTTGGACTAGAAAAAGAGACAAATATGGTGTTTCTGTTTTTTCTGAGACTCCCAGCTTTTATCCAGCTCTCTGTCCACTAATATAGATCTACTAATAAAGATCAGCAAGGTGACTTCTCTAGGGTGGCTACGCTGACTAAACTACAGCCATGCTGTGTGGTCTGAGGAGAGACACCAAGAACAGCATTGGTAAGAGCACCACATTTTGATCTTACAGATCAGAGACCACAGAGTCATAGGGGAAGCTGTTGTGTTGTGGTACAGCAGGTCAATGATCATGTGGACCAGATACTAACATGTAAAAAAGCTGTCTCTGCCTGAAACGTAAATAGTTGCTTGTGTCTTAAATGTATTGATTTAAGAGGTGACTGTGGCAAAATATGAAATTTCGAATGTCTCCAGCTCTTTGTGCCTTTGTGTCTTGTGTAGTTAGGGCAGCTAGAGCAACGTAAACTGGGTCTAGCAGGGCCCAGCTTATAAATAAAGTTTTACATCTGAAAATAGCATTATAGTTTCATTGCCATTGTCAGCACTGCCCCCGTATTTAACCTACATTCTGATTTGTTATGGGAGAGATGGCATTTGGTGCCCTGAATTAAATCAGGAATTAATTAACTCACCCCATATTTATGTGAGAGTGAGTATTTTTTCCCTCTCAGCTTCTCGTCATCCAACTTTATATTTGAGCTAGAAACTCAACAAAGGCAACAGAGCTGAGATTGTTTGTTTTTAATAGTTGGTTCATTGTTGGGGCTGTTTATTAATCAGCTTCATCCTGATCCTAATTCTGGCCGGTGGGGTGAGTGATGGTTATTTTAAGCTGGAGGAGGATGGTTCAGGGACAGCTTGATGGTAGTAGCATCAAGTCACGTGCAGAGCATTGGGTCTGCGTAACCCAGAGCTAATGTTGCCTTTTGACTGCAATGACAGCTGCTGGACTGTCAGGGCCCTCGGGAGCCAGTGTAGTTACAAGGCTTTTGCCCAGCTTAATGTGTTTGTGATGTGTCACTCACGTTTCATGTGTGTGTTTGTGCCTCACCGCTACTGGACATTTGTGCAAGGATGTGTGTAAATCAGTGCAAAAATACCATACTATGCATGTGTATGTCCTGTACTGTATTTCACTAAACCGTGAACGTCCAGTAAAAAATATTTCTGTTGCTGAAGACTGAATCATGTAGCTGTGAGCACAGGAAGGCTGGATTTTCTTCTTTATTCCCCCCCGTGTCCAGGGCCTGCCCGAAGGCTTCAGGTCAGAGAATGCTTGACAAAGCATCCATGCCTTTCAGTTGTCTAAAGGGCACATCTTTAGCTGGGCAAATGTAGAGATTTGATGTGCACAGAGAGGACACAGTGGGTTTGATGTCCTTCAAGCGCTCGCCTTCCCCATTCAGTCATTATGAGTTTTCAGAGGGATTTAAATGTCAACCTCTGTCGGTTGGTTTGTAGCAGGGGTTGTCAGTCTAATACTTTCAAGTGTAATTTTACTGATGTTTTTCTTTGTTTCGATTTTTAAAATTTGTTTAGATTTTTCCAATTAATTGAATTATTCAATTTACCCGTACCTCACATGTATAGGTGAGCTTCACAGTTTTAAAACATGTTTAGAAGTTAGTCTATGACCAAGGGTTACAAATATAATTTTCATGCGGTGTCTGTACTGTGCAGAATTGAAGTAGTGATGACTTAATCTTAATGTATTATCCATAGTCTCCTCGCATTCAAAAAAGACAACTTGGCACAGCACTGAAGTTTGTAACGCTGTGATTCAATCACTGTGCTGGACAGCTGGAAAGGTAATCCACAGTGGACAGGATTAGAGAAGTGCCAAGTCAGTTTCCTCACCACTATGACTGCTGACATGCCTGCATGGCTGCATTCAGCTTCAGACAGCTTGGCAGTAGCTCTGCTAATCTGAGGCCAGCCCAGTGCTGTGTCAGAAATGGGTCCCACTGTGGGTAAAGGAATATTCAAAAACATACACATTTCTCCTGCAAAGCAAATTGAACATTTCCCATCTTTCTGTAGCAGCTGCTGTGAATGACGTTAAAATTAGGATTTTTTTTTTTTTACTCCATGCACGAACGGTCAATTACCGGCATGCTGTCTGCTCGGGAAACTTCCCATGCTTTAGGGTTCACATACATCAGGTTTGCTGTAAATGTTAGCTTCTTTAAAATGAAAGGTTTTCAAGAATCTCTCAAAACACTGACTCAAAGTGGAATGACCATCCAGGTTCCTAAATTCATTCTGATAATTTCCTTCCAGCTAATGCCTGACGGATGGATGTGACCGTTGACTTAGAGCTGTTCCCATCCCAGTGCCCGCACATTACTCAGGGTTCAGTTCAAAGCATTAGAGTGTGGGCAGCTGTCTCGATGGGCCATCAGTGATTGTGTTCATTGAGCCCTCTGATGGCTGCAGAACAGCACCTTCATACTTTTCTGCTGTCTCATTAGATGAGGGACCATACTCAAAGGGAAGCAGGGAGTCCGGGGCAACTGACCCATCACATTCATCCAGGAGGCGCAGCCTTTCAGGTACAATACAGTCAAACCTGACAGTACACCGTTATGTCTGCAATCTGCTGCGTGATTCATGCTACTTCATCCAGTTCACCTGTGTCCTCAAAAAGAAGACGAGTCATGCAGTATTTGCCTTTTTTTTCTACTGCTGTCTGTACGTGGAGTCGCGTCTGCTGTGTTTTGCTTGATGTTGCCGTGTTCTGAGTGCTTAGATAAGGTGAAAGGACAAAACGCTTGTGTGGCATACCTGTCACTGGTACTAAACCACACTTTGTAAACTTCGCGATTTAACAGCACAGCACAATATGGACCCAAGACAGAATGAGTCCTTTGATGACAATGTATAAGCACACAGGCATCAGACTTAATGGCAAACTCATTTTCCTTCACATAAGAACACAACTGCATTCATATTTATGACCTGATGAGTCTGCCATGTATTTTAATCCATTTTTCATAGCAGCACATTTAATTTTTTTCTATTAGGATTATTTTTAATGGTTTAAATAAAACACCACACTCCAAGACTCCATCCTTCTCCTTCTAAAGGCGTCACAAACATTCACTCAGGCTGAGAGATTTTAAGGAACGAGGAAAAGTCAGGAAAGTGAGTAAATAAAGTATGTGGCCGTGTGACGGAAACCATTTCAAGGATACATAAAAAGAGAAGAAAGATGAAGAGCCTTTTGTTGCCTTTCAGACAGGGTTATTCTGTCAAGCAGACAATGATGCTGATCTGTGTCTCTGTCTGTATCTGTCAGCAGAAGAGTATAGAGGAGTGACCATGGTGGACCTGATGAAAAGGGAAGGCAGCAGTCTTGGCCTCACTATCTCCGGAGGGTCTGATAAGGATGGCAAACCCAGAGTGTCAAACCTACGGCCAGGTGGGCTAGCTGCCAGGTGAGATCTCTGCTGTGATGTGGTTAAAACCTGGCAACCACACCAAGCTGTCTGGACTTATTATTCTGCTTCCACAAACATGCACATGTTGCAAACTTACACCAGCTCGCCCTATCTGCAGGACTGCAGGCGGTAGATCAGCTTGATGCTGACCCACCGTGTAAAATCTTACAGGGTTTATCTATATGTCCCCAGAAAACATGTAGGAAATACATTTGTAAGTCTATAAAATGAATACTCAGTCATTTCACGAGTCAATATAAATCATGTGTGTTTGTTTTTTATGTTCAAACCTTTTTTAATTAAGGCTCGATTAAACTCATTTTACCCTACATCAACAGTGTTAAACTCATTTTCCTCAACACCAGCCCATGAAAGAAAGATGCAGTGGAAGCCTCACGTTTCATGATGATTAAGCAGCGTGTGACTGAAGGCTAGCTCACACACACTCACACACACTCACACACACTCACACACACTCACACAGTTTTGTACAAATGACGCAGCCCCGCTGAATATGTCTTGACCAAATGTGCCACTGCTTGTCAAATCTAAGGAGGTATGAAGACAGACACTGTGCTAATTCTTCCAAGCAGCTTGTCTTCCTGCAGCTGAGTTTATGCTTGTGTGGAAGTGCTAGCTAATTTAGTGGGCGGAGAGACATGTAGGCAGACAGGAAAGAGTCTGGCAGTGGCAGCGTGTGATGAGACCGGAGTGGGTGACAGGCCGGTCGGCTCTGCTGGTTAAGACGTCTCTCTGTCTGCTGTCAGTGCTGATTGGCAGTAGCCCAAAGGTGAGAGGGGTGAACAGGGCAGAACATCTACTTAATTAATGAGCTCGACAATGAGCAATGTGTTGACTCAGAATGTCATATGTGAGACACCATGTACAATCATCTCTGTCAGTGCCTGAAGAGGAGCGGCTCTCCAACACTCCATCCCGTTCCAGCATCTTCTTATTTTTCTACACCCTCTGTGTGTTGGTTGGTCTACGTCTGTATCACGTTACCTCAGCTATCTGGATGCAAATTAGTAAAATATTCCTGATCATGCAGTAAAATGCACTTGAAAGTGAGAGTTTAAAGAATTATCACACATTAGATGGGTGCATCTCATTTTTGTCAGATCTCGGGGTTCATCACTACAAAACACATCTGTCAGATTACAGATGTCTGCAGTTTAAATGCGCTAACTTACCCTTTAAATAGTACATGACAGAAATTCAGCTGATACTTGATTTTTTACTTTAGTTGAGCAAATCCTGCGACATTTGGCTGCTAATAAATGTGAAATCCACCCAAACAAGTTTCTATTGGAATTTGTTCATTATTTTCCTCAGGAGCGACCAACTGAATGTAGGAGACTACATTAAGTCAGTGAATGGAATCAACCTGTCAAAGCTTCGCCATGATGAAATTATCAGCCTGCTCAAGAACATCGGCGAGCGAGTCGTGCTGGAAGTTGAGTATGAGCTGCCTCCATTCGGTAGGTGAAGCCTGAATGTCTCTGAG
>JAUMHF010000024.1:13724125-13747109 GCA_032359275.1 Microctenopoma steveboyesi
AGGATTCAGCCCAAAAATATTCCTAAGAGACATATTCCTCTTTTTTTGTCATATAGTGCAGACAGTTTGTTTTTTTTTTATTATGATTTTCATTTACCCGTCATCTTTGTTGGATACACATAACCAAAGCTAATGTTACTGACGATGTTAAATAATTCTGGTAAGCCAAACAACAAAAACCTCTCAGGATAAAGAAAAAACACAAATACAGCCTCCATAATGAACTTTTAAAGTTCATTCATTAGAAGCTATCATTTATATCAAATAAATATAAAACAATAAAAGAAAGTGAATGATGACTACACAGCTATACATACATGACTTACTCATCTGTGTTACTGACAGGCAAAAAAAAAAAAAAGAAGCTCATTTTAGGTTATGGTTTCTCTATCCTCAACTTTCAGTAGGTGGGGCAAAGGCAAGAGGGAGCTATGGATAATAACTTTGGGGATTTCTTTACTCTTCTTCTAGCACCACCGTTGGGTTACATTTATTATGTTACTAGCGCTTTTGTTTACAACTTAATACCTGTGGGATTAATTACAAATTGAAATAACAAATGTATCTATTTTGTGTGCTTAATTCTAATATAATCTATATATATCTATAGTAAGCGTTAGCATATCAAACTAAAAAGGTGAACCTGCTAAACATCACTTTAGAAGCATGACATGAGCATCGCAAATGAAACCAAATTCAAATCCATTCTATAAGAGAGGAAGCAGGAATTTCAAAATCTATACAAATATTTTTTATTATAAATATGACAAGTAATTTAAGCGAACTACCATGTCACTACAAAGCTGATAAAACAACTCTCCTCGTGTGCCCAGATTTGACTGATCATTGATGCAAACATAACGGATGTAAAGTGAGTCATTCCCTTTCCACTCCTGTGACATCTCTGTGGGCGCGCGTCTCTTACCCTTCCCCTCCCGCATTTTTTTTGTCTCCCGCGGTCCCTCTCCTGCTCCATTCATCTGCCACTTTTCCACTAATATCTCTCTCTGAGTCTCCTTTCTTTCTCCCTCTCTCTCCTTCAGTCTCTCTGGCGTCCAGTTCTGTCGGCCCAGGGGGGCAGGTTTTTCATGTGGAAACAAGTGAGATCATCCTGAGGGGGGATCCACTCACAGGTTTTGGGATTCAGCTGCAGGGCGGTGTCTTTGCCACAGAAACCCTGTCCGCTCCCCCAGTCATACGCTTTATTGAGCCCGACAGCCCAGCTGAGAGGTAACGCACTGAGACACCTAACGAATAAACAAATATCATATAGAGAGTCACCTTGAACTAGAGGGGGTTGATGCTGTTCATTCAGCCTGACAATGAGCGCCACATGTGAAAAAGGCTAATTTTAGCCTGGTGTCACAGCGGTATTTTGTGTGAAGGCAGGAGCATTAGGCCTTGTTCAGACTAGATTAGCGCTGCTTTTGTCTAATGCTGCACTGATTCACAAACCGCTGCTCTGGATTCATGGCACGGTCAAAAGTTAAAAATGGGGTTTGATAAGATGATCAAAAGCAGAAAAACTGAAAAGTCTGGAAAGTTATGCAGATTTTTTTCACCCCAGACTTAGGATATTTTCTTCTTTTAGCTGTGCTGGTGTGCACCTCTGCGGATAGCCTTGTGGCTCTGTTGATTTGGTTGTTCGGCACACCGCCATTAACTTTCATGTGTATTATTGAATTAATGGTTCTGATAGGTTAAGACCTATAATGACTTTGATGATCTTCTGACCTTTCTTCTATGTTTGCTTCTCCTGGGCAACAACTGAAATATATGACTACAGTCTGGTAGCTCAATGGGTTAAGCGCAGACTGGGATGCAGAAGGTTGTGGGTTCGAACCCCGTCTGACTCCTAATCCATCCCCCTGTCTCTGAGCCAGACACCCTGCGCTAGCTCCTTGTAAGTCGCTTTGGATAAAAGCGTCTGCCAAATATGGTATTTCTTCATTTCAGTCATTTAACCTTCATCCCATGTCACTCCGAGTTTGTGTTCAACATATCCGCCTCGTGCTGTGATGGTTATCCTGTCATACATGTACAGTAGCCTGGTCAGTCTGAAGCTGGGACGTACCAATTTTACCTTTTTCGTCAGGCCTGGATTCTTTCTTTTTCCTTGTTTTCCTGTCTTTACAGTACATGCTCCTTCACTCTGAGTTGTCTTCCCTCTCAGACAATGTGTCTGCATCACTACAGCTGCCTTTTTTATAATCTCAAGAATCCCAAACCTTTTCACGCCATCTTCCCTAACTTCTCAGCTGCACCTTTCAGCTATTACACATATTAATGCACATATCAATACTAAAATTTGTTAAGAAGAAGAAGAATCCGCTTTATTGTCATTGACATGTTGCAACGAAATTTGTTCTCTGCATTTGACCCATCACCCCTTGGGGGGAGCAGTGAGCAGCCACAGGAGGTGCTCTGGGAGCTAGCGCTGGGTGTCTTGCTCAGGGACACACCTGGTATGAGGGATGGGCTGGGTGACTCGGCTGGGAATCGATCCAGGGGCTCCTGCTTCCCAGCCCTCTGCCTTAACCACTCTGCTACCAGGCCGCCTAAAATGGCCTGTCACCTGATTTCACTTGACTCAGACCATGCCATCATACGCCGGGGCCCTAAAACTGGCCACATGCTGAACTTGTCAACTGATCTAAGTTGTTTTTAACTCCCTCTCTCACCCAAGCTAACAGTAAATATTCTGCAGCTTGAGCCTCATGACTGCCTTGTACTTCATTTGCCTGGGTGGCGCTTTATATGTATGCCATAGCCAACCTATTAGTCCAGCTGTTACTCTTATTTAACCAGCTGGATAAAAAACTCACTGGTCTAGTGATCTTTTAAAGTGTGAATCCTGATGTCTGTGAATATTCTCATTCATCCAGGTGAAGTTGTCAGAAGGTTTAATCATAGCAACTAGACTTGCTTGAGGTTGTTTTTACTATATAAAGACAATTCTAACAAAGTAAGAAAACAATGTCTCGTTAGACTAGTCACAACCGGTAGATACTGCTGCTTTTTATGGTGCCTGATGACATGTAAGAAATGGAGCTTTAGTCTCCGGTAAGAAGTTTTCTCACACATTATTCACACTGCATTGGTGCAAAGATTTACATATATTGTATTGACTACATGTTGCAGTCTAATTAACACATAGCTGTGATCAGGCCAGCGTGCAGCATCACTGTCCTTGTCTTGGAAGATTAATGATGGTATCAGCAGAGTGCCATTTCCCATGGGTCTCGTTACACAATTTATCCAGAAGCAGTTGGACAGGAGTGGCTCATATAGAGCATCTGTGCTGCTGGGGTCTTGGCTTCCACATACAAGGTTAATGAATAGACTGGTTGGTGAGTGAACACCAGTTGACCGTTATTTATATAATTCTGCAAACTATTTAAGTCGAGCCAGGTCTCCTCTACGTTTTACCAATGGCATTTCAAACATTCAGTTTATGTGACGTGTTGGTAAAGTTGATGACACTGTGTCACTGGTCAGAATCTTCTCATTACCAGCACAGGTTCAAAACGTTGACTTTGCTTATGTGGGCATACTGAAAATATAATTAGACCTTTGTTCATACTTGTTTCAGGTAAGTACAAGTTAGTTAGACTTTAAAGCTCTACTTGCTGATATTGTAGTTATATTAGAATATTTTTGGTAATAGAAAAGGTTAGTATATGATTTAGAGGGGGCTATTGGCAGAAATGGATATAAATACAATTATGTCATGTGTTTCCTTTATCCTAAAATTAGTGTTTGACACTGTATGTACAGTCTGGGAGCCTTTACACTGAGACATGTTTTAACAGTAGCCGAGAACTGACAATATGAAGACTGGTTCTGTTAGACTGCATTACTGCACGATGCAGTTAATTCTGCAACATCACCGCTAGACGGCGCTAAATCTACCACGTTGTACCTTTACTATTAACAGCTGATTTTCAAGTAACTATTAACTTGAAATTTTCTGTTTATTTTATACGGTAATACCCTATTATATTTCTTTTGTTTTTGTGGAGAGAAAGCGCTCTTGCAAAGGACATTTATTTATATTGTGCGTCTGTATTTTTCTTTAAGATGTGGACTGCTGCAAGTTGGAGACAGACTGTTGTCCATTAATGGGATCCCAACTGAAGATGGTACTTTGGAGGAAGCACATCAACTCCTCAGGGACTCTGCTCTCGCCAATAAGGTCACTCTGGAGATTGAGTTTGATGTCGCAGGTATGTTGTAGGAAATCTAAGTAGTGACATAGACAGTTATTCTAATCCTAAGCATATTTATATCCTCACTTTTAATCTCAATTAGAGTCTGTGGTTCCCAGCAGTGGCACTTTCCATGTTAAACTACCCAAGAGGAGAGGAGTGGAGCTGGGCATCACCATCAGTGGTGAGTTTGTTGTGCAACAAGACACACAGCAGGGGGCAGTGTTGCTCAATTATTCCTCACATCCTCGTGAATCATTTGAATAACGTTCTGTGATCCATAAAATGCAGGCTTGCAAAGGCATGAGGGCACATACTTCATTACCTCTGAATAATGCTGACCTGAGCTAGCATTCATCATTACCCGTTACGCTCTAACTACTACTGAAATAACACAATCAGGAAGCTGAATACAACCAAATCAAAAGGAAGTTGAGCGGTTTACATTTTTAGAGGCCAACTCGCCATTCTCCTATCATCTTTACGAAACAAAAAAAAGTTTGGCAAAACTTGTTTTTCATCTGTTTTTCCAGCAAGTAAGAAACCCGGCAAACCACTCATCATATCTGATATCAGAAAAGGAAGCATAGCACACAGGTATGTCTTGTCTCAATCAGTCTTATACTTTTTAGTCAATACAAAGTCTGTGTTTGCCTTCACTTTTAGTGCAGGTCACATTAGGGAGACAGAATTTCTCAGCACTTTACAGTTCAAGGTTATCTAGGTTTTCTAGGTTTATGTGGGATTATTCATAAACACAATAGAACTATAGCGAATCCACTGTGTAATACAAGCCTAATTGGATTGAGCCATCAAAACTGGATCAGTAGGGCAGCGCGATGGCATTTTAGAAGGTAGCTCAGTGTTGATTAGGGTTAGAGAGAGGTTACAGTCACCTCCACAGATCCCACTGAGACCCCAGCCTAATAGGATTCTGACAATGAGTCAGGAGGACGCTCTCCCCTGTCCACTCCCGCCAACCGGTCGAGGCAGATGACCGCCCACCCTGAGCCTGGTTCTGCTGGAGGTTTCTTCCGTTAGAGTTTTTCCTCTCTGCTGTCTCTCAGTACTTGCTCAAGTGGGACTGTTGGGTTTTCCATTTTATTTTGTATTTACCTATTTTTGTAAGGTCCTAAACCTTACAATGTAAAGTGCCTCGAGATAACGTCTGTTGTGAATTGGCGCTATATAAATAAAACTGAATTGAATTGAATTGAGGAGCAGCTCCTTGGTCCCACCTAATCATTGTGATTCCCTTGCTGTGTCCGGTAGGACTGGCACCCTGGAGCCTGGGGACAGGCTGCTGGCCATCGACAGCGTGCGTCTGGAAAACTGCACCATGGAGGATGCCATGCACGTCCTGCAGCAGGCTGAGGACATGGTCAGACTCCGAATCCAAAAGGATGAGGACAACATTGGTACAAAATCACTCAAAACTAACTTTTATATAAACAGTGGTTGAAAATGACCCATTTAATTTATTCAAGAACAGTCTCTAACTTTGGTTTAGAGGGACTTTATTTGGGTGTTAGATTTGCATCCCTCTTTAATGTTATTATGACAGATGGTTACTACTTTCACCAAATTCTTATAGTTTAATTTGAGCAAAGGTGCAAGCCCAAGGGACTAGTTTTTATGTCAAAAAGGATTAGTTAGTTATTAGTTCACTGAAAATAAAATAAGAAATCACAGACAATGTTTTCTGGAGTAATTTAACTCTTTTCATTTGCCAAAGTTAAGTTGTCTAATGCATGATGTCTACTGGTTACCCCTGACCTAAAAGATGAACTGGAGATGTCGGGCTCCATAATCTACACAGTAGAGCTGAAGAGATACAACGGACCACTGGGCATCACAATTTCTGGCACAGAGGAGCCCTTTGACCCCATCGTCATTTCTGGCCTCACCAAGAAAGGCCTAGCAGAAAGGTAAGGGAAGCCTGAGGAGAAAGGTGAACCATCACAGATAGGGCGTGAAGGATGTTACTTAAGAGGATCATTACTAAGGCCAGATGGGTCTTTAGTGTTCCTGTGTGAAAACTTTTTTTTTTAATAAATGAGAGAGTAAACAATGTTGTCTCATCTTTTTCTATAACAAGAAGCCTCTTTGTTTCAGTCTCAGGCAGCAGTCTGGCATCCTGACAAGTTTACTGAAGCGTGTCTCAGCACTGTCTGGTATCTCTGTCTCCTCTGCTCCTCTAACCTTGCAGGACTGGGGCCATCCATATAGGGGACAGAGTCCTGGCCATTAATGGGGTCAGTCTTAAAGGAAAACCGCTGAGTGAGGCCATCCACCTCTTGCAGATGGCTGGAGAATCTGTCACGCTTAAGATCAAGAAAAAAGCCGACCGTATGTTTGTGTTTCTTAAACTTGTATATTTGCAGTTTGATAAATGATTTTTTAAATGCAGTGGCGGAAATAGGCAATAATTGTGTGTGTCATAGGACAGTGGCCCTACTTTTTCTCCACCCAAAAGCTCTACTTGATGATGTCTTAGCACTTTTCCCAAGAAGAAAGAGAATGAGGCAGAAATAACAGAGAAAGCAACACAAAATCAAACTAATGAAGTATCACAATTCTTAAAATGTACACTAATTGTTCTTTTTCTGATGTTTATTGGCAGTAAATGTAATTAGTTAACTTTCTGCTTCTTCTTATATGCTCATTTGAGATGGTGTTTTTCGTTCCCAGAGTCTGATGGCCGACACCGTCAGGACAGAGAAGCTGGGTTTTTAAGTGACCCAGAGGATGAACTGACAGACTCCCAGAGGACTGGAAAACATTCAGACATCTACTCCGCTACTGTGCCCAGTATAGACTCCGCCATGAGCTCCTGGGATAGCTCGGGGTTTGATGCAGGCTACAGTAGCCAAGGTGAGGTCCCCTGCGAAGTTGCCTCCAGTTGGCTTATAATGTATACATTTCAATCCTCTCATCGGATGAAATCAATTTCTTTTATTTTTTTTAGGGACATATCTTCACAAAACATCTGACATACTGCTCAATCCAAACGAGTGGAGGCGCACAAAGCACAGGACACAAACTAGCTCTGCAGGTTTAATCCACCACACAGCTCTGTACGATGGGAGATTTACTGAGGTTGAATGGGACAAAATCCCTGGGTAAGTTCATAGGTCTACGCTTTCCGTCCCGACAACATCTTGTTTTGTCACTGCAGCTTTAAGTGTTTTTGATTTCACTGTATATTATTATTTAATGGAAACCATTGTGTGTGTGTGTGAAAGCAGTGGTGGAAAGTAGATGAATTTAAGGAACTAAATTTTACTGATTTTACATGTCCATCCTTTTGACACTTGTTATATACTTTAACAGGTTATACTTTAATACAAGTGAGTTTTACATCCAGTTTAGCACATTTATTACTGTGTAGCATTCGTAATTCTACTGAAGGAAATCTTTCCACCACTGTGTAGTGAAAGCTTCTTTTGCCCTGTTTGAGTTCATTGACAAAAACAAACTGCCCTCTCTGTGATTTTCTGTTTATTTTCTGTTGTGTGTGTGTGTGTGTGTTTATGTTTTGTGCTTTTCCAAACTGTCCTTTTCTCTTCTTTCTCAGGTATTCTCTCTCTCATCTGCTTTACTAACTGCCCACCAGCTCTTTGGTGTTTTCACATAGATGCGTCTTTTTCTGTCACCCCTTGTCCACACCAAAAAACAGAAAGCACCTAAAACGCCCAAGGATCAGCCTAATCTATGTCTGCACACTTGACATTTTTTTCCCCTGAACTTTTCTGTCCCATGCTTTCAATTTGCTGCTTTTTTTGGGGGGGTGACTTTACTTTTGTGAAATTGAACTCTTTTAAAGGCTTTATCCAATCTAGCGGATTCCTCAGAGTTTAACTGTACAAGAGAGAATTTACACTAAACTCTCACTGTGGTCTTGAGAGGGACTCTCCGACCTGCTGCCCAAAAACTGCATTTCCCATGCTGCTCTTGTACGCAGCACCAGCCTCCAGACTGCAGGGCAACTCTCACGCTGTGGTTCCTGCATTGTCATAGATTCATCAGTCCACCTCGTTGCCATGGCACCCTGAATCAGGAGGACAGCTTCTGGTCCCAGGCTCTGCAGGACCTTGAGACCTGTGGCCAGTCAGAGATTCTCAGGGAGCTGGAGGTAGGCTTCCCCCTCCTGCTCGTGTTTGCTCTCTTCGTCCATCTGCTTTGTTCTGCTCATGTAGTCGTAGACTATTGTTGGCCTAAATGGTCATGCCAGATAAAGCATTAGAGTAATCTGCTATTATATCTGACAAGACAGACTGGGCACCTGCTGCTGCACTGACTGACGGTTTTTGTGCAGTCTCTCGGCCTCGAATCAGACTCTGTGCAAACTACATGTCCAAATTAAAGTCAAAATTTTTTCCATCTTTGAAAACATGATGCTCTAATAAACACTTTTGTGCTCTTTCAGGCATCCATGACAGGTAGTGCTCTTAGTCTGTACTTAGAGGAGACGAAGACCAGCGAAGACTCTGTGTTTCAGTCTGAAATTAGTCCCATTAAAAGTGAGGTAATCTGCCCTGAGTCTAAGAGCAAAAACAACCCGAACATGTCCACTGGGACCAGAGACGTACCATCCAGGGGAAAAGGGGACCAGTGTGAAATTTTGTCCCCTACACTTCTGGCACTGCATAAGGTAATTTGAAGCATTTATAAAGGGTGCACCTCCCTTCCCTCGCTAACAAAATGCTTAGATCTCCTGCAACAATAACCATCTAAAAGCTAACTACCCAATATTAAATGTTTAAAATAGGATATCACACATGTATAATTATTTCACTGTAATTAGTAACCTAAATGTTTAGGGGACAATGTGATCATTGATCCGTCAGCTGCACACACGGCTCAATGGACAAACAGACGATGACGACAACACACAATACTCATTAAACCACATTACCTGAACAGCTGCCTTTCCAGCCCCTGAGATGTCTGTCATCGTGGCTTCTCCCAATGTAGCGTTAAAACTGAGGCAGTAATAACAGAATGCTTCACAATGCGGAAATTAAAAATGTTTTCAGTTGACACATCCTACATTTCTTCATGGAAAGTAATCTCACATCCCTCATTGACACTGATCCTGTTTATGATTAAACTTGTGACCTTGTTACAGTCGAGCTCCAAATAAAAACAAATGACAGTGGCACCTGGCTCTGAGTACTGCAACCACTTCATATATCTAAAGACGTTGAATCTAAACTAAAATTAATTTAATTTAGTTTATTGTTTTAATCTTAAACTGTCTTTTATGGATGTTTTAATCTTATAGTGAAGCAATGTCACCAGATTTCAGTGTTGATGCTTTAGAAATGTATTTTGTTTTATAAAATACATACATTACTAAATGGAACTAAAAATCCTTCACATTTGTGTGTGTGTCTTTTTATTATAAATTGTATTATGTGTTTTCTTATACTACATTTCTGGAGTCAAATTCAAAGTCCTAAACAAACTTTTGTAACTCTAAGGGTCCTATGTTTGCAGGTGATCATAAGGAAGGACCTTGAGAGCCATGACTTTGGTTTCAGTGTATCTGATGGGCTGCTGGAGAAAGGTGTTTATGTCAACATGGTCCGCCCAGATGGCCCAGCTGACCAGGCAGGGTTAAAACCTTTTGACCGCATTCTTCAGGTATTCTTTGTGTTGAGAAAACTCTTTTTAGAAAAAGCCAATACAATAATACATGTATATGTAATGAAATGATCTGTTAAATGCTGCCACAGGAAGCTTGGCATGCAATGCTAAGGTTAAAGTGTTACTTATTGTTTCTCCTGTGTATAGAGGTTGCTCTTGTTAGAATATAATTTTGTCATAAACAGAACAACCTGTGTAAACGGAGTCAGGTTCTCGGCTTGTTTTGGTTTTAATTTATTTTTCATAATGTTTTTTGCTGTTATAACTACATTCAAACTAGATTTAATAATGCAATGAGCAGCAAATACTAACTGCTTTTCCTTTTGCAGGTGAACCATGTGAGAACCAGGGACTTTGACTGCTGCCTAACTGTGCCTCTAATTATGGAGGCTGGAGACAGCCTGGACTTGGTCATTAGCAGGAATCCACTGGCAGCAGAAGACACCAGGCTGCCCAGTGACTGTGAGGAAACTTCAAACTCGCTGTTCGGCTTTCCTGAACACAGCACCAACAGTATCGCCCTGTGATCACAAAAGAAACGCACACTAGTTGTTGAAACGCTGCGGCGCTGGGCCCGGATACGTCATGAATGGTTACATTTGTCACATTGTACCTCTCAGAGACCTTCACGCTCCTGTCCGACACGTAGGCCAGTCCTCGCATTCACAAACATCCACCCTCCACCGCCCGAAAGCATCTCTCACTCACAAGTTACAAGTGCATGTGTTCACTCTTGCCGGTTTTAGTCACCCCTCCCTTCCTCCCCTCTCCAGAGGCAAAGCCACATGCTGGCTTATATAACATGGGAGTCATAGCTTCTGATCGAGCCAGGACACACTCACGCCCCTCAGCTCTGGAGAGGGTCGAATGCTAAAAGACACGCACTGCATGTATTTACAATCTTTTTGCTTTAATGTTCTAATTAAAAGAACGTTCACCTTTTCTTTTTTTTTTATATGCAAAATATTTTAGATGAATACAAAACACAAAGACACAATGAACTCAAGGTTCAAGGCACGTAGCAATTTTGTTTATTTCAGCAACCTCTTGGAGCACTGCCCTCCTTTCCAGACTCCACTCCACACTGCCTGCCCTAGAGAAGGGACACATGCCTTTAAAATAGACGGAATGCTCTCTGTCAAGTATCATTAACCGTAGCTTAAAGACTCTTAATCCTAATACCACGAATGCTTGTGAAGACGTTCTAACCTTTCTTTTTAAAAAGTGTTATTTGATTCATTAATGTTCCTGAGTGGTTCCAGGGAGACTCCAGTGTTCAGAGACTTCTTTGTGATTAGTGTTCTGAAATCGAGTTTTTGTTTTTTTTCTGCAATTTCACATTGTTCACATTTCTTCACACAATACTTGACACTTTGTTTGCGCACAACCTACAGCTCTTCAATATGATCTATAAACATTGCAAATGTCCCTCTCACGTTTTCACTTTCACTGAGTGGATCTGACACTGAGAATTACCTGTTGTACCAGTTGATTTATCAATTTCCAATCACCGATTCTTCCTAGTGAATGACATCCTTTCCCAAATGAAGGATGAAATGCCTTTTGTTTTGCACGCCATCTGATTGGATTGATCAGCAATCGGTTCCTTTCTGCAATAGCGTTTTTTTTAGTGTTGCTTGCATGTTAAGTATGCATAAGGTTTGACCTCGCCGCGTAGCTCTCTGTATTAAATGTTGGAGTCTGTTTGCTCCAGCAGGACATTTGTGAGGGTGCTCCTTTTTTTAAACACAACAATTGTGATTTTTATAAAACATTGACGTGTGAAACAGCCTCTCTGGTTAAAAAAAACCTTTGTTTTCTTTCATGCTGTGGCTGGTGTGCAGATGTTGTGGGATATTGTCTTATTTAGAGAAGCCTTAGAGACTGATTCAACCTCAGCTGCTTCAGCTTTTTTCAATCTGATCTCATGTCACATCCTGAAGCCTATTTTTAAAAGTTTTCTATTAATTTATTGTATTGTGCTATATATATGCATTGCTTTTCTTTTATTACCACTCGTGCACATACAGTATAATATCTTCATCCAAGCTGTCGTACTGAATGTGACATCCATCTTTAGGTTGACTTCCACATCCTCACTGAATTAATAGGGAGTCAATTCAAAGAAACTCATTGGATATATTATTTTTGTTATTTCATTTATTATAAACTAAGAAATGCATTTCTTTTATCAAAATAAAGTCATGAAACCATGAATAATTTGCTTCTCTTTTCTCAATTCTGAAATATTGCGACGATGTTGGCGATCACCTGAATTTTTCATCTAGCACCATCAGGCAACCCTTTATTCCTTTATTGATGTGTTTGATAAGGAGTCCTATTAAACCACTTTCTTTCTGCAGAATCCATCCATGTACAACATCCAACAAGTTGGTCCGGTGGCGTGTCATAGTGGTGCTGACAGTTCGAGCACACAGTCTTCACTGACTTGACTCTCTGGTCTGGTCAGCTGTGTGTGTGTATATATAGCATCAAATAATAGCAACAATAAATCATTTGATAAGAAACCCAAATGTTTAGAGGTTGTGTTTGAGTAGAAGTACTTGGGAGTGTACTTGGAAAATAAACTTCACTGGTCTACACACACAACCGCTGTTTGTGTGTGTAGACCGGGCTCAGAATCGTCTTTATTTTTTGAGGAGGCTCAGGTCGTTTAATGTCTGCAGCACCATGCTGCAGATGTTTTAAGAGTCTGTGGTGTCCAGTGTGCTCTTCTTTACTGTGGTTTGCTGGGGCAGCAGCTTGAAGGTGGCTAATACTAACAGACTGGTAATTGATCAGGAGGGCTGGTTCTGTTCTTGGTGTGGAGCTGGAACAAACTCCTCTCAATCCTGGACAACCCCTCCCACCCCCGATACAGTGTCCTGGCTGAACAGAGGAGCATGTTCAACCAGAGACTCATCAATGTCAAGTGCTCCACTGAACGCCACAGAAAATCATTTCTTCCTGTGGCCATCAGACTCTTCCATTCCTCCTCTGCCTCACTCTGTAACGGGGAGAACAATAACTTAAGAGATTGATGTTATCATGTTTTTGCTTTTTGATCTCATATATTTGTTTTTGTGTTTATATTCGTTGGTGCTATTTATGGTTGTGGGTCTTCTAATCCTTCTGAAATGTATCTAAAGCAATTTCCCTCTGGAATTAATAAAGTTTTTTGAATCTTGAAATTAGCTTTGTCATTCCCATAGTTTTGGAGGGGACTGTAGTCAGTATTAGCAGACACTGTGGCCTTATAAAGATACACTTTATAGCAGTATATTGCAATAATATTGAATTGCATTGGATCGAAAAGGTGGACCTAAGAAAGTGGCCATTTAGTGTATATTAGTCTCAGGTGGACAATTTTGCATTTAGCAGCTACACTATGATGTAACAATCAAATATAAGATAAAAGGGAGATGAAGGAGACACAAAATTCAGAATAAAAATGTTTATTTTTAATATACAGATACTATGTAGTGTACATCTGGAAGGGGACAATTAGTGGAAAAATACTTTGGTACACTTGAATTTTCAAGTAGCACAATACAGTGGTGGCTTTTGTACGGGCATCATGGTAATTGATCCTTAAAATGTTCATTGTAGCTGTGTGATTTGTTTCATAATTGAGATTTGTTTGTGTTGATTCATCTTGAATAAAGAGAAAATGCTGTTGTTTGAATCATACTGTGCACTGAAAAGATAATAAACCAGGGTCATGAAGTGGTTAATATTCAGTCAGATTTCAGAAAAACAATTAATCAGTCATGGTGTTCACATGATAACACGGTATAAAATTGTTACAAAAAGGCATATGTGATTTACAAACAATTCGAATTCTACATAGAAATATCTGAACATTAGAAACAAGAATCCAGTGGTAGTTCTGCTACAGAAATAAGCTCAGCGGAGCAAGCTGTCAGGTCATAAAAAAATATGTTTTTACTTTTTGTGATGTTCTTCCAGGTCCTATTAGCAATTATGAGCAAAATATCTAACGACATTTCTCTGCTCTTGTCTTGGCAAGAAGACAACTTGATATCATATATCAAAGTTCACAATATGAAAGAGTTAGAAGCTAAAATATTTCCTCCTCCTGAAATATCTGCAAAACCTTGCAATAGTAAAAACAAACACTAGAATAAAGATCAAACGACATTTAAAGTGCAAAGAGCGGATTCAATAAATGCACTGGGACTGACTATAGTAGTCACACAGGCAGTGTACAAATACTCTAAAAATGTCACTTCCCTTTCTCCTTAGCTCTTTTTATCTTTTATTTTGAGGACGGGTGTGAATGCATTTCTCACAGTATTCAGCTAAGGCCTTGTTCAGCTTGTAACTTAAAGGAGGTCAAGCAAGGTTAGCTCTGTACACTGCATATTACCATCGGTTCACTTCTGCCACCAGTGGACGTACATTCATTTTCACTGCGGAATAAATATGAACAACAAGAGATTAAAAGATAGCATGGGCAAGGAGACTCCCATGATCACATGGGGATGTTTAGATGTTTTCTACCTTTTGCATGGTTAATTATTTGTTTAGCAGAGTTTATGAGAACTTCATTTTTTGCTCTATATTAATAATTAATTTCCCATCTCACAGAAAGGTAGTAAACATTGAACATGGTCTATCTCAAAATACTGCCTAAACTGACATCAGTGCCAACTACAGCATCAATAATTGTAACATAAACAATATATGTGTTGTAAAAAAATGCAAGAGAAAAAATTACAACAATAAAATATAATTCTCTTTATAGAAATGAAACCCAAGTATTTCTAACGTGAATATGCTGGACAATGTAAACCTACCATAATTACCGTTAGCAAATATTAAAACATAGAAAGCACATCAGTCCTGTTCCTCTCACAGAGAGCGCTCACATCATTGTTTCTACAATGGTGTGGGTGGGCTTGATTAAGCCATTGTTCCCATTTGGGTCCAGGGGTTGTGTCAGCTCGCTGCCCTTCAGGTTGTACTCCTTGGGGCGAGAGCTCACGCCTGACTTTGCTGGGGCTGCCACTGCTTTGATCCTCTGAGGGAATTAGAGGAAAGATTGGATTAATAATAATCAAAAGCTCAAAATGACAGTTATCATCGATAAAATGGTAAACATCATAATTTAACCTGTATCACATCTGTATTTGTGTACATGTGGAATAATTGAAGTAATTTTTATTAATTAAATAGTTAAACACTTTTGGGAACATGCTCGTTTGTGTTGTTGCAGAGAGTTAGATAGAAAGATCAATATCATTGTCCTGCCTGTGTGGTAAATTTGAAGCTGCAGCCTTCAGCAGATTAGTGTAGAGTAGCACAAAGACCGCAAACCAGGGGGAAATGACTAGCTTGGATGACAGAGGTAAGTCAATCAATACTCAAGTAATAGTATAAGTGTAATAATTCTAGTACTTCTTTACTCAAGCTGTACGACATGCAGTACAGTACTACATGCTCTTAAATTTTCACTAGGCACTTCACTAGAAAAATATTTTTTCTGCAAATTAGTCACACCACATTGACACACTTCACGCTGTTGCTAATTAGAATGCGTAAGTCTTTGCTTTATGAATAATGTGTGTGCTAAAATAAAGAAAACCTTCAGGACTTTTTTTAACTACCAGCATTAAAATGTTGGTGCACAAATGTACTGTTCAAATGGTGACAGACAAAAAAAAAGTACAAAGGCAGGTTGATTAACAAGATTTACAAACACAGTATCCCACGGAAGCCAGACTATTCTTTAAAAGACAGTATGAGCTCACCTCAATCAGGGGTCCCTCAGACTGCAAGATCTTCATAACCATCACCATGGGTATGCAGATCATGGAGGCCAGGGCCAAACACCAGCCAAGTCCAATGGCCCAGTCAGGGTACTCATACACCTTATTATAAGTCAAAGGCTTGTACTTCACCAGGGAGAAGACAAAGCAGCCCTGCGAATAAAACACGTACTTACTTTTACTTCCTGTCACCTTAAAAGTTGTAAAGTAGTATTGATAGTCACATATCATCAACGGCACAGTAAAGTGACACTATGAGCTCTTACCATGCAAAGGACAGGAGTGACAAAGGTCCAGCTCCATTTCATCCAAGAGTTTGGTCTGTAGCCAATCATTTCCTCAATTCCATCATAGAAATTATCAACTCCTAATCAACACAAAGAGAACAAAGAATAATGTAAGTGGTGACAAAATGTCACCTAAAATTTACAGCAAAATCCTGCTTAAAAATTAAATCATTTGATGCCAAATGCTGACTGGTGCCAAAGTAACTCCAATCGAATGTCATGTTAAACAGTCGAAACTCATTACTTTGGTAATAAAAATGTGTTTTCGGGGTCTTTAACTGTGTTTGCTGAAGTTGGGAATCACTGGTTTGGGACGGAGAGTCCTAACAAACCATTACTGTGAAGGAGTGCTACTGTTCTGAGTGAGTCAACCATGGAGGCATCTCAGGGAATCAACAGAATGGCCTTTTAGTAGTATGGATACAGTGGCTGCACATGTATTATGGATCTATGATTTATTTCAAGTAAAGAATCATCTTCACACAAATATTTGTGTAATGCAATTTTTTACTAAAATAATATTTATTACAGGCAAATGCAATGTTGCTTTTTTAATTAGGATGAATGCTCTGAATCTGGTGGGAGGAAACCCTCCATAGCCAATCATAGTACACCCTGCCCCTGCATGCAGTCGCACATGTTTCCAACTGATGTGGAAAGAACAACCAAGACTGGTTTGTTAAAAAAAAACTTCGATTTTTAATGTTTTTATTTTATACTGACACTATTCAAATCTACCTAGAGTTATTTCCACTTACCATAAACCCAGGCTACGGCAATGCATTCAAAGAATGCAACCCACAAAAGGCACACACCACTGGCTGCATAGTAGTCAAAGAGTTGAAAAACATACATGCCCCCCTGGAAAAAGAACAGACAAAAAAGTGCATTCATTATCCCGCTGATGTGTGTGCAAAGAAAAAAGGCAATAACATTGAGTGGGCAGAGCTTGTTGAAAGCAAGACACAAGAATCCTGGCAGTCTACCAATAGAAACAGAGTTTAACAGGTGCCGAGACGTCACTGAAACACAGTTACTTGTCAAATGGAAAACAGCATTCCAAATTGTTCCACTCAGACACACGGGATGCGATTCATGAATGTGGTGCGAGGCCATATTTGGTCGTCACAATGCAGCAGCTGACAGGCAAGTGGAAAATCTGTGGCGTTATCTCGCCGATCTGAGTCGAGCGAGTCTCTTTTCCTTTTCTAAACAGGATGACCAGCAGAAGTAAGAGTGGTGAGGCTTAATAAAGAGACCATGAACTTACTTTCGTTACCATGGCGAGTCCCAGGAGATAGCTTATGAAACATATGACAGCTATAAAGATCTCTCGACGATAGCCCTTCCTGAGGAGGGAGGGATACAAGTCCACAATAGAGGTGATCTGTCCTTCCACTTCAACAAACTGTGGGGACAAAAGCAACTATTATATTTTTCTGGGGGAGAGAAAAAAAAAATCTGTGTCTCTATTTATATGCAAGCATCTCTTGTTTTGCCTCTATAAACCACTGATTAGAGAATGAGAGCTGTCTTTGTTGGGCAGTAATGAGAATTTAGACAAAGCTCTTCTTTGCAACAGTGGTTTATAGCTACCAGGACAGAACAGAAGAAAAACAACAGTGAATCACTGCCTCTATCTCAGCGCCTGTGTCTGTCTCACTTGCATGTCTCCTCGATGTCTCTTAAGCTACTTAATGTAATAAAAGAAAATGATTAAAGTTCTGTGTTTTTCTGTACTAAGAACTTGACCCCTTGCTGCACAACCAACAGTAACACCTTACATGACAGTGGCATGTATGTGTGAGCGATGTCAACAATATATAGCATTCAGCACTACAAATCTGCATGAAATTTATGGTCATGAAATGCGCCCACCCACCCACACTGTCACTGGCATCATTTCTAAATAGCTGCAGTTGCATGTGTATTTACATGAGCATCTGCTTGATCTTGAAGTCAGCTGAGCTGGAGCAGGACTGAATTAGCACAGGAGTAGAATTACACTTGAAGGCAGGAAACATGAGATTGGAGAATCTCTCGGATGTTGACTTCTGTTGTGTCAACTTAGATTATCTTGTTTTAATCAAAGCTCTGCCTTCCAAACAGCTAGCTATTAGCTCGGTACAATAATAACCTGCGTCAATGATCTGTTTGGCAAGCATCCGTTCACTTCTAAAAACATAATAAATTACCAGTCATTAAAAGAGGCTGCAATTTTCACACTGTCTGCTCAACCGTGGTAGTAAGATGCCTTTGTAGACATACTGCTTTACTTGCCTGTCAGTTATCTGATACCTCAGAGATTAAGATGTGAATCAGAGGAACAATTAATGAGCTTCACAGATTGGGGTGTACAGAAAGCTTATAACCCATGGGACCTGTGCAAAACTGCATCTAACAACCATTCTGTAAATAGTTTGAATTTGAAAATACCAACCTGGCTGTCAAGGCCCAGAAGCAACAGCATGATAAAAAAGAGGATGGCCCAGAGGATTGGCAGTGGCATCATAGACACAGCTTTAGGGTAGGCAATGAAAGCTAAACCAGGACCTGGAAGGAAAACAAAAGTGGGCATGGGGAGAAGGGGCAGAGGACAGAATTAACATCTTATTTTAACTTATTTTAAACGACTCACTGCGTTGGGATCGGAATAATAATGTAAAGATTGAGCCAGAAATGCTGAGTAAATCTGACACCACCAATAATCTACATCTAATTTGGACAGCAGTTGGGATATATTTAGCTTGTGTGTGTTTTTTTGTTGATCAAATGTGTTAGTGGCTACAAGGACATAAAACTCTCATCCAGGGTTTTTCATACTACAGGTGTCCTGTATATACTAATTTGCGAAACAGTTACAGAAATAAACATACATTACATTTTGTCTTTCACACTATACAGATCACAAAACTGCGTAGTTATATGACCACAGCTATGTACTGCGCACACCATTAAACAGGTTTTGTGTATATATACAATACCATAGCAATTTTATCTCTTAGTAAAGTATACTAAAATGTACTGAAATTTAGTTTATTATCTGATCTGTACATTAACTAAGCATTTGTATTTATCTTTTTAGCTAAGATATCTTATATGATATGTATTAATCTTAATCCGATACAAGGAAAGATATACAAGATATAGAAAGGTATTACAAGATATTTGCACTAGTGTGTCATAATAATAAAGTAGCATCCAATATAATGAGGATTTTATTAAAGCTATTAAGTAAATCGGTAACAGAATAGGGTAGAATGAGGTACAAAGGCAGCAATCACATAAGCTAGCTTCTCAGTTAAGCAGCTTGGCAAAGGTCATTTCTCTCCTTAAAGGAGTCTTGGTTTTGTGTTGTTGTTTGTACACACTAACATACCATCACAGAATTTCAATTGCAGTGTGGTTTCGCATGATTCAGCTTAAAAGAAAGAAAGAGTAACTGAACAAAGCGAGCATGCTGAAAGGAAATGCATCTCCTTTGAAGTCCACATGGTGAAAGAAAAGGAAGGCAGAAACAGATTCAGTGTCGTGGACCTCGCTGAGGAGCAGCTTAACAGACCAGGTCTCACAGAAATATCGCCTCAGAGTGCCAGCGCACATACCGTAGAGGACATACAGTCTTCTACTACACAAGCCGAATGAAGCACTGAATGTGGTACAAATGGACACCTGGTGCCATTGAGCACCTATGATTATGATGATGGTCCAACAGAGGAGCTCTTTAACGCCGCTTTCAGTCATTTGCTCAGTGTGTTGCTACAACACAGCACAGAGTAATGAAATGTGTCTCTGGGAATAGAACTTTTGTAAGAAAAATTCTGTTTCTTCAAGGCCTTTAATCAAGGAGTGTGCAATTGCCGACACCTCTACATTTCAGCATCGTCGTTTCCAAGATTGCCAAAAGTACTTCAATTACTTTTTCCCTCAAATTTCAAATTTGCTGTTGTTTCAGTGACTTGTCTCCAAGTTTCTAATCTGTTTTGACAGCAGTGCCCACCATCACTGCTGTGTCACCTTGGACCCTCGTACCTGACTCTGCCACATCTGCAATGTCCACCCCTTGTTCTTGTGCCATGAAGCCAAGGACGGAAAATATTGCGAAGCCAGACACAAAACTGGTACCACTGTTGAGGACTCCCAGCAGCAAACAGTCCCTATGTCACACATATGTCATGGAGGTTGTTAATGAACACAGACGGAACTCAAGTTCCCATTTTCCTTTCACGCAACGGTCTCTGACACAACTTGTCACTACTGCCGTTCCAGCCCCCCTGCCTCCCCCCCAACAGAAACAAAACTCACCTATAGCAGTTGTATTTGTATTTGTTGTAGCTCCCCAGTGATGTCATGGCTCCCAGGCAAATGGCATAGGAGAAGAAAATCTGGGTTCCTGCATCAATCCACACCTGAAGACACAATTTCCATATTAGCAAAGTTTCTGCACTACAAATTACATATACCCGTGTATGTTAAGCGGGGTGAACTATAATGGTGAAATGTCAGAAATTATATCAGTAACCTCATAAAAATGATTTGCTCTGTGAGGCATAGAGCACCACCTTAGCACAGGACATGTGGAGACCTATCATCTGTCACTCACAGCATCAGAACACACAAACTAGAATAATACATGAGTAATATGACAAGCATTTTTGTCACGTTATACTATAAACTCACACACTAAATATGATGCTAATTACATCCAGCAGCTGATAAGCCTAGCTTAGGCTTGTATTAGGTTTACACCAAAATGCACAGGTTGGTGTAAGGTAAAACCAGTAATGGGTGTGAAGGCAAAGATGGAGCCAAATAGTGGAAAAGGGTATGCCAAAGGAAATGATACATAGTCTCAGCTCGGAAGGGTCCTGGATAACAGACATCCGAAGTATGTAATACCAGTAGTATTACCGAGTTGGCAGCTTTGATGATGGGCAGCTAACTGCTATCAACCCATAAAGGAAGCTCTGACATAGACATCTACACTTTGTGGCCAACCTGATGGTTGGGTACTGAAATCACCATCCAACTGCCTATCTCATGTATTGTTGGTTACAAACAAATGATGCAATGGTCTCTGGACCGCTTCTTCTTGGGTAGGAAACAGTAGAGGCTGGTAGAGGAGGTGTTCCAGTTACAGGTGTTGGTACAGTACTTGACCCATGCAAACCTTCTAGTACATCAGGATGGTCGCCGTGCACAGAGGTACCCGACATCCACCTTCCCAACATGGCAATTGGTCTGTTGATGGAATGCCAGAGGTGAGGGTGAGATACATCCCGAGGAGATGCAAACTTCAACCAAAACCTGGCCGTGAACTGAGTGCTCCAGTCTAACACAGTATCGAAGAAGATGCCATGCAGACACAAGACCTGTGTCTGCATCTATGCAATCTCATTTAAGGATGTTAGCTATGGAGGCATGCAAAATGGGCCTTGTGAAGAACTTGTCCACCATGATGAGGATAATAGTCTTTCTAACAGCTGGAGGGAATCCTGTAAAATAATGATAGAGATGCAGGACCATAAAGACAGAGGGATTGCCAAAGGTCCTAGGAGGCTAGATGGTGTGCATTTAGAAGTCTTCACCAGAAAGGACAAGAAGAGGGCAAGCACACACCTGGACATCTTTGGCAAGGGCAAAGACATTTCTGTACAAGGGCCTTGGTGCAGAGCACACAAGGTTAAAAGATGAGGCAAGAGGGATGTGACCAGGGGAATACCCCAAAGCAGAGGGGCCAACAGCTGAGTGGCCAGTCTGCTGAAAGGAATAGGCATGTTTGTCAGTGGGGTGAGTACGTCCTGCTTCTCTACCTCCACCCCACTGTATGGAAGGATCAACGATCATCAAAACAGAGATGAAAGTGATGGGAATTTAAAGGTTTGCTGAGTTTGGGGCGATGAAAGAGGTGTCTAACTAACTGTCACAATTAACTGACACAAGGGGGCAGCAATGGAGCACAGATATGAATTAATTTTGCAATGCCATAAAAGCATTGGAAATGCAAATTCTTTACAGTTGCAGCCCTCATAGCACCCACCTGGATATTGGGAAATAAGATAATAGATAATTGGAAATAAGGGGACAGTGAATGCATGTAAAATTGCACTTCTCTGCTTTGATGAACAGTCCGATTTAAGCAGTACGAGTGCCCAGGTAAATGATGGAAAGGAAAACATGGCATAGGCCAGCACGTCAGAAGAGAAGACACTGCAGCATTCCTCTGAAGGTCAGTACACCTCCACAGCAGACGCAAAGTGAATCATTAGCACAAAATGCATACAATAACAACGATCTTCAGAATAATGAAGACACAGCCATTGAATCCTTTTCTTCTCCAATATCCAGAATTTAACTTCTATAAATCCTTGTCAAATCTTTAACACGTCCAGATATCATTCAAATATCCTTTTACAGTTCTCATTGATCAAGTCATCATCCACAAAACCTTCTTTAATCCTTATCCAAATCAGAGAACAAACTTTAAGTGATGAGGGTCAGACTCAGTAACAGTCTTTGTTTGGCAACACAGATGATCAGGCACAGTAGACTGGAGAGGAGGTGTAGTATTGGCAACAAAATATCTGGCAGTGGCTGAATAAAACCGAGTAGGTTAAATAAACCAGGGAACAGGTGCATTCAAACAGGAAATAATCAGCGTGCACTATTCCGACACAGCAGGAAAAACCAAGGTGTAGAAAGATGCCAAGATGAAATCAGTGAGTGTAATCTGCCAAAAACTAGGCAGTCAGGGCCTGGTCCAAACATTGAAGAAAGCCAGAAACAGATAGCTTGGCTGTGTCCAGAGGTAACACAATCCATCTACTAGCTATTCTAAATGTTTACACATTCGGTGTTGTTTATTTATTCCTTACATGCACAGAAATAATGAGAAATTGGATACAAGGAAAAATATGTTAGAGAAGCTGAAGAGAGGTAAGCTATTACATATACAGGTCCTTCTCAAGAAATTTGCATATTGTGATAAAGTTCATTATTTTCTGTAATTTATTGATAAACATTAGACTGTCATATATTTTAGATT